>NEWO01000764.1:69307-89954 GCA_003013225.1 Phalaenopsis aphrodite | reverse complement strand
ATTTTGATGCTATGAAGTTATCGGGTAAATTGAATATTGGTTTACTTGACGGCTGACATATACTTATTCAATTATCTCACAATGCGGATTACACTCGTATCTTTTCTAGAAGGGTAATCAAGATTGAAAACCGTTTTATGAAAATCTTAAAGTGTACTGTCAACTTTGATCCAAAAGCGGAGTCCCCTATCATTCATATTTGGATAAAGTTTTCTGGGCTAAAACTACAGCTGTTCAACTTTGAAATTTTCCACTCCTTAGCAATTGCTTATGGTAAGTATCTCAAGGTTGATAGTCTTATGTTTGTTGCCACCAAACTCTCTGTGGCTTGTGTGTTAGTTGAGAGAGATGTCACCCAACCAGCTCCGGATAAGGTTTGGATCGGATCCACTCACAACGGGCATTGGCAAGGTTGAAATAGAACCACACCCTCCTTATTACTCTCATTATAGTATGTTTAGCCACAATTCTACTATTTGTTATCGCTTGCATGCTCATTTAAGACTGGATATTGTTAAAGATCAGCAACTTGTTCAAAAATTTATTCGTACTGAATTGGGGGTGGACATCTTGCCACCTACCATCCCTACTGAGGAGGTGCAACCCGACCCCCTTTCCAACACCGCATATATCTATGCTCATATGACTGACGTTGTTCCTGATGGGAAATTTTTTTATTACCCTCCTACTCAAACCTTTGTTGTTTCAAATGAAGAACATCATACCCAAGCCATTTACCCCAGGATGCTCCTGCTTTTGAACACTCTGTTCCAGTTGTTGGATTGGAGCATGGTACTCTGAAGTCTTCATGAAACATCTCCCCATACTACTAGTTCTGATCCAAACGTGTCTATACGACTCATGTTATTGAAGAAGGCTCACTTACATGTAAAAACAGACGAGAGTGCTCATTTGATCCAATAAAAGATCAGCTGGTACACTGAGTAGATACTTCCAATGTTCAACCTACACATGTTTGACACACTTTAGACTAATCCACTAATCAGATGAGTCAGTCTTCGGATGAGGAATTGCGGGTTTATTTTAGAAGGAAGAAGAAGAATGGAGGTCGACTCGAGCTCAGGAACTTATTGGACGATACATTGGTTACTACTGACAATGGCACTCATCTTACCAATTTGTTAGCTGGCTCCTTTCCTAGAACTATATGCAGAGGCAAGGCAAAATTGGGTCTACCTAATACTACGTGTTTTGACACTTTTGGTTTTTGGGCTCTCGTGTATTTTTCTATATTTTTCTTTTTCTTTCTGAAACTCATTTGCATGTGGTGTTTAATGTGTGGGTAGGGTGTCATGCTTGGGCCCTCTCATACAATCTATTTGTATCTTTCTTTCTTTTTAATATACTAACCCTTTGGCTTTCTCAAATAAATATATATATATATATATATATATATATATATGTAATGTGTGTATATATGTGTGTATATGTGTGTGCATGTATCTAAGTGTGTGTGTGTATTATACTAACAATTTTGCTTTCTATAATTAATTAAATTATATTGAAATTGATAATTGCTTCATATAGGAAGTTGTGCTTTCCAAGGAAATTATTAATCCCATCTTCAAATCAAAATCAGCAGGGGATATCTTTATTAAAGTTTTGGTTCATCTACCATTTTCTAGCATTGTAACAAGTTGAAGCTAAAATATAATGAATATAAAGAAGGGTTATACACCAAATTCTTTCTTCTCAAATAATAAAGCAACAAAAATTATTATAGTTGAGATATTATAGATATGATGGTTTAAAAAAAAATAGCTGTCAAAGTACAACCAAAAAAAGGTTTGAAGATGCACTCATAAAGCAAGTTGCCAATGAGATCAAATAGCAAGGAAAAGTGGATTAGACCACACACTACAAAAAAATTTAAGAAAAAAACTTTGGTAAACTAGAATTAAAACCTCATATAGCAATCAACCAGAATGAATGGAAGGCGTTTCATAATTAATTCTAACCTCAAAAAATCAAAATAATGTTAATGAAAATGATGATGACAATGCTCGTCATAATACCATCATCACCATCATCAATCATACTCAACATTTTCTATTCAAATTCGATCAAAAATGTGCTTTTGGTAATCCATGTAAGGCTTTTGAATTAGATCTATTGAAATGATCAATCAACAAAATATAAACAACTTTGAATGTGCAATCTACTTTGCCCTGATATGCAGGACAAATATAGTTTCACACCAAGACATATGTAGATAGCTTTCAAATATCAATCAAAGGGGTCTATTTGCGGCATCTTATAAGTGCGGGGGCATTTTTTAAAACGTCGCGATATCGTTTGGATCGCGCGTTTTGTCTGCTTATCCGAAAGCGCTGTTACATTTTTAAACTAAACGAAGGTCGCAGGTTGACCGCGGGCTGCGTTTCAGGATAAGATGTTTATCCTGAAAAGCACAAGCTGTCTCAAACGCACCAAAAAACATTACATAAATAAATAGAATGCATCATCCAAATAAATAAAATACACCAAATAGCATAAAGAAAGACAAAAGAAGATATTTACACACTTTAAACAAATGTTAAATACAAATAAAAAAACAGAAACTGGAGTGGAGTGAATTACCCATTTAGGAGCACGAAAAGCACAAACCCTATGATAACAAGCAAGATGACGTGGCCCGCTATAATGAAATCACTTGATATGAACGCTAAAGAAAGCATGGCGATAAGACAAATGGCAAGCATCAAAAAAGTAATCTTCAGAACAGCCCATGTTGGACCCTGGATAATATGATTTAAATAACCATCAAATTCCCTTACCACAGGATTATAACATCATTAACACGATAAGACAATAAAAGATTTCAGCAAAGATTAAAAAGAACACAGTTTTACCGAGTTAAATTAATCAGAAGCTATTATAAACACTCACATTAACACCGGGTGCCAAAGCTCCCAGCAGCACAGCTTCCCCGGATGAAAGGGCATTTAGGGTGCTTTCTTCCATGTCCAAGTCTGCTAGCATGAACAGGAAAATTAATTTAAGCATCAGATATATTGAATTAACAACATTAGTTACTGCGAAAATCTATGAAAAAATAGTTGCAGCATACAACGACAACAACAAGAAACCTTTATCCCACTAAGTGGGGTCAGCTACATAAATCATTTTTCTCCATTGAACAATAAATGCAAAAATAATACAGGATTCAGTTTACCACAGATTAATTAGAGGTCTCTTATAGTAAGTATTAACCACCTAATAATATAGTTTTAGGGCTCCTAGAAGGTATTTGGGAAGCAGATTTCTCAGGGTGATCGTTGTGAAATAGTGAGGGAAGGTTAATATGTGTGGTTTGTGGTGTTTGGAAGAGATTGCGGGGATAAATCTGCTGTTGGACAGCAGGTTGGACGTCCGCGGTGGCTGTCCTGGCTGAAATCAGCAAGTTGGGCGGTGAAACTGCAAGATACAGGCAGCGAAGAGATTTCACCGCCTGTTCCAAGTAAAAGGAAAATGATACAACACTCCAAAGAGCAGAAATTAGAAAAAAAAAAACTCTAAAATTCATAAAATCAGCAAAACTGAAGTTCAAAACAGCCAAAACACAAAATACATAAAGCTCCCAAATACGACATAGCCTAAATCAAAATAATAAAGAAAAAGGAAAAGAACGAAGAAAGGAATAACAAAAGAAACTGAAATAAGAAATATGCAGCACTGTTTATATTTTTTAACGTGTCTTTAATTATTTTGTCCTGTACATGTTATCATAAACATATCCAAGGGATGGCTCATTTGAATCAACAACACTTAGCAATCTTATTAGTGGTCCTGCTAATTTTGACATAATCAAACAATCATTCCAGAATCTATTATCTAAAATGATACAAACTGTTTTTTTTACCTTTAGTGTTTCTTATTAATTTCTACTCACTATATACTTACTGGTGGCAAAGGCCTATAAATCATGCTTGTATTCATGCACACTCTTTAATATAATAAAAAAAAGTAGCAGAAAGAATAGCTCCCTCTTGTCTTTGTCCTAATCAAGATAGTACCAAAATGTAATTGTAACTAAATATTGTAATCCTCTATGCACTTTTGGAAAGCTTTATCACATAAAGATTGTTACAGATATCCTTCAAAATTTAATTCAAACAATGTATAGCACAATATGACTAGTAAATATTACCATGTTTCTCATGCAACCTGTTTTTTTGTAATTTGTTGTATTGTCAGTCGCTAGTTAAATAACATTCTTTTGACTAATCCACTCAAAGACTTCAACAAATACAGAGCACAAAGTAATAGCATCTCTCTTGATGTCAAAAGCATAAACATACCTCAAAAAAATTACTTCAAGTGGATAGTAAATTAAGAAGTTTATTAATGTTCTACTTCTAGTATCTATCAACTATCAGCCATCAAAGTGTATCAGCCATCAAAGTGTATCATATTTAATTCTAACTACATCTGTAAGACTCAACAAGAATCTTACCATCTTCTTTGCAATCCATTCACAAATTAACTCTCATTATGTGATAAGAAGGTAGCTGATATACAGAACCAAGTACAGGTATTTCATCAATTGTTTTTTGAGCATAAATTGAATTCAAAACATTGAAAGGAATACAACTGTCAAAAAACCACATTACAATTGTCAAATCAATTTATATAAGGATATGCTCTTCAAATGTTCTTGCATTTGGTGATGAAAATCATGTGAAAACTTTCTTGCATGAAATAATATTGTCTTTAGCCCTACCTAACCCTGCCTAAATGTTGCTTCATTTAATTTATGCCGCCATATTTATACATAATTTCACAATGTAAGGACCTGAATTGCTTCTTTCCATCTAAACCTTTGCATTCAATGAAAGCATTCCGTGTTGGATCCATTTGCTCACGAACAAAATGAGAAGAAATGATAGGTTGACTTTTAGATGGATTCCTTCTATATATGTTCAAAGAAATGAATCAAATAATTAATTGTTATATATATAAATGAAAAAGTGTCTAGAATAACATTTGTATTCTATATTCTCCAAATCTCTAACCTATTTATATACAAAAACGAAGGTGACATTAATAAAATGAGAAGAAATTTTATGCTAGCCACATGGACTCATAGAAACAAGGTGCCACCTCTTCATAATTAGACTCTACTGTATTAGGGTCTGTTTGGGGCAACTACAACTTATTAAAAAGTTGTTGCATGGCAATTGTGTCAAAAGCTGATGCACAGAAGTTGGTTGTTTAATTGTTTTTTATAGTTGTGTCGCAACTGTGTTGAAGTTGTTTCTGAACAGAAGACTTTTATGCCCTTGTAGTATAGTGTTGTTTAGAACATAACCAATCCCGCTAACATATTTCATACATGAAAGCAAATATTCAATTTGAATGTTACGAAATAAAAATAGACATCTCACAAAACAGATAGTAACACAACAATCAAAATTCAAAAAATGACTATTAAAATAACAATTAATAATATGATAATATTTTTTTAAAATGTGTAGTTAAGTTACGGGATCATCCATCCTCCAACGAAACTATTCATGTCTAATCACTATTGGCGGTGGAATCCTCGAACCGATCTGCCCACCTAAAGAAGTCACGGTTTACTGTTCTTCTCCTTGGACACCTATAAATATGTCTCTCATAGCTATGCGGTTGTCGCGAAGTAAGCAAGGAAACATTATAATTCACAGTAATAGTGTAATGTTCAGGAGGTACTGAAAGTCCTCGTGCTCACCTTTTTTGAAAGTCTAAACCACAGAATAAACTATAAGAAGCAGAGTTAGTGATAAAAAACATAGAAGAAATACTCAATTTAAGTTTTATGAAACTGTGACTTCTTAGAGAATACAGTATAAATCAATGAATCTATCATCAAGAAGACAGTGGCCTTATAATAAAGGGGTTTTTGTTGTTTTTAAACCATGTAATACAGAGCCCGTATATGTCACACCAAAAAAGGTCATCCAGAATAACCTCAGAAAGATTGAAAAAGGAGACGAACTTAGTTATTTTCATTGCAATTTCACTCGTCAAGAAACAATAGCACCATAAAGGTCATCCAAAAGAACCGATGAGGTTGAATATTTTATCATAGACCTCCACAATAAAAAATAAAATATGCAATAAAAATTTACATTACATTTACACCCACGGTTGTCTCAACGGCCATCCAAATGGGGAAGAAAAATGCAAAAAAACTAAAAATAACATTGAGATTCAAAAATATACATCATTACATAAACCATCAATACAATAAACAATAAATGTTTTCACAAGACATTGCAAATAAAGTAACAACAAAAAATACAATCATTTCATTCAACTGCCAATTTGATATATGTAATTTGTTCTCTCAACTCTATCTTCTCCCCTGCAACTTCCCCATCATGGTTGCAAGTTTCAGGCAAAACACTTTCAACTTGTGATAAAGATTGTCCTAGGAAATATTCATATACTTCAACAATGACATGTAAATGATTTTCATCAACCCTTTTGAAGTCAATGTCGTTGCGTGAAAAATATCGCCGAATATAGTTGTGGAGAGTCATTGTGGCGACCACAATTTGCACTTGTTTAGGAAACGGATAGTTAGGCATATCCTGCAATATGACATATTCTATCTTTGAAACTCCAAATATTCTTTCAATGACACAGCATGAGGATAAATGTCTCTAGTTAAACATCTATTTCCTATCCCGAGCGACATTGATAGAACTTTCAAAAACAGATATGTGGTATTTAGTATCCAAAAGTGGCTTTAAAACCCCTCTTTGTAAGGTGCATCTAGCATCGACCAAATAATATTTATCAATATAAATAAAATAATTAATATTGCAATGAAACACTTTGTCATTAGTTGAAATTCAAGCAAACTTGAGGGTGGTTGTGAAAAGTTGTATTTCTAAGTTCTTATAGCAAATTTGAATATGTGACTGTCTTGTGCACTACTTTTGCAATCAATCATAACAAATGTAAAACTCATGTTAAAGTCACATGGAGTCATGACATTTTGTGTTGATGATCCGCATCGCCCAATAAATGTGATCTTTTCATTATTCCAAACACGTGCATCCACGTGTATTATAACGATCGCTCCAATACAATTCTAAAGTATTTAACAAGGGTATCTAAATTACAGTGTACATTTGAGTTATGGAAAAATGAATAAATAGAATTACCTTAAAATATGGCATGTGTCGCGGGTCTTGTGAAATCTCTATGGGGATCCTTTTGAATGTTGTGTCATCGGGTTTAATAATTTCTGATGAGAAACTGACCAGAGCATTTCGCCCAATTAAAAAAATATATATTGATTGTTTTATATGAGTGTTGGAATTGCTTCATTTATCCTCTTATAGATTCATTTTGGGATAAAATGTAAAAGGTTATTGTTAAAACCTCTCTGGAAGTCACCTTAGAGGAGTCGTGAAGTCCATAATTCCTAAGCAGTTCCTCCAAGAGATCGATGAATAAGGGTTGTACCATACGTAATATATTGCTAAATCGTATTATGTGTCCTACAAGCAACTCCCTAGCCCACTTATAGTTAATGTATGCAGATGTCATGCAATGAGAGCGAGCAATATATGAGTAGTAGCACTCATACATCAAACACAACGCAGCTGCAATTTTTTTTTTTTTTTTTGCGTCTTTCTCTGTCCATGTCATTAATTATCTATGCAACTAACACGTATAAGAATCACTGAATTAGTTACTATCAGAATATGTTTTAAACAAACAACAATCATAAATAAACTCTGACAAGCAAATTAAAAATTGTACAATCTAACTTTTCTCAAATGTAAAGAAAATAATATTGCCAAAAATAGAGAACAAAAGCATATCCAAAGTAGCATAGATATTATCCCAATGAAAAACAAATATTAATTGTCCAACTATAAAAATGGAATTCAAGAGTTTTTGTTGCCATGAAAATAACGTAAATAATTGACCCTACGATCAGGAGTCATAGTCATGAAAATCTCTCTCCAAGTCGGGTCTTCAAGCAACTTAATAGAGAACAAATACAACGCCCTGTCCTCATAAATTTCTGAAGGTTCTTCTTGAATTTGCATTACTTGCTGAATAGAAGTTGCATGTGATATTTCAGGGACATTGGTGCATGAAGCAATTGACTATGAAATTTGGCTTCTAATGAAAAACACCACCTTTTTTTTTCTTTGTCTCAACCCTAGGACGCTTAGATTAACGAGTAAATTCAACTTCATTGAGGTTAGGGATGAGGGCCTCATTAGAACTAGAAGTTAGTTCAGCATCCACATGCCCAATTGTGCGAGCAAACTCTCTCTCGCTATAGGTCCATACATGATCGTCTGTGAAAACGACTTCATCAAACATACGATTCAGCTTTTCTTTAAGCTCAGGGATACCATTGTACTTAAACTTTTAGTATTTGAAACGACCTAAAAATTAATGAATTATTCATATGTTAATGTAAGTGAATAAATAAATAATTGGTAAGGGACTTCACGTTTCTTAAATTCTCATCTCTAATCTCTCGACTCACCATTTTTCTGAAGCATCAATGGTTCGTTTTATCGGGACCCAACCCAAATCTGTGGATCCACGTTTCAACTCTTTTCATATATTTCAGTCCTTCTTTAACTTGTCTCATTTATTTTTCAATTGCGTCATATCATATTCTTTTTTTATGCGATCCCTAAATTTTTTTATTATATTTTGTCAGTCCTCCTTATTAAAATAGGTTGTTGGCCTATTTCCTAACTCCGCCTCTTTAAGACAGAGATCACAAAATATTATTTTGAAATCATTATCCCATATGACAATCAAACAAGTTTCTTTGAATTTTACCATGACGATACTAGCATGGAAAAGAACCAAGCCATATAAATGTATAGTAGAAGAAAAATAAAGTGTCATTTAAAATGTCATAACTCAAAAAACTAACTGAAAAGAAACATTACAACAAACCACCAAAACCAACATCACCGCTAACAGCACCACCCCCAGCATCAACACAGGCCACCAATAGCACCACTACCAGGCCACTGAAAAACCACCTTAGCATCTCCGCACACCACCAAGAGCACCACCTGTATTACCACGAACACTAACATCACCACTAACAACACCACCCCCAGCATCAACACACACCACCAACAACGCCACTCTCAGCATCAACACGCACCACCATGGCGCAACATCACCACCAACAGTACGCAACACTGAGATACAAAAAAAAAATCACCCAAAACACTACTACAAACATCACCACCAACATAGCATATCCTTTCTCCATCAAAGAGGGCAAACCACCCAAAAGACCAACCAACAAGTAGAGCAGCAAGGTTGTTCCAATTGAACCAACAAAATGAAGGGACGATTACATACAAAACACTCAAAACATTGCATTACAAATCAGGCACCCTCTTTCATCCATCTTTCAAATTCTCACTCAAATATCAAAAGTCATGATAAAAACTCAACCAATAATTTACATTTTTATCAAATTCCTGTCTGACGATCGTGGCACGCGTAAATGCATCTAATTCATAGTTCAAAAATCATCTATGGGAATTGATTTGTAAATAGCAATGCTTTTTGTGTCATATGTTTATCTCAAAAATGAAATAGTGGGGAGAGCCCAACTAAGCAAGCCACCCTAATTATCCTGAAAGAGAAAATGAAATCATGTATGGAATTGATTTGTAAACAGTGCACAGTTGTATGTCATTATCCCAAAAAAAAATTCTTCCGAGCAGAAGCCAAAAAATCGCACGAAGGCCGCACTGTCCACAACAAAAAAAATGAAAAACAGCAAAAAACCAAATCGCAAGGAGAAAGCCACAAATGGCAAATCTTCAAACTATAAGGTAATTTCAACACCAATAGTGTAGGGTAGAGATTACCATTAAGAGAATGCCGCCGAAATCAAGTATTCGAAGAGAAGGCAGGAAGGTATGAGAAGAGGAATATCGCCAGAACTCGCAAAACACAATTGGGGGGAGAGGAGGAGCTAGGGTAGACCCAAGCACGTGGCCGAAGCGCAATAGAGAGAAGAGGAGGAGAAGCTGGGGTAGAGGGTAGAACAACAAAGATATCACGCGAACGAAACACAGTGCGGGGTCGAGGGCAACAGAGGTGTTATCAAGCGAACAAAATGCAGCCACAGTTTACTCAAATAAGCTAAAAAGCCACCACAGTATTTTTCCAAATACCAGCTTCTATGTTTTCGCGCAGCGCCGCAACTAAAAAGCTGCCTCAAACGCAGCCTTAGTTTTGCATGGTAAGGAGTAAGAACCTTACATCATCAATAGAAAGTAAATCTTGTGGCATATCAACTTCAGACCTACTTGGGAAATGAATAAAGTTCGCTCTAAGGACTTGATGTGAGATTAAAAAACCTTTTGCCCTTCAAGTTTATTTCTCTTTCATTATTATCATCGATCCATAATTTAGTTTTGAAGATGATAAATCTAACTACAATTGCCAGAATATTTTAATAAATCTTTTAAAGAGAATATATGGTTATTATAAATTCGTATTTATGGATAGATTACACAAATGATAAACTTGAGGAACTTCTTTCTAAAATGCTTACTTGGATAACCAAACCAAAAGGAAGATTAATTAAGCTGGAAGATGGTAGAAATCTTGGCTTATGAATAAGTTGAAAAGCAATTAGACTACCCTCCATAAAAGAGCTATGCCATCAGAAAGACAAATAATTTGAGCTTAATGAAGTCACCTTCATTTTTTTTATAATATAAGTTATATAACATAAGCAAAACAATTTAATTTCGAATAAAAACATGCATCCAAAATAATACTTAAATAATCTGAAAAGACATTCTCCACACCTATCATAAATGAATCTCTCATTTCAACATTCTCACAAGTCCCACACAAACATCTCACGCTCGGGCTATTTGGTAGCCGGTTTTAAATAAGAATGTTCAGGCGTCAGATGGATAGACACATGAGATTTGCGTGGTATCCTGGTATGTGTCTAAATCAGCGAATGCCCTCATAAGTTTGTATTTGTCTATTGGGTTTAGAGAGGACAATTATGTTGGATTTTTTTTTTTTTTTTTTTTTTTGCTTATATTGAAACTGAACATCTTTTCTTCTGTATTTTCCCAAATAAATTAAGTTAATTTTAAGCCTTAATGCAAAAATTATCCAATATACTGTAATCAATAAAAGTAGGCAAATCCACTGCAGGGAATACTGAAAAAAAAATTAATCCAAGCATTTCAAAATCTGGGTCAACACTAATTCATAAGGATAACAAAACTTGGGTTAACATTGATGCAAAAATCAATTCCAATTAGAACACTGGGTTTAGAGGATTTGCTAGGCTCATTCAGAAGCTAAAATGCGCAAATAGGGGGAGAAAGACGATTCTTACCTTCCTCGATGTTCTCTTTTAGGAGCGGACCGGAAGGAGGAGAAGGAGGCATCTGTCGCGGGGTGGGCTTCAACACCGGAAGCTTCGATGTGATCGGCCGGCGAACGCTGGAATTCTGCTGGCGAATGGACGACCGACAATGAGCGATAGAGTGGTGATCGAAGGGTGACAGTAGCGACTGAGAGAAATGGGCTCGTGGGGAAGCAATGAGGGAAGATTTGGCTTTGTAGGGATACGTTCCACTGTTATCAAAATCGGGATGTACAGAGATTGAATTCCAGATTAATCGCAGCCCTTGGACGGCTGGAATTAGAATCGAGTGGTTCTCCTTAATCCAGAATGGGTTTTTAATTTTTTTGGTCGAACAAGCGGATCGGCAGGTTCAACAATCAAATTATGTAAATTTTGTTAACGGTCAATCACAGTTTTTAATTATGACATTTCAGTTACACCCTACGTGACTAATTATTATCGTGGCCACCAATTACGGTGTATTTGACTAATTATGACATGTGTGGTCAATTACTACTGCAATTTTTCACTATGAGTTCTCTCGTAGTTACCAACTATGACATATGTGGTCATTTGCTACTATAGTTTTCTATTGTGGCATCTACGGCATATGTATCTAACTAACTTCTTGTATATATCAATTATTGTCTGTGTGTTTAATTACTGTTGCAGCTTTCGACGATAGCCTATGCGACAAATTGACACTATCATAACAACTTACTTCAACTTTTGTGACTAAATATTGTCATTATGGCCAAGAATCACATTTATTGTAGTTCAATTATGGTTATTATAGCTAAATTATTAATGTACATATATAGTTATCAATATTATAATTACATCTTCTCTAATTCAAGAGGAGATTGGACTCTTGTTCTTATAATCGTATAGTGAATTAGTTTGATTGGGTCGTAGTATTTTTCCTTTTTAGGGACTTTCGACATAAAAAATCTTAGTTTCTACTCTAGTTGTTTTCCACTTATTTGTGTGTGTGTTGTATATTCGTGCAACATTGAGACTTTAAATTATCACTCTATCATTGTAAATCTTCTGACATATAACGGTTTGGCACCTTCTACAAAGAATGAAATCACTTACATTTTCAATTGCTAACAAATGCAATATGCAAGCTTCTCATTCTGACACCCGTCATTTTAGTCCATAATCTTGAAGGTCAAGAAGTCAACCCTTTATTATGTTTTTCAATAATATGCATCACCTTACTGACAAACTACCCTCATTCACACCTCTTTAAGGTCTTCTATGAAAAAAATAGAGGAGTCTCAAAATGTTATCGTCCGACTTTTCTGTGATGCTCAATAACCAACAGTTATGAATACTAGAGTGACACAACTACCTCAAAATCCATTAATTAGAGGTACACAGTTAGTACTACCTCAACTAACTGAAGTTTCTCATCAGAAAGCTAACTGTCTTGACTTTGCTAGCTCTACACAACCATCTCATGTGCCAAGCATGGTAGCAAACCTCCAATACATGTGAAGAACTTAACTCAAAATTTTGAAATATGTGATGAGTTATAATGGCTAATACAAGAAAGAATGAATAAAAATCATTTCTCTGCTCGACTTAATTCTCAAGTCCTCTTTGTTGACGGAGACCACCCTTGAACACCCTATTTTAACAGGGTTAAGCTTCTAAGCATTGATTAATATGATGAAAATTCATGAACGCAATTATATTGAAAACATCATACAATGATCTTTTGCACACTCTTTTGACAAGTTCCTTTTGTTATTATTAAGATCCAAGCATTTGCTTAGTTTTATTTACTCCTATGGGGAATCATTCATTTCTTTTTTGAGCCTATTAAACTATTTATAGAGTAATTCATCACAAATCGAAGGATTATCAATGATTATAGTTGTCTTTTTAGGATTCGTCAAAGAAAGGGAGAAACATTGAAAGATTAATTTTGTTGTATACTCCAATACTTGAGGTCAACTTTCATTACAGTCTCAATAGGTCATTTACATCAATGTCTTATGCAATGTTATGGTGGGTAATCCTCTTGCGTTTTATCAAGTCTATGAGAATCTACTCTAGGCTAAGTGGCTAGTTTTCATCAGAACCTTAAGTAGAAGTTCATGTCAACATCTAAACATAACAATATGATCAACCATTGAGCGTGGATGTCTTGCAAAAAAGTGCTCTCTCAGCGCCCCCACATCATGTTATTAAGAAAAAGCTTCAATTAACAGTCTATGATAGATTAAACATTCTTTATAAATTTCATTTCAATTTTATCCATAATAGGTTAACACCGTTGAATACCTCTGACAAAATAACCTAGAGTGGGCTTAACATCCTTACTGGATTTCATTTGACTTTATTCATAGCATTTTAATGCCAGTGAGCACCTCTACCAAAATAACTTGAGACGAGTCTAAAATTTTTAATGGATTTTCTATGAACTATTCCTAAATATGTTATGATTGCAAGTAGATGCTTTGACTAACAACCTAGGGTATATCAAATAGCTTTGATAGATTATTCATATAAATGACCTCAAATTGGTCAAACATCCTTGGTGGGTTATTCAAATACATGGCCTTAAACTGGTTGAACATCCTTGATGGTTTATTCATATAAATGATATAAATTTGGTCGAACATCCTTGATAAATTGTTCATATGTGTAACCTCAATTGAGTTGAATATTCTTTGTATATTATTTATATAAATGACCTCACATTGATTGAATATCCTTGGTAGATCACACATAGATTCTTAACTGAAAATGGTCTCATTTTAATACAGTCATATGATTAGAGCTTGCATTAATTTTAATGCTTAAAATTATAAATTAACTAAATTTCAAATCTGGTATGTTGGGTGATGGAGGGCCATTGCCTCCATCACCAACCACTACCATCATCATCAGATCATCCTCTGACTATCGTTATGTCAGATTACTGATGATCGACAATCATCATTATTTTAGTACACTGTCATTTTCGATGAATCATCATCTTATAGTTTTTGTTATGTGGATCACAAATAAACCCCATTGTTTGGGTATATCGTCAATATCGTTAGACAATCATCTTCAGGTTGTCACTGTGTTAAATCACCATCACAAGATTTTTCTAGATGGTGGGATGTCATCACCCAACTATTGTCATTCTCAAGTTATTGTCTGTTATGACGTAGAGTTAAGCAATGAATTCATAGTGATTATAGTGCATTCCATCGACCAAATGGACATGATTTCGAGGCGGGGATATCTCATAAAATAGATGTAAGGTCGCATTACTCCCATCCTCTTTCATTGCTCCATGACGACCAACTTTTACTACTTCGAGATGACCAACACTTGATGCTTCAGGGAGAACTTCAATTGCCATAGTATGTTGATCTCCCTTAAATGAGTTGCACAATCAATCATATATAGAATCATCTACATATGATGACTAATCAATATTTGTGCGACCCTCATATTATGAAGGACCATCGATATATGAGGGAGCATCATATGACTTTCACTGGATAAATTCTATTAGCGGAGATTTATATTTAACTTTTCAGATCATGCTCATGTTTGTATCGACCTAAATTTTAATACATGTCTGATTTATACACCACAAATTTTCATGAATGAATAAGACTACTGCATTCCTCATCAGGTTACTGACGATGTAACCAAAGATAAGGATGTTGACATAGAATTTTAAAAATATCAGTTGCGATATCAACTATCGTTTCAATGTACACCTAGATTAGCCACTATTCCATCTCAGTGTATAATATGATAGTGCTTTTGTAAACATATTTTAATGTACAATAAATATTATGAATTTGGCTTATTCTTAGTAAATTTATTTTTCACATATATATTTTGCTCACACGATTTATTAACTAGTAAATTACACATTCTACTTAGTTATAATATTATAATGATATAGATATAACAAAAAAATTTATAGACTAATAATTAAGGCATCATAAACTAAACAAAGTAATACGTTGAATGTAATTAATAATAATAATAATTTGATAAAACTGTTTAAAAATAATATGTGAATTAAGTATAATAAAATATAAATATATTAATAAATTAATTATGATAAGATTTTATATAAACTATCTTGGTGGAGATTTTAGTGCTCCTCTTTAATTTTTATTTATTTATTTTTCTCCGTGCTATTTATCCCCAAATGAAACTATGCGTGAGACAAAATGTCCATTTTATTTTAGCTGCCGACGAGTTTCCGGTTGTCTCGACAGCCGAGTTCGCCGTGCGGTGTTATGGCGGAAGGTGAGAAGGGAACTATGATCCATTTGAACTCTCTCTTCTCTTCTGAAGCAGTGGAGAAGGCGGCGCGGCGGGTAGAGGACGCGATAGCCGACCGCCAGAGAGAGCTCTGTCGCCTTCGCGACTTCATCTCCGACAACTCGGTGCTCATCCAACATGTCCAGAAGCTCCCCGAAGAGCTATCCCACCACATCATGGCATACTACTTCTCACATCTACTACTTGTTCTCCGATTCTCTTCCCTTTCCACTCTCACATCTTTTTTGTTGTTTGTTTCACGCCCAGGTGCCTTTCGGTGGCGCTGCCTTCTTTCCTGGTCGTTTGATCCACACCAACGAGTTCTTGGTATGATCATGTCAGAAATTGGTGATTACCCAATAATGCTTGTTGTTATGCTATGCTTTTGGGGATTTCTCATTTGTTTAGGTATTATTGGGCGAGGGTTACCATGCGGAGAGGACAGCGAAGCAGACGATGGAGATTCTTCAGCGGAGGGGAAGGTCTCTGGAGGCGCAACTTGAGTCGTTGAATAGAATAATTAAGGATCTTGAGGTCGAGGCAAAGTTTTTTGATTCAACAGCTGCTGAAGTTGCTGTACGTAATTTTGTTCGTTCATTGGCTCGATTCCTTTGTGGAATGTTGGTTTTATTTTTGGGCATTTACATGAATGAATCACAAGGCTCGGTTCCTCTGTATTTACCATTTTATTTCTTGTTTGCTTCGGTGAGCATGTGCCTTGTGTTTCATTTCCCCACCGCTGGAAATACCTAAAATTACGTTGTTTAAAGTTGCTACATGAAGCTTTAATTCATGCATGTCTTAATCTTTAAATACTACTTTTAGCCGAATTCTTGTTTTTGTTCCTTTTCTTATTCTGTTACATTTTCTATCTACTTGTCTTAATGTGCATCTTTTGCATCTTTTTTTACACGACCCATTTACTTAAATTTATTTTACATTGCTTTGTCTTCAATAGGTATTGAATCCAACATCTCTTTGGTATATGCATTTCTTGTTCTATTTTTAATCTAAGTTGTTGAACTGATGAAAATGTGATACTCTTGAACTTTATTTTTTGATGCATTCTATTTTAGATGAGATCTTCGAAATTGACCTCAATGTCCCTTTTTACTTTTTTTTTTTTCATCCATATATGTATGACGACTAAGATGTCTTATGTTATTGTAGAAAGTTTACTTGTTATTTATCAACATGAATTTATGTTAAATTTGATTAATTAGAATTATTATTATTTTTTTCTATGTGCAGGAAGGTTTAGTGGAAATAAGAGAAGACTTTATTGAGGAAACTCAAAGTAAGGACCCTGAAACTAAGTTTTGGTGTTACATTTGACTTTTAATATCTTTTTTCTGTTTTGAGAATACTTTTGATTTGATTTATGTTATTTGAAGATGCTTTCTTTTGTTTATCTCTATTGGAGCGTTATGTCTTAGATTTTTTTTCAAGTGATGTATCTGTAACTAGATAGGATGGAGGAGGTGATCTCTCATGGATATTCGGAAGCCTCATTTGACATCCAACTAGCAGCTAATTGTTGTTTGCAGTAGGAAAAATGATTTTATCAGTTCCAGTTCGCTGTCCTGCCATTATCCACGTTGTAATTTCAGCCGACACCCGACTTCGACATTCTTGTGGTTTTGCTTGTTGTTTTAGTTGAGGCAACCACCGAGCATCGTCTACCCCTTCGAATATCACTGATTGCCCAAAATTTCATCCCCTAACTATTTTCATCTACCTAGTCCCCGCCAGGCCCGCTTCCATAATACCTTATAGGAGCCCTAGATCAGTGTTATTTGGTATTAGAGCCCGACAAGCCCTAGATCCTTATGATTTTGTCTTCTTTATCCCATACCAAAATTCTAAATGACCTAACCTAAGATCCCCACAAAAAAAAAAAAAAATCCTCAAATCTTTCCTACTGAATTTCTCAGCTCCAACCCTAAAAAATTTCAAAATGTAATTTTCCATCGTAAAAACTTTCATCCTGTCACCTACTCCAAAAACTTAAACACTTGGCCAACCCTTTTGAATTGTAATCTTACATCCTTTGAAACCTAATCGGGGGAAAATAATGCCATACTTCGTAAGAGAAATCCGCAAAAGGTTGTCTAGGAGCTTACTATAGAGGACATGCGAACAACAATCCACCAATTGAAATAGTCTTGTCACCTGTGAGACGAAAAAAATTGATAAGATCATCCATAATCACAATGACTACTCTTTATATCTAGAGGAGGAAGTAAATGACGAAGACCACTGCCTCAATTTGAAATTCATTATAAGAGGAGAAGCCATGATTTCAGAATAAAGGTGAATACTGGCTTTCAAAAGTCACATGGTTCCAGATGAGTTTATTGAGCAACTTCAAACACTGGATCAAACTTTTGATATTCCTTGGGACAAGAGACTTAAACGATTGCCATCAAACTTAAAAAAAGCTTCATTATGGTGGGAGAACATGAAATATATTTGACAGCGGGAAGAGAAGGGTAAAATTATTACCTTGTCTAAGAGGAAATGAGCGGTGCATCACAAATTTCTCCCATGATATTACTGACAAAATATATTTATAAGACTCCATAACTTGTGCCAGAGAGATCTTTTAGTGGAGGAATACACAATTGAGTTTGAGCAACTTATGTTGAAGTGTGGGCTAGTGGAGTTCAATGAGAATACCATAGCTTGATACCTGAGGGGATTGAGATCATCTATTAACAATGTGGTACAATTGCAACTTTATTGGGCATTACAAGATGCCCAGACCCTAACCCTAAAGGTGGAGAGATAACACAACAATATCAGGTCTACACCACCCTTCAAACAGAGTTTAGCCATTGGCTCGGACATTAAGAGTACGCCCAGTAGATCGCCCATGCCGATCTAGCCAAAGGAGTCCGCACGAAGTGGAGAGAAGATGGAAACTGCTTATACTCCCAAATTCATCCCTGCCAGTAAAGCTTCAAGTGTCATAGTTTTGGCCACAAGACGTCTTGTTGCCCAAATAGGAGCGGGACCTCTTTCACCAAGCTGTGAATAGTTGAAGAAATGCATAGTGGAGTGGGAGAGAATGAAGCCTTCAGGGAGGAGTCTCAATTTTCAGTCAACATGGAAGAGTTGTCAGTGAATCAAGCTGAGCCCTTGAAAGAGATTCTAGTTAGATTAATATTAGTTGTTCTGGGTAGTGAGTTTGAGGTGATGAATGTTCATGCAGAGTTTGAGGATGTGGTGCCACAAACTACTCTTTTGTAGGCATTAAAAACAACATTAGCAAGATTGGTATTGGTTGTCCAAAAGAGTCGTTAGTTTGAGAAGCCGATACTAGATACACGACAATCCCAAATAAGAGAATTTTATGATTTTCAGATATATAATCGATCTCCTGAGTTGTTATTGCCGAGGATGGTCCAATATATCAGCGATGAGAAGCTTTTGAGCCATCTATGTAAGATTAAATGGAGTAATTTGAGTATTAAATTCAATTCAACAATGCATCCACCTATAGATAATCAGACACGAGGGATGAATCACAACGTTGGAAATTGCCTTAGGAGTTTTATGAGAATTAACATTGTACAGTGTGATCTAGGTCATTTCAGAGAAGAAGAAGAGACCTCTTTTGAGTGGTTGTCATTGAGTGTTGCCCCGCCTACCAAAGATCTCATCGTACAGTTGATTTCGCCTGACTTGTTAATTAGATGAAATCGTCCGAGTACGAGAAGTGGGAGAAACATATTACAAGTTTAATAACTCTAGATTTGGTTCACCGGAATACCCGTCTATGTATCGTTCCAGTTCAGGTTGTGCAAAAAAGGATTGGTTATTTATTTTATTAAGACAAAATTTGGAATGATATATGCGTTTCAGAGTTATCTTGGGTGGATGTGAGCATAGATATTGGAGCGTGATTGCCTCAGCACAACAAGGCAATGGCGGGTCTTTCCTAGTCGGGGAGAACGATGCTGGAGCGCAATCGTAAAATCATTAGAAGGGGCATCTGCTATCCCATTGCAAGGTTGCCGCAATCCCAACATAGGATTCTCTCAATCTTGGCAGCCGCCCAGGACTTTCCTTTTTCATCTTTTTTTGTCTTTCCTTTTGGTTTATTTCCTATTTTTCTTATTATTAATCAGGGTTTTACTTGAGAAACTATTTATATGTTGTTATTTTCTGGTTTGAGAAAACTTTTGACTTGGTTATTTAGAGATATTTTCTTCTGGTTATCTTTGTTGGAGCGCTCTATCCTTAGATTTATTTCAGGCGGTGTGTCTTTGACCTGATAGGATCAAGATAGTGATCTCTCCTGGACTCTTAGATGCCTCCTTTGTCATCCAACTCGAAGTCAACTACTGCTTACAACAAGAAAATTGCTTTTATCAGTTCCATCTCTCAATCTGGCCACTATGCACCACAATTTCAGCCACCATCATCCTCGACATCCGTGACACATTGTATCATGGTTTTCCTTGCTGTTTTAAGTCGCGACAACCACCAAACATCGTCTATCGCCCTCAAAATATCACAAATCGAACAAAATTTCATCCTTTAACTATTCCTCTACCTTTTCCTCGTCAGAGCCACTTACCAAACACATTCTAGTAGTCCTAGTTCAGCGTCGCATCGTTATGCACCTTATTTGTACATGAAATGCACATTATCTATGTGTTATGCTAGATTTAGAGGAAAATGTTGAAATAAATAGCTCGATCCTTGTTGTTTTAACAATCAAAACAATTAATGCTAAATCTTGCCGGTCATTAAAGCTTGGAATAATCATCCATCAACTGCAATTGAATCTGATTAAGGTATGAGTGTAATTTGTGATTATGTTTCATGAAAAATAAATTTCATTGTGGCTATTTTACATATCTCTTGTGTTGAGCTCAACCAAATTGTGTTGTACTACTTTTGATGTTCTGTTGTTTTTAAGGACATGTTGTTATGGTGAGA
>NEWO01000764.1:40766-69199 GCA_003013225.1 Phalaenopsis aphrodite | reverse complement strand
TTAAGCATTTTTTCTTAAAACAAATTTATTTAGCTGATTTGAGGTGCTAGCTTCGTGTGTGCGAAATACACGTACATAATATTGGGGTTGTTATTGATGAGATTGTACAACCATTTGTTCGTGATTTTTTTTATATTTGAATCTAATGCATGATGTCAATACATAAACATGATTTAATCAACGTGAACTTGTGATTCCCAACTTTATTTGTCTTTTTATTTAAACTGGTTAGATTAAGATCTACATATATCACTTTGGATAACTTGTTAACATGTGTTAGTTTTGTTGGCTACATTATACAGTAGACTTAATTCGTGTAAAGTAATGCTTGTCAATTTTGTCGATTTTATTGGGCCACAAATTTTGAGCATAATAAAATATGACATAGCGTATATAAATCAACTTTGAACCAAAAGTATATAAATCAATTTTGAACCGATCATACAAAAATTATTTTGTTTTCTTCATATCAGGTTTAGTGTGATTGAACTGTCCCCCAAAAAATAATATCCCTAACCAGAATTATTACAGCAAAAACAATAATAAGTCTTTATCTTATTAAGTGGGGTCAGCTTCATGAATTCTTGTCCTACATTGTGTTATATTGAGTGTCAAATTTTCATTTAATTATAATAGATTAAGATAATTATTTCTTCAATATGCCCAAGTCTTTTTAGGTCTACCTCTATCTTTCTTAACATAAGACGAATCTAAAACTTCTCCTAATCGGATCATCTAATGACTTACATTTAATGTGGCCAAATCATCTAAGATGATTCATTCTAATCTTGTCTGCCACTGGAGCTACACCAACCCTTTCACGAATCGATTCTTTTTGCATTTTGTCTCTAATTGTCAAGCCACTAATCCACCTAAGCATTCTCATCTGAGCAACACTTAATTTTTTTTATACTTCTCTTATAAAGGTCAACATTTTGTGCCATAAAGCATTGGAGGTCTCACCACCATCTTATGATTTTTTTTTTTCAAGTCAAGCGGTATTTTTCTATCACACATTTTAATGATTTGATCACCCATAGTTACAACTCTGCCACTATAGCTACTACTACTAAAATTACATTTCATGTATTTAGTTTAAGATCTACTCATATGAAGGCCTTTAGATTACAATGTAAACCCCCATAATTCAAGTTTATTCTGAACACTTTCTATAGTCTTATCCACAAGAAGGATATCATCAGCAAAAAACATACACCAATGTACAATCTCCTGTAAATCTTCAGTAAGAGCATCCATAACCAAAAAAAAAAGATATGGGCTTAAAGTTGAATCCCTGATGTAAAACAACTGAAATATGAAAGTACTTGGTCAATTTTACTTTGGTTGGAAAACAAGTAATAGCTCTAGTATACATATCTTTAATGACTTGATATAATCAACACCTTTCTTTTCTAGAACTCTCCAAAGAACTTCTATTTGAACAATATCATAACTTTTTCTAAAACAATAATCCTCTTTACTCTCGCTATACTTCTCCATCAAATCTCTCAATAAATGCATAGCTTCCATAGTAGACTTGCCCGACATAAATCCAAACTGATTATGAGAAATCTTTGTATCACGTCTTAACTATGTTCAGTTACCCTCTTTCATAATTTTAAAGTATAGCAAATTAACTTAATTCTTTTATAATTTACACACTCTTTTGCATTTCTTTTATTCTTAAAATTGATGACCAAAATACTCTTCCTCTACTCCTCAGGCATCATTTTAGTTTTTAAAGTAATATTAAAGAGTTTAATAAATCAAGAAACTCCAAATCTCCTTAGTATTTTCACACTTCAATAAGGATATCATCGGTTCCTACTGATTTTCCATCATTAGTTTTCTTGAAAGCATATTAATTGGCTTTTTACTAATTTGATGATAAAAATAAAATATTTTATTATTATTAACGATATTAAGATTTTTAAGGTCAATCGTATTTTCATAAATTTCATTGAAACTTTTATCAAAATAGCTCACCATCTATGTTTGAATATTTTCTTCTAAGTAGATCATTTTTTTATTTTCATTTTTGATACACTTTATTTGAATTAAATATTTAATTTTCCTTTTTTTTGTTTGACTAAGTTATACATATGTTTTTCACTCTATTTTGCATATAATCTATTATAAAAATGACTAAAAGTAGAATTCTTAGCGTCATAAATTATTATCTTAGACTTCTTACGTGCATTTTATATTTTCTCTTTTCTACAAGATTTTACATTTAAATCAATTTTTATAACACAATTTCTTATATTTTATATTTTCTTGCACATTATTATTCCATCACTAACTATTTTTCTTCATAAAAGCTTCTCTTTTTGATTCACCACGTGCATCTTTTGCCACTTGTTTAATAGTATTGTTACTTTATCTCACATAGAATTAGCTTCTTCATGAATATCCCAAATCTTGAAATTTTGAACTTTCGGCATAAAAATAATTTTAATCGTTTTTTAAGGGGCCCATCTAATTTTATGATATTGTTTGATTGCATTATTATTTCACTGAATTCACATGTCTTGTGAATAACAAAGTCTTGTTTGGAATTTATATCCAAGAAAAGCCTTACCTTAATGTATCTCTATTCAATAACATGTTTGATTTTTGTGGCATTTACCTACATAAAATACAATTTTTGGGGCATTTACATATATATCATATGTTTTTTATGTATTTACATACTTAGACATTCATATTTACATGCATGCCACATAAATCATTTACTTCAAAAATACCACCATCACTACCTTTTTAAAAGTAAAAATACACATTTTCATTCATAGGTTTATGATACCAAGGTGTCTTAAGTATAAATATCAAACTTCTAGTGCTAGTTATGTAAATGCATAGGAATTGTGTGGTATGTATATAAATTTCCCTTGATTTTCTTAAGAACACCCGCCACATTTCAGAAAATTGTTTAGAAAATGGAATTAAGTTGAAACAATGAAGTTCATAAAAGATTTTTCGATTAATTCATGAACATCTTCTGTGATTATATTTTGATGCGTTGCAATCCTTTTTTCATCCAAAGACGGAAACTAACTAAACCGTTAACACTGCTTTCGCGCATATTTTCTATACAAGTTCTAAACCATTGCAAGCTAGGTTTAAGTTTGGTTTGCTTTTTGCAGAAGTTGTGTTGAATGTTAGATTTGTAATTTTTATCTTGTGTTTTGCATCAATAAAATGCTGGATACTTTGGGTGCTAGATCATTTTGAAAACAGCTTGTTCATGTGAGACTCTAATAAAAATCTAAAATTTGAATACTGTGGAATTCTATTCCTGTTACGTGGCCCAGACCACCTGCCATATGGGCCCCAAGTTCAATTTATGGAAGCAATTGGAGGGAATTTTCTATTTAAGCTTTATTCTTTTTTATTCATTTCTTATTATGTTGTATGCTTTCCTTTTTTGTTTACTTTGTATTTGGCAAGTTGTAATAGTGTTAATTATATTTACTCTAGTCGTTTCACACATACTAAGAGGAAATGTTGTAGTTTGATTATGAGGGAGTAAGAGAATATTCTCTCCACCTTTCTTTGTATAAGAGCCTTGCATGGCTGATCTCTTCCGCTTCTTAGTTCGGCATTGTTTTCCGCACCCCTCGTCTTCTTCTTCAGAATCTACTTCATTTGCGTTGTTTGACTCTCGTCATCTTTGATGTTCGACTTTGTATGAGTCGTGCGACTTTGCCTGACTACACCACTCCTTTGCTTTATCTAAATTGACATCATCTACGTCGTTTGGTTCGCGTCATCTGTGACGTTGGTCTCTATCTGAATTTTGCGGCTTCTGTTTGAACAAGGAAACAAACTCTTGCTTTTATTTAGCCACCAGAGTCCCTCTAACAGCCATTTAACTACCAGAATCCTCTCTGTAGCAGTTAAAATCTCTTCAGCCGGCTTGCTGGCTCTCTCCTCTGCTTCTTGCTGGCACCACCTCCTTTCAAGCGACAACCTTATTTACTTGTGCATCTAACAATAGCCTTATCCCTAAATGTGCATAAGGTTTATGACAAAGTATGAACTAAAAACGTCTAGATCTACTCCGAAGGTTAATTTTGAATGATAGATTAGGAGTTTTGTCCAAATAACCTCTGAACTCTCTCAACCTTTATCGCAAATCATAAACTCAATGACCATAACTTTTTTTAATGGTTCCAATCTGTGTTTATGTACATTTGTGGAAAATGAAAAGAACATCTCACGGGAGATGAAATAGTTCATGAGTTCACTGATTCTAACCTCGCTAATGGAAGATCTAGTATCATATGTTCATGTCTTAGTTGATCAATATATGAACATAAAAGTTGGAGAAAATTTCTTGCTTTATAGGACATTGCAGGAGATTTGAGAAGCAGCTCATGAGACTTATTTTAGTACCGAAAACACTGCAGGATTGTTTGAGATTGAGATAAAACTGCATGAGCTTCGACAAGAATAGTTGAGTATTACTCAATACTTCAACACTATCAAGGTACAGGTTATGATTAGATATGTATGAAAGTGCCTGCAAGATGCTACAATGTATAAAATAATAGTGGAGTATAATATGATGATTAAGTTCTTATTGGGTATAAATACAAACTTAGATCTGGTCAGAGTGAGAGTCATGGGGATGAAGACTCTTTCTACCACTAGGGAGGCCTTTGCTGAAGTTAGGAGAGAAGAAAGCAGGAAGAAGTTCATGATGACAGAAAGTATGGGCTCATCTAGCACCAAAAGCTCAACTTTGTACACTTAACTCCTCCCATGATTCAAAACCAAAGAAGAATTGTCTCTTGTGTTAATATTTTAAGAAACTTGGTCACACAAATGACAAGTGCTCAAAATTACTTGGAAAACTCGTAGATTGGAAATTGGACAAGGGAGGAAGGACCAAGACAGCAAGACCAATGCTGCTACCTGTTCTGAAGGGTTGGCCGACCTTAGTCCCTTCACTAAGGAACAACTGGAGTAGCACGATTGAGCAGCTTACCAACTTGACGATACACCAAGTTATGATATCCTTTATGTTGCTAATTGATTTCAATACTGGATAATAGATTCAGATGCTTTCGATCATATGATTGGAGACATTCATGTTCTTACCAACTACCAAGAAATCATCACCTCTATATTTTTTAGACTCTCTAACGGGTCTTACTTCATGATTGTTGGGAAATGAGAAGTGAAAGTCTCCAAAGATATTTAGTTTTCTTTTCTGTTATATGTTCCCCAAATAGATTGTAACTTACTTTTAATTTGCAAGCTTACTCATGACTTGAAATATGTTACTAAATTTTATTCTAACCCTTGTGAATTTTAGGTGTTGGATTTCGGGGAATGTGATTGACAAGTGCTGAATTGTATCGAAGTCTATACCTGCTCAATGAGAGCTATTCTCTTAATACACGAGTGTCTTCTCCACCATCAGTCTTTATATGTTGAAAGTCAAGTTTTATTATGATATTATCGTCCGGGTCATCTCATTTTTTATTATGTTGTAAAGTTGTAATCCCATTTGTTTATTAATAAAAAGTCAAAGTTTTATCAGTATGAAACCAACTAATTGGTTAAACATACTCAACATGTATATCCTCTGTCTCAGTACAAATTTTTGCATCCTTTTTTTATCATCCAAAATGACATTTAGAGACAATCAAAAGTGAAAACCATCAATGGAGCCAGATGTTGTTTTCTTCATTGATGGTCACTCTAGAACTAGTTGGATATTCCTCATGAAGGAAAAATTTGGAACTACACAAATCTTTAAATCCTTTTTTTGACATAATTTACACTCAGATCCAATGCAAAATTCAAACCTTCAAAATTGATAATGCAAATAAATACTTTAACTACATCCCTGGATCTTATCTTGCATAGAATAATATCATCCATGTTAGTTTTTGCGTTGAGACACCACAATAAAGCAGGATAGATAGATGAGTGGAATAATATATATCTCATCTAGTTATCTAGGTCTATAATACTTTTTCACAATGTTCAAGAAATTTTCTGGTGAGATGTAGTGCTTACAACCACCTACCTTATTAATAGAATGTCAAGCATGATAATTGGTTATAAAACCTTTCTCCATGTTTTGATAGAAACATACCCTCGTGTTAGAGCCTTCTCATCTATTCTCTATCTAAAAATATTTAGCAGTCTCTTTTGTTCACATTTACCAACTAAATTGCATAAAGGTTGATCCAAAATTCATAAAATGTGTCTTTCTTGGATATGCTTCTAACAAAAAGGACTATAAGATTTATTCTCCCATTACTAAAAATACTATAACTCTATGAATGTTACATTCTTTGAAAAATAATCCTACTACCCCAAATCTAAAATTCAGGGGAGAGTCTGGGTGAATATCAGATTTAGGACATTGCTCTGGATGCCCGCATTGAATTAGAGTCACCACAACCTATCCTACTTCCCTCTAATCATCCTGTCTCCTAAGTTCCATCACTTGAGAATATCTAATATGAGATTGATAACAAGAAAATGCACAAGGAACTTTATGCTTACACTACGAGAAATAAATTCACTGAGCAGGATAAAAACCACATGATTGTTCACAACCAAACCATAATCCACACACCTCTGAAGTTCCTAGCGAGGGGAAATCCAGTAAAAAAGATGAAAAGTTGCACAAATTATCCTATTCAAGAATATATTGCCTATGCGAAGTTCTCATTATCTTACAAAGTTTTTGTATGTAATCTTCATATTGTGCAATTGAAGAGAAGATTCTAGCATTTGATCTAAATGACACATGGACCTTTACAAAGCTTCTTCTAGATAAGAAACTCGTTGGGTGCAAATGAGTGTTCAAGATTAAGTACAAAGCAGATGAGAACATTGAGAGTTTCAATGTTAGGTTGATGGCCAAAAGTTTCTCTCAATCTTATGGGGTAGACTATCAAGAGATCTTTGCACCCGTGGCAAAGTTAAACAATGTAAGAGTTCTTTCCTTGACAGTGAACAAAGTGTGGGAGCTGCATCAACTCGATATCAAGAATGTCTTTTTTTAATGAAGACCTTGAGGAGAAAGTGTGAGATCCCACTAGGGTTGAAAAATGACTCAAAGAAATCTCTGGTTTGTAAACTATAAAAGTCACTTTATGGCCTTAAAAAATCTCCATAGGTTTGACCTGAAAAGTTTGTTATAACTATCAATGAGTATACCAAATGCATTGAGATTGTTGGACATTTTCTCTCTTAAAAGGTCAATAATAATCATATTCACTTAGGTTCTGTTTGGGGTAATTGCAGTTTATTAAAAAATAGTTGTGAAATTGTTGAAAAATAATATGATGTTCAAAAAGCTGTGGTGACAATCATTTTTTTTTTGAAAAAGATAGACCACAACTAGAAAGTTGCTACCGCACCTAGCTAGGACCTGTGGGAAAATACAGATTTCAACTACAGTTTTTTGAAAAAGCTGTCAAAATGTAGTTTACTCAAACAAACAAAACTGCGGTGCGGTGCAACACTACCACCGCACCGCCGTCCCAAACAGACCCTTAATCTACAATCCAACTCATCTTTAAATCGCTGATGTCTTCACTAAATCCATGACACAACTTGAGTAGTGTGAAATTCTATCGCAGTTTGGTGGCCCAAACTGCCAACCATACGTTCCTCACATGTTCAAATTGTGAAAGTTATTGGATGGGTTTTTCTATTTAGCTTTATTCTTTTTTATTCCTTTTTTTATTGTGTTGTATGTTTTTCTATTATTGTTTGTTTTGTATTTCGTAACTTGTAAGTCTTAATAATGTTTTCCCTAACTGTTCTTCATAAAATATGGGAAAACGTTATAATTTGAATGTGAGGGAATAAGAGATTATTGTCTCTCCACTTTCAAATACTCTCATTTTTCTCTTTTCCTACCCCATCACAACTCTCGAGGCTTTTTCTCTGAAAAGTGCAGGTGTTTCAAATTCAGGGTTTAATGCACATAATTCTGGAGTTCTTGATGAAGAAGTTATAGATGCTAAATTAATGGCAAGGTTGGATGAGCTTGAGAAAGAAGAGGAAGAAGCTGCGAGTGATTTAGATGATGATGAGGATGATAAAAAAGCTAGTTCTTCAGATGCTGATGAGGTTGATGATGATGAAAATGGAAGTTATCTGAGGGTTGACAAAGATGGGGATGATGAAGACGACAAAGATGTTGATGAGGCAAGTTATTCGAAGGCTGTTGAAGATGAAGTTGATGAGGAAGAGAATGATGAAGATAAGCATTACAATGCTGAAAATACTTCTCAAACTAATGCTGAGGTGAGTGTTTAAACTGGTTTCAGATTTGCTGAGGTTGTTGTTAGTATAAAGATTTAATCAAATTTGTTTATCCAATTATTTGATGAAAATGAAAATATGAATTTTTTATTGTATATTTAGGCTTCATTATTTATTGTTGAAATGTTCGAACTCCTTACAGGTTCCAACACCGAAGGTAATAGGTTCAAGAAAATCTGTCCCAACTTCTATGCAACACAATGCATTAGGCTTGCTACAACACCCTTCTTATCAATCTTCTGTAAGAAACAATTCATGTTGTATGCTCTTTTAATGGCTTGGAGCTTTAGTTGTCATTGCAGTCATTTCTTCCTTTCTATAGAAGGTTTTAAGCAAATTGAGAAAAGTGCCAAAATAATCCCTTTATTATTTGTAGGGGTCCATTTTAGTCCCGTAGTCTAGAGAAGTTTTAATTTACTCACCTTACTCTTTTAATTTAAATAGCTTCTCTGGGGACTAGGCCAACCCATATTAAAATAGTCTAAGGGCTAATTTGGCACCTTTATGGGTTATGGGACTAAAATGGCCCCATATAAATAGTCAAGAGACTATTTTGACACTTTACTCGAGCATAATTATATTTTCTCAGCATTTATTTGCTTATTTTGGTATTTGTTCAACATACAGGTATCAAGTTCAAAAATGCAAGTTGCAGCTGAAGGTTAGGTTGAGGCTTTTCATTATGTAGTTGTAAAATATTTTTTGATTATTTATTAGTTTTAGATAGTTCTCATAGTTTTTCATATCACATACAGTAACTAAGATGAAATTCTTTAATTCGTGTCAAAAGAGGCTTCACTCTTCATATAAAACATGTAGTGGGGCTAATGAATTGCTTATCAATTTTGAGAGTACTACCGATGACATTTTAATCATGCACAACAACATAATTGGAGCGTACATGCATACCACTCAACATAGTTTTTGTAGTTGTGAAAATATTGACCACATATGAGCATATGGAAACGATCCATTCAATTACAGGTTTTAGATGTGATGGGAAATTGCTGGTAGCTTTGGATTCTTCTTAAGATTGGATTTAACTATATATATCCTAGTTTGCAATATTTAAAATGAATTTTAGTATTGTTTTCAGGTATAGTTACCTTTTTCCTTGGTTATTTTCCATCAGACAAGTTTTTTTATGTCAGCATTTATGCAATTTGCACCTGCTAGTTTATAATTATATACGCATGGCCTATTAGAACATAAAGTGATACCTTGGTGTCATTGATTTAAGTATCTATGATACAGAAGGATGAGGATATGTGTAATATATAATTTCAAAACTTAAGGCTCAATAGTTAAAAATGAGAAGTGCTTTAAAGTGTTAGAGAAGTGCCTTAAGTGTATTATGCAATAAGAAGATTTAAAGATGAACTTGAGGTTAATTTTATAAATTTATAATTTGACCATTTATGTTATTTGGATTTGGGCAATGAAAATAATCTGATATCCTAATTGAGCATGATAAAAATGAGAATGTTGATATATTTGTGATACTTAAAAATAATAAATTAATGGATGTTATATGCTAGTGGAACGTTTAGGGTAATGTATTTGAAAATAAGATAACTGAATCTAGAACTACATTATTTGGACATGTACAATGAATGATGAGAGTATAAACCTAAGGTTAGAGTATTTGGAAAGACAATTATTACACGCAAGATGGATGTATATATTTTCGAAACCATTTGAGACTTGACTTTTTATATCAAGCATGTATCAGGGCTAATAAATGTCATACCGATGGCATTTTAATCATGCAGAACAACATAATCGGAGCATTTACATACTTACCACTCAATTCTTGTGTATTTGCATATCTAATGCCTAAATTTTGTTTTTAGATTTATTCGATCCAAATCTTTCTTATTACATTAAAATATTACTATTTTAACTTTAAAAAAATGAAATACATCTTTTCATGCATATAGATAACGTGGCATATGTGTAAAAAGTGAAGTTCATGTGTTATACATGTAAATACATTGGAATTGAGTGGTATGGATGCAAAATTTCCTTTATATAATGATTATGTATGTTTGCATTATCAAGATTTAACTTAACAATAACAAAGGCTATATACACGTAAAAATCGAACATGCTACCAAATGGTTCATTTTATAAATTTTAAAGTTATGACTAGACACACATCAATTATCATATCACTATAAACGAGAGAATTAAAAACAATAAATAGGCTTAATCAAGCAATTTATTAAACACAAGATAATAATGTCAATGTCAATCTCCCTAATAAATAAGTATATGTCTATAACCTAATAAATAAAAGGAAGATTTACATACGTATCACTCAATTCCTATGTATTTACTTATCTACCTTAAACTTCAGTTTTTACATAACATGCTACCTTGTTAATACATGAAAAAGTGAATTTCACTTTTTTTTTTGAAGTTAAATTAGTGGTATTTTCTATGCGATAAGAAAGATTTGGGTGGTATATATGTAAAAAGTTAAGTCTAGATGTTAGATATGTAAATGCATAGGTATTGGATGGTATGTGTGTAAATGCCCCTAAATAAAAATCATCAACATCGAGGCATAGTTCTCAATGGCAACAGCATCAGATGAGGACTTAACTTGAAAATCCAATATGTAGAAATAAGGGAATCAAATTCCAAGGGGATCAAATTCTAATCATAAATTCATTCTCAAATTCATGATTTTAACACCAAATAAAAAGCTTTAACTAATTTCAGCAGCCTCAGATATCTGGAAAGGCTTTTTCTATCATTTGTTTGAAATTTTTATGTGGGGAAAGAGCTGAAATCATACAAATTAATTTTTGGATCTTTACTCATTCATTTAATATTCTATCATGTAATTTTAATCCTATTATAGAAGCTGCCTTGGGGTAAACTATCAATGTATGAAATTGTTAGACATGCATCTTTCATCGATCAGAACACCCTGCTTTCATTTTTTTACTTATTATTATTACTATTACTGGGTGGGGAGTTTTCACATATACATACCACAAATTCTTATGTATTTACATATCTACCACTTAAATTTTACATTTTGCATTTATACCAGCCAAATCTTTTAAAAATTGAAATACATTTTTCCATACGTAGGCAAGGGTGTTTGTATGCAAAAATTGAAGTTTAAGTGTTAATTATGTAAATACATTGGAATTGAGTGGTCTGCATGTAAATCTTCCTTTTTTTTCTTTTCGGTTAGTCAAACAGTTACTTAATTGATTCAATACCAGGGATCCCTGCAACTATTATGATGTGAAGTTGTCGATGATGCAAATTTTATTCCCAAACAAAAAATTTATGGATCAACTAGTTTTGCTTTATTTGCTTAGTCGGTTTTCCAACTATTTTAGGCCGGATAATCATAACCATACACAAAAGTTACAATTTTTTTAATTTTCAAGGTCCATTGAGAAGTATTATCGAGTGGCCTCACGTGACACATCATCTTTTGCTGCCTCCAGAAACTATAGAAGACTTTCAGAAGCCCCCTTCTTACATTCAGGTAATTAATCTCATTCATTTTTCTTCTCTATTAAGGCTTCATTTTGTGTTGTTGAATTAAAACATGCCTCTATTTTCACTCACTTTTTGTGAGCAAATAAAATAATCACATTTGAAACTTTTTGAAGTATTGTATACTTTAATACTAATATTGATTGACATGATGATCTAATAAATTTAGAAGTATTTACATATATACCACCTAATTTTTATGTATTTACATATATGATACATAAATTTTGCTTTTCTACATTTACCATTTCAACTTGTAAAAAGTGAAATACACTACATCATTTATAAATAAGGTTGGCATATATGTAAAAATTGAAGTTTAGGTATCAAATTATGCCAATACATAGGAATTGAGTACTATGCATGTAGATTTTCCATAAATTTATTATTTCAAAACATAATTTCAAACTTAAAGCAACCAATTGAGCCAATCATTTGTAAAGGTTTTGCTACTTAATGACCTCCCAATGTGATGTCCTACATCTTCATCAAGGAATTTGTTTTCATTTGCAACTAACAGAGGGAATTTTTTTGCAGAATTCTTCTGAAAACATTCTCAGCCAAGGCTCTAAAACGGGTTCCTGTGAGCGCAAGGTGAGACATCACTTTCAACATTGGTGTCTGACTTCAGAATCATTCTTTAACTAAACATGTTTTAATTTTGACATGCAGGCTTTTACAGGCACAGTTATTGAACACAAGAATGTTCTTTCGCCAGCCAAACCATCCAACAGTTCTGCTTCTAGTCAGGTAGATGGATTTTACTTGATGGATTACGACTCTTGCTGTCTATATTTTGTTTTTGAGAAATTTACGTACATGCCACACAATGCCTATGCATTTATTTACATATCAAACACCTAAAGTTTGATATTTATGTTTATATCACTCTGGTATTAAAAAAAAACTTGGGATAATTTCATACAGACCACCTGAAACATTGATATTTACAAATGAAGCATCTATCTGCTTTTTTTTTAATAACTAAACCGATGCATTTACACGTGCCAAGATCAAACTATTGAGAATTTGATAAAAATGGAAAATATGGGTTGGGTTTTAACATGAATTTTGATATTTGAGTGAGAATTTGAAAAATGGACGAAAGCGGGTGGTTGATTCTTAAATAGCAAGTTTCGGGTGGTCTTTATGTAATTGCACCTTAAAAAAACTTTTGCATGAAATGGTGCATTCTTCTTTTAAAAATTTTGTGATAGTGGTATTTTTAATGTGATGTCTAAGATTTAAGTGTTATGTCTGTAAATATATAAGAATTGTGTGGTAGGTATGTATGTAAATGCCCCTTTTTTATATTTAATTTTGAGAAAATCTTGGTGCTACTTGCAGCCGTCGCGGCCAATCTCTAGGTTCAAGATGCAAAAAAGTGACCGTTGAGATTAATGGAAGATTTGTATGAAATGCCTGTAGTTCTTAAAATTAACTCTAGAATTATGAAAAAAAAGTAGATTTTTTTTTTTTTGAAATGCTCATTGTTATTATAACGAGTAAAGATTTCTTTTTTTTATTATATAATTTTTTATAAAATATTAAGGATGTTATATCTGAATTACCAATGACTAAAATTGCGTTGTGGCCTTTAAGTTAAGATTATGTGATCAGATACTTGACAGATATTCTTAAAGTGCAATAGAGCTTATACATGCTAATTTTTATTTTTTTTCTAATTTGGGGCATCATATGTAAGAAGTTATTTTTTCAACTATAATTATTATTATCTTTGCTACAAATAAATAATTTTCTTTTGTTAAAATTTTTATTATATAATAAAAAAAACCTTCAGAAATGGATATTATTCCCTTAACTTTTTTCTTAAAAATAAAGACAGTAAAAAACCTTTTTTTTAAACGCAGCTCTAGTTTATCAACCCTGTACAGAGGCCACAACCCTTGGGAGCTATTTAAAGCTCTGTTATGAATTTTTCAGAATTTAATCTCTTAGGGTGAATTGACATATACAAAATTTCACCCCCTATTTTGGTGCTTAATTAATAGGTACTAGGCATCATTACCAAATTGAAAAAAATATTTGGGAAACTATCACGATACCACACAAATCTTATGTATTTACATATCTAACAACCAATGTTTGATATTTGTAATTATAATGTTTTGGTGTATAAACCTGTATGAAATGGCGGTTTTCACTTCAAAGAAGGTGGTGATTGTAATATTTTTTATGTGATGTATAAATATGCATGTAAATATGAATGTTTAGATTTTAGAAATGTAATGCATAATAATTGTGCTGCATGTATGTAAATGTTCCATAATTTTAGCGAGCCTAAACATTGGGCCGATATTAGTCATAATTTTGATAGAATTCTCTTGGTTATTTGATCATCATTGCATGCTTTATTAAAGTTTTGTTTTCTAATTAAGCCCCAAGCATTGGGATAGTAGGTGATACGAGCGTAAAGGAGTCGTGGGAGAGGCTTTCGTGATTCCTTCATCTGGACCGAAATAGTTCAGACTCGGAGAGCATACCGGCTCTTCAATCAGGGATTGACGTCTCCTTTCCTTAGAGGGATCCAATCATATTTATCTTGGGTTTATACATGTGATTTTTGTGTTTTAGGTCTTTAGTTTTTGGATTGTGATCTATTGGAACAGTTGCCGACATCCAGGTTTTCTCGTTCTAGGGTTGTATCCAAAAACGAGAGTAGTTCTTTGACTGTAGCTTGTCTGAGGTGGTGTCTCCTTCCAAGGGATCAAATGGTGCTCCAGCAATAGCTCGTCTCCTAGGGGAATTTATCTCTAACTCTTCCATCCTCTGCATTCTTCCCCTCGCTGCCACCACGCTTTCCTCATTGCCAGAACAATCAGATAGCAACCTTGTTGTCATCCTACAACTTCAACCGCCGACCACCACCTTCTCCACCTGTTACCATCCCTTCCAACCACATCTCACCTTGCTACCATTCATCTCAACAGCCCCTCTTCAATATCCAACCATCTTCTTCATAATCACTCTCAGGACAACCCTCCATTTGCTGTCCAGCAATCCCACATATTTCCTGTTCGCCGCCACTGCCCCAAAAAACCTCTCCTTGCTATTTTCTATTGTTCGAAACCTCCAACTAGCTTTTGCTTGTTGTCATTTAGTCAACCAACATCCACCTTTTCCCATTGCAGTCCCCCGCAATCTCCCCTTTCTCCTCCTACAACTATCTGCTGCTGTCGTCCACTCACTAAATCGATCACCACCTTTGAATACATATAACTGTGTTTGCTTGGTCGTTATTTTATTTTCTTATCAAATGTATGTGGTTGTAATCCCCACTACCAATTGGGAAGTTAGCAAAGATGTGGAAGCTGGAGAATAATGTGAGTATCGACTTCCATTGGCAAGAGATAAGAAATGGATTTACCACAATATATTCTACATATGTCACACTCTTAAGGGAAAGGTATGTAGTCTCGTCAAAAATGAAGGGAGTAGTAGGAATGTGACCTCTACACAAATGGTGGATAAGTTGAGGCTCACTATTCAGAGACACTCCCAACCATACTCCATGACATGGTTGAGAAAGAAGAACAATATCAATGTTGGCATGTGTCTCATGAAAATTTCAATTAAAAACCAGCTGTAAGATCAGGTTTGGACATGGTGCCCATGGATGTTGGTCTCCTTTTATTAGGGTAATAGTGACAATTTGATCGTCAGACTCAGCATGATGGGTATAAAAATACCTACTCCACTAATGATGTCAACCACATAATCTTTCTACCTTATGTGGAGTCCAAGATTATAAGCGCCCTTGCAAGAAGAAATGTGCCAGAATGATCTATTTTGTTGATGATAAAAGAAAGCAAGTTAGAGGTGCCGTTTCTGAATACAGGCCCCTCAGTACAGAGAGCATGTCAGATAGGATCGAGCCAATCTGGGAATACTTTTGGAATACTCTATAGAGTATACTTGGGATGAAGTCCTACTGCAGTTCAACAGTTTGCCCTCATATGATTGAATCAATATGGATGCTTGCTCGCAAGTGAGGAATACTTCTTAGGTGATTTAGGAAACTATGCAGTTAATATTGGTATCCAAGTGCTTCTCGAGCCACAATCAAAGATCTTTCAACTCCGAGATGTTACAGGATCTCCGCTAATTTCATTGTGCAAACAAAAGCTAATTTTGTGGTTAAAGCTTCCCCGACTCTGGGAGACTGACATGAGTGTAAAGGAGTCATGGAATAGGCTTCCACATTTTTTTTCATATGTACAAAATTATCCTATAACCGAGAAAGCCAATCGACTCTTCCATTAAGGATTGACACATCCTCTCATATGGGGATCCAATCCCAGCTATACAGAGAATATTTTTGCATTGCAAATTTGACAAGAGATATATAGGGAGATGCTTTAAGATGCCCTAGGAGAGGTGTTAAGACTTCGAGAGGCTTATTGCAGTAGAAGTTAGAGTTCTACATCAAACTATAGGGTTCTCTTCCTTCTTCCTTTGCGAAGGGAACTTATAGGGTGCTTTGTGCTTTGAGTGTCGAGAGTTTTTTAATGAGAGGGAGATTGAGTGTTGTTGTGTAAGGGGGATTGTGGAAAGCTTCTCTTTGCATAACGAAAACTTGGTGTATTTCAGAGAGAAGACTTGGTTATAGGTTAGTACTTTTCTGCAATTTTTTTCTTCAAATTATTCAATAAAACTTTCCCTATTTTTTGCCTCATGGCTCATAGCTAAATTTGCTTCCAATGCTTCTATGAATGAATGTTCTCATTTTTGTTGTAAGTTTCTCCATGAACATATTATGTGCTTTTGACCTGTGCATGTTGATGTGTTAACTTTTTGGCCTTAATTTACACGAATCTGACCAATAGAACGTTAAACTCCCTTATGATCTAGGACTTGTAACTATCGTTTAATAGAACAAGTGGGTTAACACACAATATCCTGATGGAATAGTTAACAAATTGCAACCAAGATAGAGGGCTAGAGGAATTCTGAGAAATGCTACATGGTTCAGTCCATCTTAACTGTATTATGGTTTCTAACTCTTCTTTTATAACCTAGACATAGGCTGATGAAGAATTTTCCCTTGGTGGTCAACTGACACATATGGGAACTCATAGAAAAAAAATAAAGAGAACACTATACCAACATCATAGGAGCATGAGTTTCACCATCACTGATGGACTCAAAGTTGCTCCTTTTCCTTTTTGTTGCTTCCTTTCTTGTTCAATGTTATGTTTACTGCTTCATTTAAGACGGTTAGATTTTCATTCTGGCACTCGGATCACTTCAAACTAGATTTCATAGTGTAGTACACTAGAACTTCACCTATTAAGAAAATTTTGACAACTTTTCTCGTGGAATTGATACACAAACTATTTATCGGTATATTATTTGATCAACATGCATACATGTATGGCTAATCTACTTGCCTCATAACACAATTTGGGCATTAGTGGGATTGCGATATAAGTCACTATTTGCAACATTTTTTCATTGGACTATATTTTGAGGATTTACTTGTTTAGTAAATCTCACCTTTAGTCTTAGAATTTCGAGATTGTTTGAATTGCTACGATATAAGATCACTTTTTAGGCTTTCCTATGATTTGATATCGTAAATTATAAGTCTTCAAAATTTAAATAAATTGTTAACACAAATAATAGATCTTTTCAATTTCAAAATCATTAAAACTCAACAGTAGGATAGTTAAAGTTTTACTGTGCCTCTTAGTATCTAAAAACTTCCTACTTCTCCTTTTGGTCCGATAAGAACTGGTCCACATTGTTCTTTCCTATTTGAAAATGTTAAATAAACAATCATGAAAACTAAACTTTAAAATTCTTGAACACAGAATTTTAGCCTTAATTGAAAGTTTTCTTGAGAAATTTTGTCCCTTATAATATAATTAATTATAAAGGCTTACCCTTATAAGAAATTTGTAACCTATATTGATCCACTCAATATAGCCTTCATGTTATCTAGGAGAAAGATTTAATGTTTTAAAATGTAGACTCATCAAATATAAAATAAAATTATCTATTTGAGTAATCAATCCATCGTAAAATGATATTTCTATTATTCGAGATAGTATATTACTTTTGATGTATTTGATTTTTTAAAAAAATTAACATATTCAAAATGTGTGAAATGAACACAAAAGTAATTTAACATTTTTGCATAGGCTCTTAGGATAAAACTTTTTTCTACAAAATTCTAATAAAAAAAATTATCTTAATAAAGTTTAGAATTTAATCAATCTTAAAAATCATTTCCTTCACTTTCATGTATGGCCTTCTATATCTATTTTAAAATGATTTTTCATAGCATTGTTATATCTCTAATCATATTAATAAGGAATCTACATTAGAATTTGGATAACTTGCATTCATTTTGCATGCTTCTAGGTGAAGCACACCTACTTCTACTTAACTGGCCCAGGACAATTTATATGCTTAGGCGGTGGTGTTAGAGGCTTTCCAAAATCATACAGAACTATAAGTCCTATATGAGATAATTTAGCTTTGTAGATAAATCTTTTGTTACTTTTCACTCCGTAGACATCCTTGTCATACCTTTGATAGGTGTAAGTTCTTTTGATACCTTTTTGGTTTGAATACTCTTATGAGATTAAATATCTTTTTCCTTTGACTTTAGTGCTATTGGGTTATCTTTGATGATGCATCACATGAGTTGCTGATAAGAAGTCCTTAGTTGACACCCGATTTTCACTACTAAGTAGACCTAGGGTTCCAATACCCTGAGACGATGAATCCATGGAATTTTGATTATGTTACTATGCCAGTCTAGGAATTTCTTACCTACTAGTTGACACCCAATTGGAGCCCTCTTTTTCCTTTTATGGGTCTTTTGTATTCATTATGTAGGGCCCACTTTTGTTGAAAGGCAACTTGTTGACCTCATTTTTTGTTGAGGTTTAGTTTTCCCTCTTTAGTAGCCTAAGGTCTAACCATAGGATTTTCCTACTGACTATTCTTAGAAAACTAGAAAAGAAATTCTCACCATTACAAATTCTACATTCCTCCTTGCTCAATTTGAAGCTCTACATATTGGCCCTAACCTCTAGCACTTAGTTGGTGGTGTCAGTATGAGGGAGCTCAAGATGAGTCCCCTTAGGACTGTTGGACTTTAGGGTTGACCCTAGGTGCTTGTCTAAAGCTAAGGCACTCACCTTCACTGACTCTCACCCACAATCACTCACAACCCTAAGCCTAAAATTCTTGAGTATGATCCTTTGATCTTTTGGGAGACTCATGTAGATGATCCCCTAGACCCACTGGCCCTAGGCTAGAGTTTAGCTAAGACCAGTACATAGAGGACACAAATAGGGATTCCATTGGTCCATAGCTCATGTAGGGTGGTTGGTACCCCAATTCTACCAAAAATACCCAACTTGACATTTTGCCCCAAAATTCTCCAAATTACCTAAATACCCTTGGGACCCTAAATTTGGCCAAAATTCACAAATTCACTCAAAATTGTTTAAAAATCATTTCAAATCATTTAAAAATACCCAAATTACCGAAAACTACCAAAAAACGCCAAATTTACCAAAATGCCCCAAAAATTGCCGAAGTTACAAAAATGCCCTTGGCACCCCAAACTCTCCCAAAACCTCCAAAATCACCCCAAATGTCTCCAAAACTCATTTGAACCCCTCAATTGGACCTAATTTGGCCAATTTGACTAAAACCCCTAAATTGCCTTTAAAGGCCCAATTTCCTCAAAATTTACCTCAAATGTCCATTAATGTGCTCCCAATTTCCCCCAATTTCAATCCTAAACTCAAATCCACCTTNTGTAAATGCCCCTAAATAAAAATCATCAACATCGAGGCATAGTTCTCAATGGCAACAGCATCAGATGAGGACTTAACTTGAAAATCCAATATGTAGAAACAAGGGAATCAAATTCCAAGGGGATCAAATTCTAATCATAAATTCATTCTCAAATTCATGATTTTAACACCAAATAAAAAGCTTTAAAGGCTAATTTCAGCAGCCTCAGATATCTGGAAAGGCTTTTTCTATCATTTGTTTGAAATTTTTGTGTGGGGAAAGAGCTGAAATCATACAAATTAATTTTTGGATCTTTACTCATTCATTTAATATTCTATCATGTAATTTTAATCTTACTATAGAAGCTGCCTTGTGGTAAACTATCAATGTATGAAATTGTTAGACATGCATCTTTCATCGATCAGAACACCCTGCTTTCATTTTTTTACTTATTATTATTACTATTACTGGGTGGGGAGTTTTCACATATACATACCACAAATTCTTATGTATTTACATATCTACCACTTAAATTTTACATTTTACATTTATACCAGCCAAATCTTTTAAAAATTGAAATACATTTTTCCATACGTAGGCAAGGGTGTTTGTATGCAAAAATTGAAGTTTAAGTGTTAATTATGTAAATACATTGGAATTGAGTGGTCTGCATGTAAATCTTCCTTTTTTTTTCTTTTCGGTTAGTCAAACAGTTACTTAATTGATTCAATACCAGGGATCCCTGCAACTATTATGATGTGAAGTTGTCGATAATGCAAATTTTATTCCCAAACAAAAAATTTATGGATCAACTAGTTTTGCTTTATTTGCTTAGTCGGTTTTCCAACTATTTTAGGCCGGATAATCATAACCATACACAAAAGTTACAATTTTTTTAATTTTCAAGGTCCATTGAGAAGTATTATCGAGTGGCCTCACGTGACACATCATCTTTTGCTGCCTCCAGAAACTATAGAAGACTTTCATAAGCCCCCTTCTTACATTCAGGTAATTAATCTCATTCATTTTTCTTCTCTATTAAGGCTTCATTTTGTGTTGTTGAATTAAAACATGCCTCTATTTTCACTCACTTTTTGTGAGCAAATAAAATAATCACGTTTGAAACTTTTTGAAGGTATTGTATGGTTTAATACTAATATTGATTGACATGATGATCTAATAAATTTAGAAGTATTTACATACATACCACCTAATTTTTATGTATTTACATATATGATACATAAATTTTGCTTTTCTACATTTACCATTTCAACTTGTAAAAAGTGAAATACACTACATCATTTATAAATAAGGTTGGCATATATGTAAAAATTGAAGTTTAGGTATCAAATTATGCCAATACATAGGAATTGAGTACTATGCATGTAGATTTTCCATAAATTTATTATTTCAAAACATAATTTCAAACTTAAAGCTACCAATTGAGCCAATCATTTGTAAAGGTTTTGCTACTTAATGACCTCCCAATGTGATGTCCTACATCTTCATCAAGGAATTTGTTTTCATTTGCAACTAACAGAGGGAATTTTTTTGCAGAATTCTTCTGAAAACATTCTCAGCCAAGGCTCTAAAACGGGTTCCTATGAACGCAAGGTGAGACATTACTTTCCACATTGGTGTCTGACTTCAGAATCATTCTTTAACTAAACATGTTTTAATTTTGACATGCAGGCTTTTACAGGCACAGTTATTGAACACAAGAATGTTCTTTCGCCAGCCAAACCATCCAACAGTTCTGCTTCTAGTCAGGTAGATGGATTTTACTTGATGGATTACGACTCTTGCTGTCTATATTTTGTTTTTGAGAAATTTACGTACATGCCACACAATGCTTATGCATTTATTTACATATCAAACACCTAAAGTTTGATATTTATGTTTATATCACTCTGGTATTAAAAAAAAACTTGGGATAATTTCATACAGACCACCTGAAACATTGATATTTACAAATGAAGCATCTATCTGCTTTTTTTTTAATAACTAAACCGATGCATTTACACGTGCCAAGATCAAACTATTGAGAATTTGATAAAAATGGAAAATATGGGTTGGGTTTTAACATGAATTTTGATATTTGAGTGAGAATTTGAAAAATGGACGAAAGCGCGTGGTTGATTCTTAAATAGCAAGTTTCGGGTGGTCTTTATGTAATTGCACCTTAAAAAAACTTTTGCATGAAATGGTGCATTCTTCTTTTAAAAATTTTGTGATAGTGGTATTTTTAATGTGATGTCTAAGATTTAAGTGTTATGTCTGTAAATATATAAGAATTGTGTGGTAGGTATGTAAATGCCCCTTTTTTATATTTAATTTTGAGAAAATCTTGGTGCTACTTGCAGCCGTCGCGGCCAATCTCTAGGTTCAAGATGCAAAAAAGTGACCGTTGAGATTAATGGAAGATTTGTATGGAATGCCTCTAGTTGTTCTTAAAATTAACTCTAGAATTATGAAAAAAAAGTAGATTTTTTTTTTTTTGAAATGCTCATTGTTATTATAACGAGTAAAGATTTCTTTTTTTTATTATATAATTTTTTATAAAATATTAAGGATGTTATATCTGAATTACCAATGACTAAAATTGCGTTGTGGCCTTTAAGTTAAGATTATGTGATCAGATACTTGACAGATATTCTTAAAGTGAAATAGAGCCGGCACATGCTAATTTTTATTTTTTTTTCTAATTTGGGGCATCATATGTAAGAAGTTATTTTTTCAACTATAATTATTATTATCTTTGCTACAAATAAATAATTTTCTTTTGTTAAAATTATTATTATATAATAAAAAAAACCTTCACAAATGGATATTATTCCCTTAACTTTTTTCTTAAAAATAAAGACAGTAAAAAACCTTTTTTTTAAACGCAGCTCTAGTTTATCAACCCTGTACAGAGGCCACAACCCTTGGGGAGCTATTTAAAGCTCTGTTATGAAATTTTCAGAATTTAATCTCTTAGGGTGAATTGACATGTACAAAATTTCACCCCCTCTTTAGGTGCTTAATTAATAGGTACTAGGCATCATTACCAAATTGAAAAAAATATTTGGGAAACTATCACGATACCACACAAATCTTATGTATTTACATGTCTAACAACCAATGTTTGATATTTGTAATTATAATGTTTTGGTGTATAAACCTGTATGAAATGGCGGTTTTCACTTCAAAGAAGGTGGTGATTGTAATATTTTTTATGTGATGTATAAATATGCATGTAAATATGAATGTTTAGATTTTAGAAATGTAATGCATAATAATTGTGCTGCATGTATGTAAATGTTCCATAATTTTAGCGAGCCTAAACATTGGGCCGATATTAGTCATAATTTTGATAGAATTCTCTTGGTTATTTGATCATCATTGCATGCTTTATTAAAGTTTTGTTTTCTAATTAAGCCCCAAGCATTGGGATAGTAGGTGATACAAGCATAAAGGAGTCGTGGGAGAGGCTTTCGTGATTCCTTCATCTGGACCGAAATAGTTCAGACTCGGAGAGCAGACCGACTCTTCAATGACGGATTGACGTCTCCTTTCCTTAGAGGGATCCAATCATATTTATCTTGGGTTTACACATGTGATTTTTGTGTTTTAGGTCTTTAGTTTTTGGATTGTGATTTATTGGAATAGTTGCCGACATCCAGGTTTTCTCCTTCTAGGGTTGTATCCAAAGACGAGAGTAGTTCTCTGACTGTAGCTTGTCTGAGGTGGTGTCTCCTTCCAAGGGATCGAATGGTGCTCTAGCCATAGCTCGTCCTCCCGAGGAAATTTATCTCTAACTCTTCCATCCTCTGCATTCTTCCCCTCGCTGTCACCACTCTTTCCTCATTGCCAGAACCATCAGATAGCAACCTTGTTGTCATCCTACAACTTCAACCGCCGACCACCACCTTCTCCACCTGTTACCATCCCTTCCAACCACATCTCACCTTGCTACCATTCATCTCAACAGCCCCTCTTCAATATCCAACCATCTTCTTCATAATCACTCTCAGGACAACCCTCCATTTGCTGTCCAGCAATCCCACATATTTCCTGTTCGCCGCCACTGCCCCAAAAAACCTCTCCTTGCTATTTTCTATTGTTCGAAACCTCCAACTAGCTTTTGCTTGTTGTCATTTAGTCAACCAACATCCACCTTTTCCCATTGCAGTCCCCCGCAATCTCCCCTTTCTCCTCCTACAACTATCTGCTGCTGTCGTCCACTCACTAAATCGATCACCACCTTTGAATACATATAACTGTGTTTGCTTGGTCGTTATTTTATTTTCTTATCAAATGTATGTGGTTGTAATCCCCACTACCAATTTGGAAGTTAGCAAAGATGTGGAAGCTGGAGAATAATGTGAGTATCGACTTCCATTGGCAAGAGATAAGAAATGGATTTACCACAATATATTCTACATATGTCACACTCTTAAGGGAAAGGTATGTAGTCTCGTCAAAAATGAAGGGAGTAGTAGGAGTGTGACCTCTACAAAAATGGTGGATAAGTTGAGGCTCACTACTTAGAGACACTCATAACCATACTCCATGACGTGGTTGAGAAAGAAGAACAATATCGATGTTGGCATGAGTCTCATGAAAATTTCAATTAAAAATCAGCTGCAAGCTCAGGTTTGGTGTGACATGGTGCCCATGGATGTTGGTCTCCTTTTATTAGGGTAATAGTGGCAATTTGATCGTCAGACTCAGCATGATGGGTTTAAAAATACCTACTCCACTAATGATGTCAACCACATAATCTTTCTACCTTATGTGGAGTCCAAGATTATACGCGCCCTTGCAAGAAGAAATGTGCCAGAATGATCTATTTTGTTGATGATAAAAGAAAGCAAGTTAGAGGTGTCGTTTCTGAATTCAGGCCCCTAAGTACAGAGAGCATGTCAGGTAGGATCGAGCCAATCTGGTAATACTTTTGGAATTCTCTATAGAGTATACTTGGGCTGAAGTCCTACTCCAGTTCAACAGTTTGCCCTCATATGATTGAATCAATATGGATGCTTGCTCGCAAGTGAGGAATACTTCTTAGGTGATTTAGGAAACTATGCAGTTAATATTGGTATCCAAGTGCTTCTCGAGCCACAATCAAAGATCTTTCAACTCCGAGATGTTACAGGATCTCCGCTAATTTCATTGTGCAAACAAAAGCTAATTTTGTGGTTAAAGCTTCCCCGACTCTGGGAGACTGACATGAGTGTAAAGGAGTCATGGAATAGGCTTCCACATTTTTTTTCATATGTACAAAATTATCCTATAACCGAGAAAGCCAATCGACTCTTCCATTAAGGATTGACACATCCTTTCATATGGGGATCCAATCCCAGCTATACAGAGAATATTTTTGCATTGCAAATTTGACAAGAGATATATAGGGAGATGCTTTAAGATGCCCTAGGAGAGGTGTTAAGACTTCGAGAGGCTTATTGCAGTAGAAGTTAGAGTTCTACATCAAACTATAGGGTTCTCTTCCTTCTTCCTTTTCGAAGGGAACTTATAGGGTGCTTTGTGCTTTGAGTGTCGAGAGTTTTTTAATGAGAGGGAGATTGAGTGTTGTTGTGTGAGGGGGATTGTGGAAAGCTTCTCTTTGCATAACGAAAACTTGGTGTATTTCAGAGAGAAGACTTGGTTATAGGTTAGTACTTTTCTGCAATTTTTTTCTTCAAATTATTCAATAAAACTTTCCCTATTTTTTGCCTCATGGCTCATAGCTAAATTTGCTTCCAATGCTTCTATGAATGAATGTTCTCATTTTTGTTGTAAGTTTCTCCATGAACATATTATGTGCTTTTGACCTGTGCATGTTGATGTGTTAACTTTTTGGCCTTAATTTACACGAATCTGACCAATAGAACGTTAAACTCCCTTATGATCTAGGACTTGTAACTATCGTTTAATAGAACAAGTGGGTTAACACACAATATCCTGATGGAATAGTTAACAAATTGCAACCAAGATAGAGGGCTAGAGTAATTCTGAGAAATGCTACATGGTTCAGTCCATCTTAACTGTATTATGGTTTCTAACTCTTCTTTTATAACCTAGACATAGGCTGATGAAGAATTTTCCCTTGGTGGTCAACTGACACAAATGGGAACTCATAGAAAAAATATAAAGAGAACACTATACCAACATCATAGGAGCATGAGTTTCACCATCACTGATGGACTCAAAGTTGCCCCCTTTCCTTTTTGTTGCTTCCTTTCTTGTTCAATGTTATGTTTACTGCTTCATTTAAGACGGTTAGATTTTCATTCTGGCACTCGGATCACTTCAAACTAGATTTCATAGTGTAGTACACTAGAACTTCACCTATTAAGAAAATTTTGACAACTTTTCTCGTGGAATTGATACACAAACTATTTATCGGTATATTATTTGATCAACATGCATACATGTATGGCTAATCTACTTGCCTCATAACACAATTTGGGCATTAGTGGGATTGCGATATAAGTCACTATTTGCAACATTTTTTCATTGGACTATATTTTGAGGATTTACTTGTTTAGTAAATCTCACCTTTAGTCTTAGAATTTCGAGATTGTTTGAATTGCTACGATATAAGATCACTTTTTAGGCTTTCCTATGATTTGATATCGTAAATTATAAGTCTTCAAAATTTAAATAAATTGTTAACACAAATAATAGATCTTTTCAGTTTCAAAATCATTAAAACTCAACAGTAGGATAATTAAAGTTTTACTGTGCCTCTTAGTATCTAAAAACTTCCTACTTCTCCTTTTGGTCCGATAAGAACTGGTCCACATTGATCTTTCCTATTTGAAAATGTTAAATAAACAATCATGAAAACTAAACTTTAAAATTCTTGAACACAGAATTTTAGCCTTAGTTGAAAGTTTTCTTGAGAAATTTTGTCCCTTATAATATAATTAATTATAAAGGCTTACCCTTATAAGAAATTTGTAACCTATATTGATCCACTCAATATAGCCTTCATGTTATCTAGGAGAAAGATTTAATGTTTTAAAATGTAGACTCATCAAATATAAAATAAAATTATCTATTTGAGTAATCAATCCATCGTAAAATGATATTTCTATTATTCGAGATAGTATATTACTTTTGATGTATTTGATTTTTTAAAAAAATTAACATATTCAAAATGTGTGAAATGAACACAAAAGTAATTTAACATTTTTGCATAGGCTCTTAGGATAAAACTTTTTTCTACAAAATTCTAATAAAAAAAATTATCTTAATAAAGTTTAGAATTTAATCAATCTTAAAAATCATTTCCTTCACTTTCATGTATGGCCTTCTATATCTATTTTAAAATGATTTTTCATAGCATTGTTATATCTCTAATCATATTAATAAGGAATCTACATTAGAATTTGGATAACTTGCATTCATTTTGCATGCTTCTAGGTGAAGCACACCTACTTCTACTTAACTGGCCCAGGACAATTTATATGCTTAGGCGGTGGTGTTAGAGGCTTTCCAAAATCATACAGAACTATAAGTCCTATATGAGATAATTTAGCTTTGTAGATAAATCTTTTGTTACTTTTCACTCCGTAGACATCCTTGTCATACCTTTGATAGGTGTAAGTTCTTTTGATACCTTTTTGGTTTGAATACTCTTATGAGATTAAATATCTTTTTCCTTTGACTTTAGTGCTATTGGGTTATCTTTGATGATGCATCACATGAGTTGCTGATAAGAAGTCCTTAGTTGACACCCGATTTTCACTACTAAGTAGACCTAGGGTTCCAATACCCTGAGACGATGAATCCATGGAATTTTGATTATGTTACTATGCCAGTCTAGGAATTTCTTACCTACTAGTTGACACCCAATTGGAGCCCTCTTTTTCCTTTTATGGGTCTTTTGTATTCATTATGTAGGGCCCACTTTTGTTGAAAGGCAACTTGTTGACCTCATTTTTTGTTGAGGTTTAGTTTTCCCTCTTTAGTAGCCTAAGGTCTAACCATAGGATTTTCCTACTGACTATTCTTAGAAAACTAGAAAAGAAATTCTCACCATTACAAATTCTACATTCCTCCTTGCTCAATTTGAAGCTCTACATATTGGCCCTAACCTCTAGCACTTAGTTGGTGGTGTCAGTATGAGGGAGCTCAAGATGAGTCCCCTTAGGACTGTTGGACTTTAGGGTTGACCCTAGGTGCTTGTCTAAAGCTAAGGCACTCACCTTCACTGACTCTCACCCACAATCACTCACAACCCTAAGCCTAAAATTCTTGAGTATGATCCTTTGATCTTTTGGGAGACTCATGTAGATGATCCCCTAGACCCACTGGCCCTAGGCTAGAGTTTAGCTAAGACCAGTACATAGAGGACACAAATAGGGATTCCATTGGTCCATAGCTCATGTAGGGTGGTTGGTACCCCAATTCTACCAAAAATACCCAACTTGACATTTTGCCCCAAAATTCTCCAAATTACCTAAATACCCTTGGGACCCTAAATTTGGCCAAAATTCACAAATTCACTCAAAATTGTTTAAAAATCATTTCAAATCATTTAAAAATACCCAAATTACCGAAAACTACCAAAAAACGCCAAATTTACCAAAATGCCCCAAAAATTGCCGAAGTTACAAAAATGCCCTTGGCACCCCAAACTCTCCCAAAACCTCCAAAATCACCCCAAATGTCTCCAAAACTCATTTGAACCCCTCAATTGGACCTAATTTGGCCAATTTGACTAAAACCCCTAAATTGCCTTTAAAGGCCCAATTTCCTCAAAATTTACCTCAAATGTCCATTAATGTGCTCCCAATTTCCCCCAATTTCAATCCTAAACTCAAATCCACCTT
>NEWO01000764.1:26767-40391 GCA_003013225.1 Phalaenopsis aphrodite | reverse complement strand
TAGCCCAAGCCTAGCCTAATCTAGACCCAAGCCTAGCCCAACATGCCCAAATTGACCAATTTCCAAAATCCTTCAAATTGAACCCCCAATTGAACTCAAAATCATTTCAATCCTTCACAAAAAATCTTCATTACAATCATCTACACAATGTTGATCAATCAATTGGGCTCAAGGTCATGGCTAGCCTAACCCAAACCCACTTTAAGCCAAATTGACCCACTTGGACCAATGCACCAAAATTGACCTAGCCACCTTAAAGCCACCAAGAAAATGTACCACAACCACCAAGCTCCTCCTAAGGACTAGGATAAACTACCATAAATCCATCAAAGCATGCTATGGACCAATGGATCCCCAAATTAAGGGATTTTAACCCATTTTTGGACTTAACTTGAAAGATCTCCACCATCATCACTTACCATAGGGGGTTAACCCTCATTAGCCACCCCTGACCCTCCTGAGCCAAGAGGTGACCATTTCCTGGCTGGCCAGCCACCCTGGTGGCTGGAAAATGGCCAAACCATTTGCCACCACCCAAAAATTCAAACCCAATTCAAACCTGGAGGCCACCGCATCCCATTTGAAATTTAGAGCTTCTATGCCCTCCACCTAAGCTTCACATTTCACCCAAATGGAGGCCATGAAAACCACCCTAAGCTATTTTATTTAAACCTCACCTCCATGGCCAATGGAAGAGAGCTGAAATTTTCTTAAGGAAACTCTGCCAAACTGCCCTCAAAGACTCTCTAAGACCTCCTCAGTTCAAGCCAACCATTTTCCTCCACTGAGCCCCACTATGGAAGCTCACTTTTGAGCTTGAATTTCTGCACAAAAACTAGGACAGAACTCTCCACAACTCCACAGTCCACCAAACTCCAATTGCTTATGCACACACCATCCTCATAGTGAGAGAAGTTGATTCCCATAAAAGCCCCATCTCAAACAGCCTCTAGTGTAGACTTCAATCAACACTTAAAATCGAGCTTGGTCGATTTCATACCTAGAACATTCACTAGGGCGCAAGACTTCATCTTGAGGTTCGTTGGGACCAAACGAAGCTACCACAACCATCTGATTGAGGCCTCCCCTCTCAGACAAAGGTATTGAACTCCAACCTTAAACAGAGCTTATTTCGACCCTCCATACGTATGTATTGTATTTCATATCATTGTTGGCGCTATTTTGGTTTAGGAGTTGCTCGTAAGAAGTTGTCGGTCACCGGAATCGAAATCCCATCGCCTGCTTCAGAAGGACATATAGATTTAAGTTTAGAAAAATTATGAAATCAAACTGACCCCATATTTTTCATAGTTTAAATGAAAGAGCACTATACCTCAAATTCTGTATATATCCTGAAGAATAAACACAAGAATTGAGGGTGAGTTTCACAAATAAACTAAGAAATGTATGACGTCCGTTTGGCCTGCGAAACCATTTTATTTGCCGACAATTTTCCCTATTTAATATAAAGAATTAAACATGGTTTATATTAAGCTGGGTTCAGAAAAAGCTTCCTATAAGGGCAAGCCTCTATAGTTAATTACATCCTAAATGACCAAAGTCACCTAAGAAAACTCTCGATAAAAATCAGAAAATATTATCTTCAAAGATTTCAAAAGGATAGGAATTTTTCAACGGAATCAGACAAAGAGGTGTGAAAAAGAGAATGGTTCAAACTTGGAATATTTTATCATAGAATCTAAAGGAGGGAAAACTAGAGGATGTCATGGATCCGAAGGAGAACCTCGTTGACTTCCCAGTCTCCTATGGTTTGACTTCAGTTTTGAGGATAAATATTTAAGTGTTTCATCCTACAAATTTTATTTGTTAGGGCTTACATTTGTGTGAAACGATAACACAAATAACCTGGAAGATGTGAGGTTTTAGGTCGTGACGAACGACAACCTTAGAATCCTAAGACGAGTTTGGGTTTATATTGTACAACAGTTATACAAAGGCCTAAAGAAGAGTTGATGATTTATGTTGCACTAGAAAGATAACCTCGAAATCCTATGGCTTGTTTGTTTATTTCTAAGGAAGGAAACTGGTTTAGCTAGGGAAGACGGGTTTTACTGTTGAAGATGGCCATGCTGCCCACCATGCTAGCTTCAAGCTCCTTGCCGCGACGAGTTTAAGTTTTCTAGGGTGTCAAGTTATGATATAAAATCAGATGACCCTATGGTTGTAGTTCTTTAAATTTTATGGGGGACGTTAAAGTTGATTAGAGCGACACCAGTTACGATCCTACGATTCCCTTGTTATGGCACCACTATTTTCTATTGGATTCACTTAGTTCAAATGAATTTACTAAAATCAACGTAGAGGGTTCCATAATTTCATTTAGATCATGGGAAGTCTCGTTAGCAATCGTAGGTTACCTCCTCCGAGAGATTCCCGATCATCCGATAGAAACGTCTTAATTTGGCTGTAGTTGTAGATTTTGTGATGTTTGTGATTAAATTTTGAATTGTTTTATATTTTGAATGTTGTGGAGGTGATTTTTATCTTGGCTGATTTTATTGTTGGTTTAGGTTTTGGTTTTGTGGCTATCCTGACAGTTTTAGTTTTTATGTAGGGTGACATCGTTGTTTGGCACGTAAGTTTGTGTTTTGTTCATACATGCAGGTAAGTAAGCACAATGTGAAAAGCTTAAGAAAAGACAATGTTGTAAACTATTAAAACATACCTGGCGAGTCTTCTCATTTCACCACCTGAAACTCAAAATGCATGTTAGAGCATTTTATGTAAAGAAAAAAAAGTAAGGTTTTAGTGACATACCTAAAATTAGGTCATATCTTGGTGGGTCTCTATTAATTTGATTAAGGATGATTTTTGTTAAGCAAAACATATTATATTTAGTAGACCTCCGAGGTATCCGACAGGTGTAGAGGAAGAAGCAGGTCCATGCTTCCCTCTCACAGCCTGGTGAAAAGTATCGAGCTCATTTTAAACTTATTATGTTGCTCAATAACCCATCCTGTAAATACTTCTAATGCTTAGTGAACATTGATGTTTCAATTATCCTTATGAGTAAGGTAATTATCACTTATGATTTAATTTAAGGATTATGCGGGTGAGGACCCTTAAAGGGGCAAGTTAATGTTATCAAGGCACTCAACCAACTTTTTAATTTAGTCTTGTAGTGTTTGAAAGATGTTCAATTTTTAACTATGTTCTCTTTTCTAATCCTCATTTAACCAAATTTGATTTAGCCTAGGTCACTACTAAGCCCTTAAGATTTTGGTAGATGTCTTAGTTATTATTTTTTTGAAAGAGATTGAATTTTAAGTGATGATGATTCATTTTTGAAAGTCATTTGAACATCAAATAAGGGTGTTAAATTGGTGAGTTATCAACACCCAAAATCATACCCTTAAGTCTAGGATCATTTGGTTGACTAGACTTCCAAATTTTAATAATTTAAGGAAATTACAAATTTATCCCTTCATTATGGAAAGAGTGAGGTTGGTTTCTAACAATTAATCCCCTTGTGTTTCAATTATCCAAATAAGTTAGTTAAAATTAGAGGTTACCCTTTTCCCTCCTTGAATTAAGCCTAAATGTTAATTAAGGCTAAATTTCCAAAATTACATTTTTGCCTCTAAGGCCCTAATACTTCATAATTTATCAAATTTAATCCAAATGAATTTCAAATTTTTATCCCACCTCACTCATGGGTCAATTAAGACATCAGAGGAGAAAATGTGATTTTTCAAATTTTAATTTAATTTACATATTTATTTTAATGCAAAGATAAAATGTTTCAAAGAAAATTCCATAACTTGACCAAGGCAAAACCTAATCCTTTGAAATTTTTATTGGAAGTAGATTTAGACGAGAGAATCATTAGGGCAAAATTTCATGATTTATTAAGTTTTATTTGAATTATTAAAATTATTTCAAGTTCTGAAGTGTTTATTAATTATAAAATATTTTAAATGTAGAAAATTAATTTTTATATTTTTATTAAATTTCTCTGATGTCAAGGAACACAGAGAAACAAATTTTACAATTTTCTACTTTTTCCTTGAATTATTGGGACCATTTTAGTGAAAAATCCATTTTTAGCCTTATAAAAAAATTATTTTTAGCTTCAAAATTCAATATCTTTATTTAGAAAATCAGGAAAAATATTCCAATTGTTTCTAAGTGCTTAGAAAACTATTTAGAATATTTTTATGAATTTTATTATTCTTGTGATTTTTATAATTTTTTAATTATTTATTTTCAAAATATCTTTAGAAAACGATGTATTTTCAGAAACTTCATTGAAATATTTTTCAAAATAGCTATCCCATCTATGCTGAATACTTTCTTCTAAGTAAATCATTTTTTATTTTCATCTTTAATACACTTTATTTGAATTAAATCTTTAATTTTCCTTCGATTAATTTATACATATGTTTTTCACTCTATTTTGTATATAATATATTATAAAGATTACTAAAAGCAGAATTCTTAGTGTCACAAATTGTTATCTTAGACTTCCTACATGTCATTTTATATTTTCTCGGTTATCCAAGATTTTACATTTAAATCAATTTTTATAATACGATTTCTTCTATTTTATATTTTCTTGCACATTATTTGTCCACCACCAATTATTTATCTTTATAAAAACTTCTCTTTTTGATTCTCCAAGTACATCTTTTGCCACTTGTTTAATAATACTTGTTACTTTATCCCACATAGAATTAGCTTCTTCATGAATATCCCAAACCTTAAAATTTTAAACTTTAGTAATAAAAGTAATTTTAATTATTTTTTAGGGGGGCCCATCTAATTCTATGATAAAGTTTCATTGAATTTTTATTTCACTGAATTCACATGTCTTGTTTGGAATTGATATCCAGGAAAAGCCTTACCTTAATGTATCTCTATTCAATAACATGTTTGATTTTTGGGGCATTTACCTACTTAAAATACTACAATTTTTATGTATTTACATACCTAAACATTCATATTTACATGCATGCCACATAAATCCTTTACTTCAAAAATACCACCATCACTACCTTTTTAAAATTAAAAATACACCATTTCATGCATAGTTTTATGATACCAAGGTGTCTTAAGTATAAATATCAAACTTCAGGTACTAGTTATGTAAATGCATAGGAATTTTGTGGTATGTATATAAATTTCCCTTGATTTTTATAAGAGCACCTGCCACATTCCAAAAAATTGTTGAGAAAATGGAATTAAGTTGAAACAATGAAGTTCATAAAAGGTTTTTTGATTAATTCATGAACATCTTCTGTGATGATATTTTGATGCGCTGCAGTCCTTTTTTCATCCGAAGACAGAAGCTAACTAAACCGTAAACACTGCTTTCACGCATATTTTCTATACAAGTTCTAAAGCATTGCAAACTAACTTTGAGTTTGGTTTGCTTTCTGCAGAAGTTTTGTTGAATGATAGATTTGTAATTTTTATTCTTGTGTTTTGCATCAATAAAATACTGGATACTTTGGGTGCTAGATCATTATGAAAACAGCTGGTTCATGTGAGAGTCCAATAAAAATCTAAAATTTTAATACGGTGGAATTCTATCCCTGTTACGTGGCCCAGACCATCGATCATATGGGCCCCAAGTTCAATTTATGGAAGCAATTGGAGGGAATTTTCTATTTAAGCTTTATTATTTTTTTCTCATTTCTTATTATGTTGTATGTCTTTACTTTTTTTTGCTTTGTATTTGACAAGTTGCAATAGTGTTAAGTATATTTACTCTTGAGGGAGTAAGAGAATATTGTCTCTCTGCTTTTCTTTGTATGAGAGCCTTGCATGGCTGGCCACTTCCGCTCTTAGTTAAACATTGTTTGTCGCACCCCTCATATTCTTTTTCATAATCTACTTTATTTGTGTTGTTTGGCTCTCGTCATCTTTGATGTTCAATTTTGTATGAGTCGTGCAACTTTGCCTGACTACACCACTCCTTTGCTTTATCTAAATTGACATCATCTTCATCGTCTGGTTCACGTCATCTGTGATGTTGGTCTATATCTGAATTGTGCGGCTTCTGTCTGAACAAGGAAACAAACCCTTGCTTTTATTTAGCCACCAACGTCCCTCCAACAGCCGTTTAACTACCAGAATCCTCTCTGCAGCAGTTAGAATTTTTTCAGCCGGCTTGCAGGCTCTCCTCTGCTTCTTCCTGACACCACCTCCTTTCAAGAAACAACCTTATTTACAAACATATCCTTAAATGTGCATAAGTTTTATGACAAAGTATGAAATAAAAACATCTAGTTCTAATCCGGAGGTTAATTCTGAATGATAGGCTAGCAGTTCTATCCAAACAACCTCTGAACTCTCTCAACCTTTATCACAAATCATAAACTCAATGACCATAACTTTTTTTAATGGTTCCAATCTGTGTTTATGTATATTTGTGGAAAAGGAAAAGAACATCTCACGGGAGATGAAATAGTTCATGAGTTCACTGATTCTAAACCTCGCTCATGAAAGATCTAGTATCATATGATCATGTCTTAGTTGATCAATATATGAACATAAAAGTTGGAGAAAATTTCTTGCTTTATAGGATAGTACAGAAGATTTGAGAAGTAGCTCATGAAACTTATTCTTCTACCAAAAACGCTGTAGGATTGTTTGAGATTGAGATAAAACTGCACGAACTTCGACCATAATAGTTAAGTTATAATATGATGATTAAGTTCTTACTGGGTATAAATAATAACTTAGATCTAGTCAGAGGGAGAATCATAGGGATGAAGACTCTTTCTACCATTAGGGAGGCCTTTGCTGAAGTTAGGATAGAAGGAAGTAGAAAGTTCATGATGACTGAAAGTATGAGGTCATCTAGCACCAAAAGCTCAACTTTGTACACACAACTCCTCCCATGATTCAAAACCAAAGAAGAATCGTCTCTTGTGTGAATATTTTAAGAAACTTGGTCACACAAATGACAAGTGCTGAAAATCACTTGGAAAAGTCATAGATTAGAAACTTGGACAAGGGAGGAAGGACCAAGACATCAAGACCCATGCTGCTACCTCTTCTGAAGGGTTGGCCGACCTTAGTCACTTCAACATAATTTACACTAAGTCCTTTTTTTGACATAATTTACACTAAAATCCAATGCAAAATTCAAACTTTAAATTGTTAATGCAAACGAATAATTTAACTACATCCGTGGATCTTATCTTGAAAAGAATAGTATCATCCATGTGAGTTTTGGTGTTGAGACCACAATAAAGTAGGATAGATAGATAAGAAGAATAATATATGTTTCCTCCAGTTATCTAGGTTTATAATATTTTTTCACAATGTTCAAGAAATTTTTTATCTTATTAATAGAATGCTAAGCATGGTCATTGGTTATAAAACTTTTCTTCATGTTTTGATAGAAAAATACCCCTTATGTTAGAGCCTTCTCATCCATTATCTATCTAAAAATATCTAGCAGTCTCTTTTGTTCACATTTACCAACTAAAGTACATAAAGCTTGATCCAAAATCCATCAAACGTGTCTTTCTTGGATATGCTTCTAACAAAAAGGAGTATAAGTGTTAATCTCTCATTACTAAAAATACTATAACTAAATGAATGTTACATTCTTTGAAAAATAATCCTACTACCCCAAATATGAAATTCACGGGGAGAGTCTGGGTGAATATCAGATTTGAGACACTACTCTGGATACCCACACCGAATTAGAGTCACAACAACCTATCCTACTTCCCTCTAATCATCATGTCTCTTAAGTTCCATCACTTGAGGTTATCTAATATGAGATTTATAGCAAGAAAATGCACACAGAACTTTATGCTTACACTAGGAGAAATAAATTGACTGAGCAGGATAAAAACCACATGACTGTTCACAACCAAAACATAATCCACACATCTCTCAAGTTCCTAGGGAGGTGGGATCCAGTAAAAAAGATGAAAAGTTGCACAAATTTTCCTATTCAGGAATATATTCCCTATGAGAAGTTTTCATTACCTTATATAGTTTTTGTATGTAATTTTCATATTATGCAAATACCCAAGTCTATATATGAATCACTTCAAATTCCAGAATGGAAAAATGTAATTGAAGAGAAGATTCTAACATTTGATCTAAATGGCACATGGACCTTTACACAACTTCTTCTAGATAAGAAACTCATTAGGTGCAAATGAGTGTTCAATATTAAGTACAAAGCATATGAGAATATTGAGAGTTTCAATGCTAGTTTGGTGGCCAAAAATTTCTCTCAATCTTTTGAGGTAGACTATCAAGAGATCTTTGCACCCGTGACAAAGGTAAACAATGTAAGAGTTCTTTCCTTGACAGTCAACAAAGTGTGGGAACTGCATCAACTCGTTATCAAGAATGCCTTTTTTAATAAAGACCTTGAAAAGAAAGTGTGAGATCCCAATAGGGTTGAAAAATGACTCAAAGAAATCTTTGGTTTGTAAACTATGAAAGCCACTTTATGGCCTTAAAAAATCTCCATAGGTTTGACCTGAAAAAGTTTGTTATGACTTTGAAATTTAATTCGTATATCGAATGCCAAGCTGACCATACATTGTTACACTGGAAGGATATAAAGCTATACTTATTTCCTATGTAGATAATATGATCTTCATATATGATTGTAAAAAAAAGATTAGGAAGATTAAGGAGGTTGCCACTGAACTTGAAATTAAGGATGTAGGAGCTATAAGATACTTTATGGGAATGGAAGTGGTTAATTCCAAGAAGGGAATTGTGATATTTCAAAGAAAGTACATCCTAGACCTACTAAAGAGACAAGAATGCTAAGGTTACATTCACAGGGAGAAATAACACCAGTGAAAAATGTTAGATACCAAAGATTGGTAGAAAAACTTATCTACCTGTCACACACTATACTGATATTACTTATTTTGTCAGCATATGAATTGGTCCAAATGAAGAATATTTAAAGTTGATTTACAGAATATTGAGGTTTCTTGAGAAGTCTCTTGATAGATGGTTATTTTTTAAGAAATTAGATAAGAAGAATGTATAAGTTTATACCGATGCTAGTTGGGTTGGAAAACTCATAGATAGAAGATCCACATCTGGGTATTGTTCCTATGTATGGGGAAATCCTATCATATGAAGAAGCAAAACACAAGTAATGGTCTCTAAGAGTAGTGTAAAATTTGAGTGTTGGACACTTGCTTTGAGAATTTGTGAAGGAATGTGAATCCAAAGGTTATTAAATGAGTTGAGATGCTCCACGACCAATCCCATAATGATGTTTTGTGACAACCAAGCCATTAGTAGTATTGCAGATAATCATGTGCATCATGACATGACCAAATGCATTGAGATTATTGGACATTATATCTCTTAAAAGGTCAATAATAACAATATTCACTTAGGATCTGTTTGGGGTAATTGGAGCTTATTAAAAAACAGCTGTGAAGCTGCTAAAAAATAATTTGATATTCAAAAAGCTGCAATGACAATTTCTTTTTTTATTTTATTTTTAAAAAGACAGACCGCGGCTAAAAAACTGCCACCGCATCTAGTCAGGCCCTGTGGGAAAACACAAATTTCAGTGGCAGTTTTTTGAAAAAGCTGTCAAAATGTAGTTTACTCAATCAAACAAAACTGCCGTGAGGTGTCACACCACCACTGTACCGCCGTCCCAAACGGACCATTAATCTACATTCCAACTCATCTTCAAATCGCTGATGTCTTCACTAAATCCATGACACAACTTGAGTAGTGTGAAATTCTATCCCTGTTAGGTGGTCCAAACTGCCAACCATATGCGCCTCACATGTTCAAATTGTGCAAGTTATTGGATGTATTTTCCTTTTGGAGCTTTATTCTTTTTTATTCCATTTTTATTGTGTTGTATGTTTTTCTATTATTGTATGTTTTGCCCTAAATAGTCCTCATAAAATATGGGAAAACATTATAATTTGAATGTGAGGGAATAAGAGATTATTGTCTTTCCACTTTCAAATACTCTCATTCTTCTCTTTTCCTATCCCATCACAACTCTTGAGGCCTTTTCACTGAAAAGTGCAGGTGTTTCAAATTCAAGGTTTATGAACCCTTCAAATGCGCATAATTCTAGAGTTCTTGATGAAGAAGATGTAGATGCTAAATTAATGGCAAGGTTGGATGAGCTTGAGAAAGAAGAGGAAGAACCTGTGAGTGATTTAGATGATGATGAGGATGATCAAAAAGCTAGTTCTTCAGATGCTAATGAGGTTATATGATGATAACGTTAGATGGATTTAAGTAATGAAAAAAATCTGATATCCTAATTGAGCATGATAAAAATGAGAATGTTGATATATTTGTGATACTTAAAAATAATAAATTAATGGATGTTATATATGGGTGAAACGTTTAGGTTAATATATTTGAAAATAAGATAACTTAATCTAAGACTACTTGGTATGGACATGTACAATGAATGATGAGAACATAAATCTAACGTTAGAGTATGAGGAAGGAAAATAAGTATATACCCAAGATGGATGTATATATTTTTGAAACTATTTGAGACTTAACTCTTCATATCAAGCATGTAGCAAGGCTAATAAATGTCATGCCGATGGCATTTTAATCATGTAGAACAACATAATCAGAGCATTTACATACATACCACTCAATTCTTGTGTCTTTGTATATCTAATGCATATATTTTGTTACACTGCTAAGGGAAAGGTATGTAGTCTCGTAAAAAATGATGGGAGTAGTAGGAATGTGACATCTACAAAAATGGTGGATAAGTTGAGTCTCACTACTCAGAGACACTCCCAACCATACTCCATGACGTGGTTGAGAAAGAAGAACAATATCAATGTTGGCATGTGTCTAGTGAAATTTTCAATTAAAAACTAGCTGCAAAATTAAGTTTGGTGTGACATGGTGCCCATGGATGTTTGTCACCTTTTATTAGGGTAATCGAGGCAATTTGATCATCAGACTCAGCATGATAGGTTCAAAAATACCTACTCCACCAATGTTGTCAAGCATATAATCTTTTTGCCTTATGTGGAGTCCAGGATTATACGTGCCCTTGCAAGAAGAAATGTGCCAACATGATCTATTTTGGTGATGATAAAGGAAAGCAAGTTAGAGGCGTCGTTTCCGAATACAGGCCACTCATTATAAAGAGCTTGTCAGATACGACAGAGCCAATCTGGGAATACTTTTGGAATACTTTATAGGGTATACTTGGGATGAAGTCCTACTCCAGTTCAAAAGTATGCCCTCATATGATTGGATCAATATGGACGCTTGCTCGCAAGTGAGGAAAACTTCTTAGGCGATTTAGGAGACTATGCAGTTAATATTGGGATCCAAGTGCTTCTCAAGCCACAATCAAAGATATTTCAACCCCCAGAAGTTACAGAACCTCCGCTAATTTCATTGTGCAAACAAAAGCTAATTTTGAGGTCAAAGCTTCCCCAACTCTGGGAGACTGACATGAGTGTAAAGGAGTCATGGAAGAGGCTTCCGCGTTTTTTTCATCTGGGCAAAATTATCCTATAACCGAGAAAGCCAATCGACTCTTCCATGAAGGAATGACACATCCTATAGTATGAGGATCTAATCCCAGCTATACAAAGAATCTTTTTGCATTGCAAATTTGACAAGAGATATATAGGGAGATGCTTTAAGATGCTCTTTCCTACAAATAAATAATTTTCTTTTGTTAAAATTTTTATTAAGTAATAAAGAAAACCTTAAAAAATGGATATTATTCCCTTAACTTTTTTCTTAAAAATAAAGACAGTAAAAAACCTTTTTTTTAAACGCAGCTCTAGTTTATCAACCTTGTATAGAGGCCACAACTCTTGGAGAGCTATTTAAAGCTCTGTAATGAATTTTTCAAAATTTAATTTCTGTTAGGGCAAATTGACATATACAAAATTTAACCACCTCTTTAGGTGCTTAATTAATACGTACTAGGCACCATTACCAAAATCCCATGCCGAGAAATTGAAAAAAATATTTGGGAAACTAGCAGGATACCACACAAATCTTATCTATTTACTTAACTAACAACCAATATTTGATATTTATAATTATAATGTCTTAGTGTATAAACCTATATGAAATAATGTTTTTCACTTCAAAGAAGGCGGTGATTGTAATATCTTTGATGTGATGTATAAATATGCATGTAATATGCATGTTTAGATTTTAGAAATGTAATGCATAATACTTGTGTTGTATGTATGTAAATGTCCCATAATTTTAGCTAGCCTAAACATTGGGCCGATATTAGTCATTATTTTGATAGAATTATCTTGGCTATTTGATTATCGTTGCATGATTTATTAAATTTTTGCTTTTTGATTGAGCACCAAGCATTGAGATAGTAGGTGATACAAGCGTAAAGGAGCCGTGGGAGAGGCTTTCGTGATTCCTTCATTTGGACCGAAATGGTTTCGACACGGAGAGTAGACCGGCTCTTCGACGAGGGATTGGCGCCTCCTTTATTTAAAGGGATCCAATCATATTTATCTTGGGTTTATACACGTGATTTTTGTGTTTTAGGTTTTCAGTTTTTCGATTGTGATCTATCGAAACAGTTGTCGACATTCAAGTTTTCTCCTTCTAGGGTTGTATCCAAAGCCAAGAGTAGTTTTCTGACTGTAGCTCGTCCGAGGTGGTGTTTCCTTCCAAGGGATCGAATGGTGCTCCAACAAGAGCTCGTTCTCCAAGGGGAATTTATCTCCAACTCTTCCATCCTCTGTATTCCTCCCCTCGCTGCCACCACTCTTTCCTCATTGTCAGAACCATCAGATAGCAACCTTGTTGTCCTCCTACAACTCCAACTGTTGACCACCACCTCCTCCACCGATTACTATCCCTTCCAACCGCATCCCACCTTGCTACCATTCATTTCAATAGCCCCCTTCTCTATCCAGCCATCTTCCTCATAATCAAAGTCTCAGGACAACCCTCCATTTGTTGTCCAACAATCCCACACATTCCTTGTTCGCCGCCACCGTCCCAAAAAACCTTTGCTTGCTATTTTCTATTTGCTCCAACCCTCCAGCTAGCCTTTGCTTGTTGTCATTCAGTCAACCAACATCCAAATTTTCCCATTGCAGTCTCCCACAATCTCCCCTTTCTCCTCCTATAACTATATGCTGCTGTCGTCCACTCACTAAGTCGATTACCACCTTTGGATACATATAACTGTGTTTTCTTGGTTGTTATTTTATTTTCTTAACAAATGCATGTGGTTGTAACCCCCACTACCAATTTAAGTAATAATATGTGGTCCTATTATTATATCGGGATAACTTTGGTATTATTTTGAGCTTTCCTAAACCCAGTCATATCTTAAGATTCCTAACATTCATCACTACTCAACCCTACCTCCTTCAAAAATAATTTCTTTCCCATTCTCCTTCATCTTTGCAAACCTGCTTCTAGTTACCCACCCTAAATTCTATTCTTGTCGCTACAAAGGCAATTTCTAGAACCCGATTAAGAGTTTACCATGGAAGAGTTATAGCAACAACTCTACTGAGTGATACAATGAATTGATAACATTGAGGAAAAAGTTCATAGAGAGATCTAAATAGGAAAGAGTGAAGTACTTGAATACCTTTCATAGGGATGATTCTAGTGGAGAAGAAGGCATGTCATAACTCTTTGG
>NEWO01000763.1:279700-298775 GCA_003013225.1 Phalaenopsis aphrodite | reverse complement strand
ATTGTAAAAAAGAAACATAAAAGCTTATATTACCTGTCCAACAAGAGCTGATCTGATGCCAACTGCAAACTCAGTTTCACTTCCTCCAAACCAGCCAACAGGCCCAGCATACATTCCACGATCAAACTTCTCTAAGAAAACCAAATAAATTTAATCATTATCATTTTATGAAAAATAGTGTTCGGTTAAGCACAATAACTTAGAAAGGCAGTGCTTCAATATAATTAGGTGTTGAAGGTTCGGATCCATAGTTATGATTTACTGACATTTTGCAATAGTAAAGCATGTTAAGTCCAACTTGGTTCAAAATACCAACACACGCTTGAAGTGTTAGATTTGCCATCCATGAGCTTGTTTTTAAGAAAATTGGGACAGTGATTGAGTGTCCAACGTGCGCATATTAACCAAACTAAAAAAAATAAACTGTTAAGCCCCAACCTCAAAAGAAACCATAGTGCCTTATTTTAATTATCATTCTAAGTGTGTTTTCGAGTCCCTCGTAGAGCCTTTGTCCCAAAGTATTCTTCCATTCTGCTAGCATGTGTGATTTACAATGTTGAAATTTGGAATTCATTTGAAACAACGTATGTAAGTTTTCTAAATTTATTAGTAATAAATATGTGGCAGGTCTGTTTCGTATTTCCCACTGTGGGATAAAGGCTTGTTGTAGGTCTATTTCGTATTGCTTGTGCCCAAATTCAAAAATAATTCATTAACAGGCATTTCAACTTAAAAAAAGATAGTATTGTCAGAAAAAAAATTAGTCAAATGCATGTTTGGTTAATGAAACTGACATGTCAAATGTAACCTAAGGCATTCCTTATATTAAAAGTAATACAAGTTTTTTATATATATTCATTTCTGATACAAGCAAATATGACAAGACAAACAACTGCAATTTCTTTAGCATATTTGGATTTTTTTTTCTTTGAATTAGCATTCAGACTCTCTTCGGATAACAAAAGATGGCAATTTATCCTACTACTAATTGGCGCTACTTTTTTATTGGGGTATAAAAGACTTTTATGTCGAAATTCCTTGTAATATATGAGAAGGGAAGATTTGTTTTTCTTGAATTTAGCAACATTAATAGCAGAGTATGATGTTATCCCTATTACTTTTCATATGTAAAAACATATTATAAATGAAAAGAATTTTTTTAATATATAATCTCTCTCTCTCTCTTTCTTGCTCGCTCTAGAGAGAGAGGGAGAGAGAGAGATAATGCAGGATAAATCCATGTCCATGCCTTAAATATATAGATATATATATATATATATATATATATATATATATATTTTGATAATAGCAGTGTCTTTTCTGTATCCCCTTATCAAAACACATGAAATTGCAGATAAATTTAGTGCACAAGTTCATCACTACAAGGTCTCGTGGGGTCTAAAATTTCTGAACAAAACGAGCAATTTAAAAAGTTTGGTGGAAAAATACAATGATCTGATTAAGAACTATTCATGAACATGGAATATAGAGAAAACATAGTTAACTTTCACGTACCATCTTCTTCTATAAATTGACGAGCCTCTTCTGATGGCATTCCACAAACTGCAGGGCTTGGGTGCAAGGAAGCTAGGATTTCAAACTGGCAATTCAAATTTTTTTGTGAAGGTAAGAGCCAACACATGGAACAATACAAGGAAAGAAAACGCTACAAGGTTTAATAAGATAAACTAATATGAAACTTTGCAAACTTTGGAGAATACTGCATGATATTTGATATCTATATGGTAAAATGAAAAAAGATGGTAAAACCCAATACATTTTAGCTCCAAGGGTTAAAATTTCGGAGAATAAGATGGGTTGTGAAAACACATATTCGTAGAACAGAGAATAAGTTAGCTATTCTATAATATGCATATTAGATTTATTACTGATTATAATATTTGAGTAGTTATGGCTTTCTTCGGATAAAGTCTAAATGTTTACAAGTGTTATTTTTACTGTAATAATCAAACCTCATCATATTCCCTCGTTAACTTGCCAAATAATTCAGTACATATATGCTGTACTCTGGGAAGTCTTCGTAGTCGTTTAATCGGATCAGCAACTACTTCATCGCAGATGGTCTGCACCAGAGTTATTGAATTAATTCTGAAGTAACATATGGAAACAAAAGGGAAATTTCATATTCAAACAGATTAATATCAATAGCAAAGTTTACTACAAATGTGAGTATTTACTTGCCTCCAGTTTTCGTCTAATGCTCTCCCGCACTACGGCAAATTCAAAATCCTCCTTGGGACTGCAGAAGAAAATATATATAGTACCATAATTTTCAAATGAGAAAAGTCACCTGAAACAGTAAGCATATTATTTCTGTATTGCTGCTCGAGTTAATTGAAATTTGACTGATACAACATCTTAATTATCTGAATATCACACTTACTCTGGAGAATTACATAGAGGTTGGTTTAAAAATTGCAGATACTGGAGCCTTCAGTTACAATATTATAGAAATAGCCTACATTGTTTGGCAAGGTAGTTAGGTCTTCTCATTGCCAAGGAATTAGGCTTGTCAATCCATGCCAAATTGGGTGAGCCTGAGAAGTATTTTTTGTGCAAGCGGGGGGCGGAAAAGCTGCAAATTCAAGAGCGTAATATTTGGGGCATGTGGTGTATGCTACCGCCAAAAAGCTCGAAAAGTATTTGCAAAAGAAAATTTTATGTAAGGCCAAAGAGACCAGAATGTGGACATTAAGTTATATTATAAAAAAAAAAAAAAAGCGAGGCTGGTTATCCTCATTACCAGACAAATAGAATAAAGCAAATCATATTATCTCTACAATACAACGCCTCACCGCTGACCCATAAAAACAAGAGATGATTTTTGGTTAAAAAGCAAAGCAAAATGCCTTCCCCAACCTTTCTTCACTATTTTGAAATACTCAAGGAAATCAAATTACCAAAAACAATGATCTGGACCCAAAAAATGAAAAAAAGTACAAGTGAAATTTGGAGCTGCGCTGCAAAAGATAGAGAGTTGAGCACTACGACAACTTGCTAAATATATAGCACACACTAAGACTTGAACCCTAAGACAACACAATAGGTAAACTAAAGCACGTTAGCTATCATAATATTTAAAATTAATCTGGTAAAAGGACTTCATACGAAGCAGTGCACTAGGAATGATACTTGATTAGTTGCTCCACACACAAAAGAAGAAACAAAGCGCAAGAAGGTCAAAGCCTCTACCATTAATGGTGTCTACCAGAAAACTAAAATAAAAGATTTTGACATATTCCTATAAATAAGCAATTTTATGTTTTTTTCCAATAAGGAAAATAGGCATCCACCGTATATAGGGTCAGTTTTGCAAGATGAAATTTAATGCTAACAAAGTTATTGAACACTAGTTTAGAGAGCAATGCATTGAGCACTAAGACAACTTACTGAATATATTGCACAGCGCATTTGGTACTAGACAGGCATACATTTAGATAAAAGCAAAATAAAATTGGTTTTTCCTCAAGCATCAAAAATAGAAGTACCTGTAAAGTAAATCCTGCCCAATTTGGAAATCTTCAATTTCTGTTACACCCCTGGCTCGCGTCCCAGCCAAAGCTTCACTTGATATATTTAGGAATTTTCGGTGAAACAATTGTTCTGGCTATTCAGAAGGTTTGTATGAATGAAAGAACATATTTAGGTCATTATGTAAAAGAACAAAAAAATATATCAAAATAGCATGCATCATCATTGGACCTCCATCAAGCAACATGCACAAATTTATCTATACCAAGATTTCAACAGCCATTTGAAAAGTTAAAAGTGTAATTCTTCTAACATAATATCAAAGCTATTTCATGACAAGAAAATAGTAATGACATTAAGGTTCTTGAAGTTTAAGGTATGCACTAGACGGAAACCGAGCCCGCCAAATAATCTAAAGACTATGTTATGAGCAATACTAAAAGGGAAATTTAGTTAGTCATTTAGTTATTATTGTGGAGTATAATTAGGACTAATATATTTAGATTTGTGATGTGTGTAATTGTTATCTTGAATCTTAGGGGTAGAGTTTGGAAGAGATTTCCTACCTCTTAAATTATATGTTTTTTATCTTAAGGTTTAGGAGAGGTTGTCTGCCTCTCAAATTTTAGGTGCTTATCTTTTATGTATTTGAGTTGTGCTTGGTGTTATTGGAGCAAAATTTTTGTCTGTCCTAATTTATGTGAAAACTCATATTGTTAGTATCAATTTGGTATAATAGCATTTTATTATGACAAACAAACGACGGGATTGTGATAACTGGGAAGCTGACAGGCGTACAACGTCCCTGTCGTGATTCATGCTAGCTAGGAGTAGATAGGATCACAGTTTTACATAACTAGGAAGCCAACGGCGAGATCGCAGGGATACCAGCAAGAATATAGTAGTGATACAATCACGATTAAGTACTGAAAGAAATGTTCGGGATTGCGACAAGTACTGGGAAGCCAACAACAGAAGTATGGCAAGCCCAAGATGCACAGTCACGATTCAATTTCTCTAAGAAGCAACACAGTGTGACCTAGTAGCACAGTCACGCTAAGAGCAAGCCGAGATATCAACCAACTGGATTGCAGTGTTCATAACTCTGCTTTCATGATTTAGCTCCAATAACTTTTCTTAGGTCATGAAGAATATTTTTTGGGCAGCCAAAAAATATTCTTCCATAAGCAAAATCTTTTTGGGAGTAACAGCAGCCAAAAAAATAGACGTTCGGGAAGAGAAATTAAAGGAAGAGGTGAGTCAAATTAGATCATAAATGAAAGAACATTTCTTAGCCATAGACAGCAGATTTTCTCCCATGGAATAGAGATTCACAGTCATGGAAGAAATGATGAATAGTGTTGCAGAGCTTCAAGCAAACCAACCGCCACCTCCTACAGGATCGAGCAACTGTTCAACTCCCCTCTTCTTATTCTTTGATTCACATCAGACTTGTGGTCTCCCCTCTCTCTTTTACTCTTGTGGCGCTCAACTGCACATTTTCACTTCGTATGTTTCACCGTCTCCTCCCTTTATCTCCTTTTTGATAGGCTAGTATCAGTTCAGTTGAACTGCTGCTAGTTGGTTCCAATTGTATGGGATATTACACTAGAAAAACTTCCAATGAAACAAGGTGTCAGGGCACTTAGAGTCATTCGCCCAATTTTGAAAGCCCGAGCTCAAAACCACTTGTGAAATTCCAAAAGTCCAAGCTCAAGAGGCTATCACACAATTAAAAAGACTCAAGCTTAGAAAATACGCACGAAATTCAAAGCGCTCAACTTTGGAAGATACTCGTTCAGTTCAAAAGACACTTGCCCAGTTTAGAGGACTCAAGTTCAAAAGGCATTTTCCCGGTTGGAGGGCTCATGTATGAAAGGTACTCACCCAGACCAAAAAGCACTTGTCCATTCAAAGGCTATGACTTATTTGTTACTCAATAAGACCAATAATGCCTTCACCAAGGCAAAAATCCAAATGTATTCTGATAAATTTGTTTACATATCTATAATGGATATGTAATGTATTCATTTATTATATTTAAATAAAGTGACTCCGATAGCGTCCAAAAGACTTATAAATATGAGGTCGAACGTTTGCATCAGCAAAGAAGATTCAAAACTCTGAATTTCCTAGTGAAATAGTAGAATCTAATTTATCTCCGTCACACTTTTCTGTTTTCTTCTTCTGTCTCCTTTCCCAGAGTTCTGCTCAGACCTCATGAGTTCTATAATTATGGTTAAAGAATCGCTACTGATGATTACACTGACAACATGCTAGGATAGTATTATTAAAATGATTCAATTATATGAGCACATTTTATGTAAATCTTAGCATTATCTCATAAAAATATAATTGGAGAAATCACTTTTAAACTCTTTGTAGTTCTAAAATGAATGTTCTCATCATCCTACAAAGTATAAATCATTGTCATGGCATCATCTTTTATCTAGATAAAATAGAAAGGTAAAACAAATATGAGAGCAATAGCAGCATTTACTCGACATACAGTATTTCCAATAAATGCTGGAGAATTAGGAGGCTGGATGCAGAACTGGTATGAATGTTGGCCATCAATCTACTCATGACATGACAAACACAACTGATAAATTATCTCAGAAAGCAAATTATTCTGATATTAAAATAAGCAAAACACCATTTTAACAAAAAATGTACCCGTAGAGAAGCCAATAATGCCACAGGATCAATGACAGTGTCAGTAACGTATCTGCTACAGCGTGCCAATACAACCTAAGAAAAGTCAACAGACAAATAAAATTATGTATAATATAGAAAAGTATAATTTTTTGTATAGGTAAGAGGTATTGCACTACAGAACGCCAACAATCTGAATTCCTATTTCAATGAATCAAGTTCAAGAAAACTAACATGGATTTTGAGATTCAGGAAAGTATCAGAAAGAGATGAAAGAGCAATGATAAATATAACTCATGAATGAACTTCTACTTGGTTTTTTACTTCTTCCTAAGAAAAATTAGTCAAATACTGAAGTTGAAAGGTAGTGTCTGAATAATAAGAGAGATAACCCTAACCTTTACTAGGTCTGAATTTCTTCTATTTATCATCTCCAAAGCTTTAGTAACAGAATCATTCCAGGATGCTTTATTAGGAATATGACTGCACCCAACAATACTAGTTCGGAGGATTGGCTGATCTAGTTTATCAAATCGTACTAACTGCATTACCAACAAATAGAGTAGAATTGATCATCAGAAAATTGCCAGTCAGACCGCATCAACAAGGCACTTGAGAAGACCTTTTTCATTGTGGCTTGAAGCTCATGTATTGCTCCTTCCCAAGTCAAAAGAAGGGAATCATCCCAGGCAATGGTAGCAGCAAGCATAGAACCATCTTCAAACTCATCAAATTCAACCTGTTATTCACTTTAATAGCCAGGGCCTTAACTACAAACTAATAGATTATCATAAATTCATTTATAATCAGACACAATATAATAGCTAAAAATAGCAGAAATCAAATTACGGAAACAAAAAAGAAATAGTGAACTACAAACCTGTGGAACAATGAAGTAAAATGAGCCAAACTCCTTCCACTCAGCAGAAATATTCCTCTTCGCATCAAACCGTATGGCACCATAAGCACGAACGAGTGGGCAGTCATTATTGAGAAACCTTTAGAAAATCAGAGTTATTATTTCGCTTGTTTTTCATAAAGTCACTCCATTGAACTGAGTCTTAGAAATTTTGATTGGGTGTTTAGAACGAATCAATGAAAAAAGTACTTACATTCTCGTGATTCAGAGTACGAGATGGGTATTCACACAATTCAAGCACAAAGAGTAGAGGAATATTCATAAATAAAATTTTCATAATACCTAAACTGGCCTTACATTATGGATTGCAACAATTAAATTACCCGCAATACTAAGGGGACCTTATATATCAAGAAGATATCAACGTCAAATGATAAGTTAATTTTATTTCTTTTTTTTTTAATTCCAATCAGAAATTCTGATTGAAAATTTAGATCACGAGCAATGAAAGAGGTAGATAAAAGGATTCAGTATCTTTCCATTTGAAGTAAAAAAGGGAAAACATTTTAGAGTATTTTCAGAAAAACCAGATTTTAATTCTCCCAAATTAAGGAGAAAGCAAGAAAATCAAATACAGAAATTTTAAAATTTTATATTTACTATAAACAAGTGAAGTTTTCCGCATGGTATTGGTACCTCGGTATGTCATGCTTTCAACGTACATGAAAATCCAATCATAAATGAATACCTTTGCATATACTGCTACATGTAATAAGTTCATATCTTTTAAAAAGGAGTAAAGGAAAATGAAGTTTCAAGGGCCTACAATAAAGATTGATTGCCCCTACTTCATAAAAAAGGGGCTTTCTCGTAATGTAAAGTACAAGAATAGAATTTATACAAAGTCACAACTATTGAAGAGTCATCGGATCAATAATGTTTAGAAAAAAAAAATTAGATGCCATGATTCATAGCTTATAATGAAGTACTGTCTCATGGATTCATATGCCAAAAGGGAAAGAACGTGCCCATGGATCGCTCTAGTAGCATCAATGAGCTATCTCTAAATAATCAATCAAGAGATAACTGAAGGCTATTTTTATGTATGTTATTATAAGTATTTCTTTCTTTCTTTTTTCTTATAATTTTGTATATAAAGACTCATTGAAAGAAAAAACAAGCTAAGATTTCTTAGCCACTTCTTACTCATGATATCAAAATGAGGTTAGGGTTTTCTGCTTCAAGCATTTATTGTCTCCACTCCTCCAATCCAATTCTAGTAAGAGCTCTTCCTTCTCTTCATTATGTTTGCATCCCTTCCAAGAAGTCGAGCATCATGAATGATAAAAATCATACTAAAGGAAAACTTGAGAAACTTCAAGCCTCATATTGTTTGAATGAGAAAAATTATCCAACATGATCTCAAATTGTGAAGACATTTCTAAAAGAAAAGGAAAAGATCAACCGCATTGTAGTTCTACCAATAAAAGCAAAAGATCCAATATTTGTTTTAAATAAATGGATTTCATGATCACGACATAGTTGCAGAATTTCATGATGATGGTAGTTAGCGGGCCATACATATTCCTCTACTGCAAAAAAAAAATTGTGATGTCATCAACAAATTTACTCAAAAGTAAAAAAAGTTGCACTTGTCTACAAGATCAAAACGAAACTCTTCTAAAAAAAACAATTTCGCCTTCATATCTTCGAATTTTAATTTCATTAAGGTTTACTAGCTTGAACCAGATTATAAACAATTTGTGAAAAGAGAGAGTATTTGAGTTGCTTATAGGACTCAATAATGTCTTTGATCAAAGTTTAAGTGCAAATATTAGGTAGAGAACTTTCATTCTCTAAAATGAGATTTTTTCTCTTGTATGAGCTGAAGAAAAAAAACCATGATGTTCAATGATTTGATCTCTGAAACATCTTCCATGACGACCACTGAATACCGACGTAAGAGATTTGGAACTAAAAAAACCAAAGAAAAACAAAAGCCTCCCCTTAGCAATCACCAGTGCAACTATTGCAATTAGAAAGAGCATGCCAAAGATAAATAATGAAAGTTTCATTGGAAGCTCCAAGACTATAATGGAAACAAAGAAGGGAACAAAAAATGACCTGTTTTCTGGAAATAGATGAACTCAACTCAGGAAAAAAAAAATAAAAAATTAGGAAATCTCCTCAATTCTTTGAAAAAGCCATCTAGATAATCCTCTCTTGCTCCAAATTGTACAACTTTCAACTCTTATGTCTTTAGTGTTTCTAATACACCTTTCCCAAACCTATATCCTCAATTCATGTGGTATTGACCACAAGACAAACATTGCTAATATTTTTCAAACCAACAAACTTTAGCCTAGTAGTATAAAAATAAAAGTGGTAGATGATTCCTTAGAAATTGTTGCAAGACATGAAAATATCTCTATTTTTCTCAAGTTTATCTTAGTAATGTATTACTTGTTCCGCACCTTATAATTAATATTTTATTAATTCATAAAATTATCAAAGATCATAAAAGCAAAGCCACATTTTTAAAGATTATTAAATATTTTAGACCCTCACAACAAGAAAGACAATTGGGCAACCTAGAAAGAAAGATGAGCTATATCTTCTTGAGGTGTTGAATTAATTACCATGCTCCATCTCCACTGGCAATACCAACATCATCTAGAAACATCATTATGGGCTTGAGCATTCCTCTTTTAGAACTGTTCAAAAAATGTTTTCTTCTATTTTCATAAATGTAAACATTAAGGACTTTCATTGTGAGACTTACGAACTTATAAAACATCATCATGTTGTTTTTTCTTGAAAGTATTTATAGATCCTACACTCCGTTTGTTTTAATTCACAATGATATTTAGAAATCCACCAACAACTCCATATTTTTTATAAAGTTGCGGGATTTATCATCTTCATTGATAATTGAACTCAAATGACTTGGGTATATTTCATCAAAAAAAAAATTAATGTCAGATCAACTGTCGGGCTTTGAACAAAGAAGTTGTATTGAAAAATTTTCCTATCCCTATGATTGATGAGCTATTAGATCAACTTTATGGGCAATCATTTTCTCGAAAAATTGATCTTAAGCCGGGATACCACCAAATCAGGATAAATCTAGTTGATGTGAACAACATAGCATTCAGGAAACATGAAAAACATTGTAAGTTCTTTTTAATGTCATTCGAAACTCACCACAGCTCCAACCATATTTCAGTTTCTCAAAAATCAATTTTTTTTAGCCTTACCTCAGGAAAACATCTAGGTTTTCTTCGATAGCATTCTACTCTACAATCATACAGAGACAAAGCATGTGAGGCACCTGAGGATAACCTTGGAGACATTGAGGGAGCACCAATTGAATGCCAACTTGAAAAAATATTCCTTTGCACGATTATAAGTGGAGAAACTATGGCACTTTGTGAAAATGGCAGAAGTAGCAGCGAACCAATCCAAGTTCGAGGTTGTAGTAGACTGGCCTTTACCAAAGAGTCTGATGGAGTTGAGGGGTTTCCAAGGTTTCACCGAATACTACCGAAAATTCGTGAGGAGGTACGATACGATAGCATGGCCGCTGACAGAATAGTTTAAGAGAGAAAGTTTCAACTAGAGGGGAGAAGCAACACAGGCCTTAGAACATCTGAAGAGAGTTATGACCAGCATTTTGGTATTAGCACTTCCAGACTTCATTATATCATTTGTCGTGGAAACGGATGAGTCAGGGTATATATTGGGAGCAAAACTCATGTAGCACTAGCAGTCAATTGCTTACTCTAAGAATATAATTATCTTCAGAGAAAAGAGATGAGAAAATTTAGATCAAAGATTTTGGTTATTAAAAAAGTAATGTATGGATTTTAGGGCTTTTGGATCAAGATTTTGGGGGTTATATTTTTTAATTTTGTCACTCAAAATAAGAAATTGTTTCCATAAATTAGGCTTTGATATGGATATTTTAATATCAATGAAGCATTAAGACCCTAGAAAGTTATATAGGTTATGGGGGAATATGTAAGAGATTTAAACAAGGCGAGGTGCTTTGAGCTTGACAAAAGCAATCATCTAGGTTTGGCTGAGTCTAAAATAAAGTAGACGGGAATTGTCCTGAGAGAGAAGAGTATCAGAGGAAAATTATATCTAAAGACTCACCAAAGCACAAGGGGATCCCCCCACCAAGCTTCACCAAGCCATTCCAAATATTATTTGGGTATACAAAAGACAACTTTATTCAACAATTGTAAGAATATAAAGTATAGTTTATTTATAAGCCTTTCCAAACTTATACTAGCCTAGCTAAATTTGAAATTTTTAAAAAGCAAATAAACTACTATTAAGTGGATTGATGACTTTTTTTCTAATAGAAAGGGAAAGAAAATAAGTAAAATAATAACATTTAGAAGCTTCAATAAAAAAAATAGCCGAGCTAAACAAGGCAAATGAAGCGAGCTTGAAAGCAACCAATCTTTGAAGACCTTCATTTCCTTGCTTGATATATGGACCCGCCCATCAAAGGATAAAAAATTAAGCTTCTTAAATACTTTTTTATTGCATTTGGAGGGAAAATAGGTCAAAATGTACTTTCTTAGAGAATTGTGCATAATGATGAAGCCAAATATGAATGCAATACTTTAGTTTGCGATCTTCACCTTTGTCTTAGTGTTTGTGTTATATCACAAGGATTAATTAATTGGCATGATTATGTGCTTCATGTATTCCTCTTGTGTATTATACTGATTTAAGAAAAGAAAATAAATGTTGATATGTTGTAATAGGGAAAGAATCTAAATGTAATCAAGTGCTAATTTGATGTATTAGCAAAATGATTAAGTTCCGAAATTTATTCTCTCGCTTGACATTTCAAAAGAACGCAAAGAAAAATACTCAATTTCTATACGTTTCATTGACTCCCAACCAAATATAGTAGAAATAATATTGTCTTCTCTCCTGAAACTCTGAACCAAAGGCTCTCTCATTTTTGGACTTTTCTCACCATAATAGGAGCGAATGGAGAAGATGTAATTTTCCATTCCATTTTTCAAAACTCTCAATCAAGAGAAGCACAGGAAAAATCAACAGTCGCAACTAATGAAACAGAGAAATTAAGAAAACACCTTTTAATGCACTTCCAGTCTTCCAAACTGAAAGGATTATATCCCCAAAAGGAAATGGCCGAGCCTACACCTGCAACACTAACCGGGCATTTCTCATTAGTGCCATTGTATCCGTCATGTTCGTTTCCCGAAATGCCAGTAGAATACAGCCTCCTCTCTCCTCGACCAGAGAAGTAGCATAGAGGTAGAAAACGTTGGGCAAGTAACCAGTCAATGGCTGCGGCCTTCTCAATTATCGGCACCTGCATTTCAATCAAAATGTGCTCATTCTGAGAAAAACCCTTACCACATGCCCTCTCCCGAACTTAGAGTCCCCTTCAACGAGGAATCCAAATAAATGGAACACAATTCTTTTGTGTTTAGGTTTCCCACACCTAAATTTTTATATTTACAAACATAGCGCTCAAATTTTCAATATTGCATCAAAAATAATATAATTATCAATTTTTAAAAATGAAATGCACTTTTTCATGTCTAACTTTAAAAAACAAAAATATTATGTATAAAAATATGTAAGTTGAGGAGTAAGATGTGTAAATACATAAAAATTGTGTGCTACATATGTAAATTTTTCTTTATTTTCTCAAATTCATTTTGTTTATTTGGATACATATACATGCCTCTCAATTCTTAAGATTTTACTTATCTAACACCTAAGCGTCAATTTTTTACATTCACGACACTTTACATATGATATATAAAAAGCATTTCACTTTTTAAAAGTGAAGAATTTACAAGCATAACACTTAATTTCTATGCATTTAAATATCTAACACCTAAGCTTCGATATTTACATAAATGTTGCCTTATCATACATCAAAAATTTTATTTGACTTCAAAAGTTGTATTTCACTTTTTAAGAGTTTAAATAACTGTAATTTTTTATGGGATATAATAGATTTGAGTGGTATAAATATAAAAAATAAAATTTACATGTTAGATATGGAAATACATAGAAATTAGATATGCGCATGTTAATGCCCCTTTAAAAATTAAAAAAGTGATATTTATGATGTGATATGAAGATTCGGGCGGTAAAAATATAAAAAGTAAAATTTAAATGTTACATATGTAAATAGATATGAATTAGGTGGTATGCACCTAAATGCCCCCTTTTTGGAGAGAAAGTAGCCAGCAAAAAATAATATAAACAAGGTTTTTGCGCCACCATGGACAAATTTATCCTCAACTCAAAATTTCACAAAAAAATTACAAGTGACAGCGTCCGCTTCATATTTTCTTTCAAATCAATGAGGCTAATCAGAATAATGTTCAGTGTTTTACCACATGCAAGGTCCCTTTGCCAAATTCAATTATTTCTTCCCTTAGAGGCGGTAAGCTTTAATTTGGGAAAAACAGAATTATTTAAGAAAAAGAAAACTAAATGTAATCTCAATCATTTAAAGTGCATCGAAAGCTAAATAGAGCAATTATAGAATAAATATGGAAGATCCTCAAATTAGAAATAAGGTATCACATAACATTTTCATGAAATTTAATCTAATCTTTTGTTATCAACAAATTTCATTAGTTCATTGGTCATAAATTTAGGATAAAAGTTTTAATTGGAAAAGAAAAAAGAGAATAATACTTCAATTTTAATTTTTTAAATGTAAAATAAAAATTTAAAGTATATCATATATATACTTGGAAATTAAATCATATTTTTCTAAATCTTTCAGAAAATTATCAATTGAACAAAAATCTGATGGTTGAAAATGAAGCAAACGTAATTTGTGTCCATGGTGAAAAAAAACTTGAAGTGCTGCCCTGCGACATGAGCATTAGTGAATTGATCGAATTGCTCACCTCGAGGCGGATAATGCCGGAACTGGTGGTCGGAGGATCTGCAAGCAGAGCAGTGATAGCCAAACTGAGTTGCGAAACAGCCGACTCAGAGAAGGCGACGGCGGGTAACGTGCGGGTCTCGTGGATCACAACCGGTTGGTCGACGGAGACGGCACTGCTGCTTCCGTTTGTGGAGAGTGAGCACGGTCGGTACCTCTGCTGCATCATGGCTAACTTTTGTTAACGACATCATCATGACGAAGATCATGGGGGCTCTATCGCTGATTGTTTGAGATGATTAACATCTAAAAATTTTCTTCTGATAATTTTTTTGATTATTTATTTCGATATTTAAAATTTATGTGAGAAACAAAATCAGTGTATCATATAAAATTTATAAATTAATATAAAAATAGCATAAAATATTTTATTAAAAGCAAAATTTGAAAGCAGAAGTCTTTATGTTACAGGATCTAAGCCAAAGCTTGCTTAAATCAGACAAACTGGGATACCAATGCGAGATTTTGGACGGACAGGGCGAGCAAACACTTACATGGCGGGAACATAACAGAATGACACGATGACGGCGTGAGATGGTCGCCGGCGACCGAAAGCTGCTGCTGGCGGCGCGTGCCGTAGCCGACATTGATGAGCTAATAGAAGCAGAGTTCGTACGGCCTTGGAGAGGTGGATATGGTGGAGAGTATATGGCTGCAAGGGTTAAGGCGTCTTAGCTGAGGCGGACTGGCAATCTAAAATCTTAAAGATAAATGGAAATTGTTTTTCTATCCATCTATCTGTCCAGATAAATTATTTTTTAAGACATCTATCACATCTACTCAGCTCATAGTCTCATAGAAACCTTCTATGTAATGAATCATCATTATTATTTTAGAATTATGTCTACTGATGAAGTTATCCAAGCAAATCATTTATAGTTCATTTATTGATGTCCCCTACTATGGGCTCCAAAACCATGAAAGCACTGATATCAAAGGTCAATGTATCGGGATAGTCGAATTACGGAAACGTCAAACGTCATTTCCTTTGATCAAATCTTTCAGCCGACCAAACAAAAGCACAGTCGAACGAATGCATAGAAGGCACCCATTCCGACCTCAACTTATTTCGGAATTTTTCATAAAGATGGTCAAATGGCACTTTGTAAAATACATTTTTTATCTTCTTATAAGGTCCTTTGTCAAATAAAAGTTGTCCGTTAGATGACGGTGACACACTCTCTACCTGAAGGCCCAAGTTCACCCTAATGATCGGAGATCTTCTAATCAAGATTCCATTAAGAGGGCACACAAATGACCTAAACCGACCGAATGTATGTTGATCGACCAAAAGTTTTTCAGTTGACTGAATCACAAGATTAACGAATCATTAAATGTCCTTTTAAGTAGTTATGAATATGAAATGGTGCTAATGTTAGTAATGAATATGAAAAGGTGTCAGGGTCAGTTATAAATTTGACATTATGTCATAATAACATGTAATGTCCCTATTAAAACAGGGTTAAACATGAAATTTTAATAGATACCCCCAAAACATTTAAGTAGGAGTAAATTGAACAATAATGAACTATTGATTTACTCTCTCAAAATTATTATTGTTATGCTCTTTGTTTCAGCTCTCCATCTCTCTCCAACACTTTCTACCTTAGATGTGATCTATAGGGCATATTTAGATTCAACATCCTAAAATATACAGTGAATGCAAAATTATGTCTTCAACAAGAAGAGAAACATGTCACAAAAAAGAAACTCATATGGGAGATACCACAAACATGAAGCACATGAGGAAATTTGTTCAACAACAAAATCAGAACTTCTAGAACAAATGGCTGGCAAGATGGCAGAATTGACCCGCGTGCCACTTGATGGAAGTGAACAAACTCTCCAAGAACAAAACTATTTGACATGAGTCAATTTTAAGTGATTTCACCTATTTTTTATTTATATTTTAAATGTTATTATATCTTATTTCTCATGATAATACATTTTGGAAAGATAATTTTGTTATGTTGTGTATAATACATGGCTTTAAGCCACTTGGAAAAGAAAAGGAGTTGAAGTTGGAGTAAAAAAATGACAAAAAATCGGATTTGTCAAATCCAACTCTAGTCTTGAACCTGATAGATTCTACCCGCCTAGCTTGTCATTTCCTTCCACAATTTTGAATCTGACAAATCCAGCCAGCCTACCTTGCCGCTTCCAGCCACAGTTCTGTCAGGCTTTCCAAATTCAACCAACATGGCTTGTCACATCTAGCCACAGTCTTGGATCTGGCAGATTCACCTAACCTAGATTGTCACATCCTACCAGATATAGTCCCGGATCTAGTTGATCTAGCCTGGGCGTGACCCACCAAAATTGGCATAAACATGCATTTTTACACATGACCATACTAGTTTTGGACATGACCATACTAGTTTTGGGCATGACCACACCACTAGATAACCAAAAGTGGATTTTGAGCAATTTCATGCATGTTTTGGACCTATTAATGGTTTTTTTGAGTGATCTCATGCCTTTTTTTGATCTATTGACCAATTTTGAGAGATTTTATGCCTCTTTTGGACATCTAATGCATGACCTAAGTATAAATTCATGTTTTTTATCATTATGAGAGCACTTTTTTCATAGGGGCATTGTCTCTACAACTTGGAAAGTCTTTTGGAGCTTTTGAGAGCTTTCTTCTCGGCTTCGGTCGAAAGAGTATGTTTTCTTCATTATACTTTTTCTTATGATTATTTGAAGATTTTTTTTATTTTGTAAGGTGATGTTTAATGCATTTATATGAGAGAGATTCATGATTATTTTTATTGATTTGAAAGGACCTCGAAGTATTTCAATGAACAATTAGCTCTATCTTGAGTTTTATGTATTTCTTGTTTTGTTTCTCTTTTTTAAGCTTGCAATAACAAAATTTTTGTTGTCTTTTTTAATGCATTGTAAGTAACATTGTTTTATATTTCTATGATGTAAGTCTTATGAATTTCTTGTGTTTTTTTTTCTATGTATTTCTTGTTCCATAGGCGTCTTTTTAAAGCAAAAAATTTTGATGTCTTGTTAATCTTCCTAGCAGCATTTACTTTTTATTGGAGGTGATAAGAAAGTTAAAATTCCTCGTGAACTATGATGTCTACCCTTTATATAGTGGAACTAGTAGTTTAACCACAAAATTCTGGTATGAATAGACATATTATAGTAGGAACTTTAACCTATCTAGGGGATCAAAACAAATCTATGGAATGCTATGGGGATTAAAGGAACTTAACTTCAAGGGTTCAAATCTTCCTTTTACCTACACATAGCCATAAAGAGAACATTTACCCCTATTTTTCAACTATAGCATGGGACTCATAGAAAAACTACAAGAACCCACTTTAACTATGTCACAGGAGTATGAGTCGTGTAAATCTAAAAAAACTCAACACATTTTCCTACTATTTCTGTCTACTTTCTTTTTAAGACTGTTAAATTTGTCTCCTGATTTTGATCATTTCAAAGTAAAATTAGAAATTCAATAAACTATAACTTTGCCAGTTAAAAATATTTTTGCACTATCCTCGTGAGATCAATGCATTATACTCTTTAACAATATTATTACTCGACATGTATACTTGCGTGATTGACCGATTTAATTTACAATAAATTTTCAGTCCTTAAGTTTTTAGTGTCGTTACCAGGGATAGTTATCAAAATTTTTTAACCTTAGGAAACTTTTAATTGAAATGCTCAAAGTCTAAGTTAGATTATTTTATTATTTTTATCTTTATTTTATTTATTTTTTTGTTGTGTTTATTTATTTATTAAAAAAATGTTTCAACACTTCAAAATGGTAAAACCTTAGGAAAACTAATTTATACCTTTTCAGGAGTACACCAACACAATGGTGGCTTGCTTTCACATGAATTTGAACACCAACTGACAAACCTTCAGGAAAACTGGTTTATACCTTTTCAGGATTATGCCAGCCCATTTCTGGCTAGCGGTCATATAAATTTTGAATACCCTGTCATAGGAACTAGGTTTGATGACCCATATTCCAGCTCCTAAAACCCATGTTGGACTAGCAATGACCCAAATGTAGAAAACCAGTAGTGATGGAAAGCTCAAATTAATCCTGTAAAATATCTGAATAACCAAGATAGTGACTACATGAAGAAAATGAAAATTTGAACAAAGCCAAACTATGACATTAATAAACTTAGAAAGTCAAATAGAGCAGTTTGGTAAGCCTAGAATTTCAATGGATATTAGGGATAGTGGAGAGCCATAACTTTGAATCTGAAAGTGGTTACGGGAGAGCAAACAAAGTTGAAGGATTTTGGTGAGACAATGACTGAGGGAGAATGTGCTTATTTTTCAAAACACCCCATTGCATTGTAAGGGAGAAAGTTGAGCTTATATATATATATATATATATATATATATATATATATATATATATATATATATATATTCGTACCTCGATCTGTTGGTTGACATCCACGGTACATGACCTCTCCGGTCGGGGGTTCAAATACTTTGTCACAGTTGGTTTTAAGGAGGTTGTACTCAAATTGTTGGGCACATTAGGAGAGTGTTCGTATAATATCTTCTGGTATATACATGCATGCATGTATGTATGTATATTAAAAAACAAAAATATGGACGGAGATCAAAAAACAATAAGTAAACAACAATCAACATATACATCTCAGTTATATCCTACCTAAGTTCAACATGAAATAAATATAGCCACAAAAATACATTCATCTTTAATAAAATTAGATTATTTTTTTCCCTGGTCAATGCTAACTCAAAAAAAGATATAATGTTTCATTTCAGGCAAAAGGTCTGTAGCGCATTGGCCTAATTTAGGAATGTAGCGCCTCGGGCGAAATTGGATAAATCCAGTAACATTCGTCCTCTTCGGCAACACCTTCAGTTGGCGACCACGCAAGTCAGATTCATTTAAATTAAGAGCTTTTGGAATAGCCTCCAGTTCCACAAATTCAACGTAAGCAAAACCTATTGGCTGACCAAATTTGTCTGTCAGGATGGAACAGTTCCACATGATTGAAAATGTTGCCGAACCTCCTCAGGAGTGCATGCATAATCAACATTACCAATAAAAACCGATCTGCAATCCACCTCCTCCCTATTTG
>NEWO01000763.1:245649-278380 GCA_003013225.1 Phalaenopsis aphrodite | reverse complement strand
GGACACTCTGTAAAATACATTTTTGCTCTTCTTATAAGGCCTCTTGTCAAAGAAAAGATGTTTGTTAGATTATGGTGACACACTCTCTACCTGAAGGCCCAAGTTCACCCTAATGATAAGAGATCTTCTAATCAAGATTCTATTAAGAAGAAACACAAATGTCCTAAACCAACCGAATGTATCTCGATCGACCAAAAGTTTTTCAGTTGATCAAATCACAAGATTAATGAGTCATTAAATACCCTTTTCTAAGCAGTTATGAATATGAAATGGTGCTAATGTTAGTAATGAATATGAAAATGTGTCAGGGTCAGTTACAAATGTGACATTATGAGGTAATGTCCCTATTAAATCAAGGTCAAACATGAAATTTTAATCGATTCCCCCAAAACCTATAAATAGGAGTAAATTCTACAATAACGGGCTATTGATTTACTCTCTCAAAATTGTTATTGTTATGCTCTTTATTTCGTTTCTCAATCTCTCTCCAACACTTTCTTTCTTAGATGTGATCTATAAGGCATATTTAGATTCAACATCCTAAAATATGCGGTGAATTCATAATTATGTCATCAACGAGAAGAGGAACATGTCACAAAGAAGAAACTCGTATGGGAGATACCACAAACATGAAGTACATGAGGAAATTTGTTCAACGACAAATTCGGGACTTCGAGAACAAATGGCGAGCAACATAGCATAATTGATCCACGTGCTACTTGATGGAAGTGCACAAACTCTCTAAGAATAACATTATCTAACATGAGTCAATTTTAAGTGATTTTACCTGTTTTTTATTTGTATTTTATATGTTATTTTATCTCATTTCTCATGATAATACACTTTAGAAAGGTATTTTTGTTGTGTTGTGTATAACACATGGCTTAAGCCACTTGGAAAAGGAAAAGAGGTGAAGTTGGAGTAAAAAAAAATGATTAAAAATCGGATTTTCCAAATCAAACCGCAGTCCTAAACATGATAGATTCAATCAGGTTGGCTTGCCATTTCCTGCCATAATCTTGAATCTGGCAGGTCTAGCCAGCTTAGCTTTCCTCTTCCAGCCACAGTTCTGGATTTCGCAAATCCAGCCAGCTTAGCTTGCTACTTCCAGCCACAGTTATGTCAGGCTTTCCAAATCCAACCAGCATGGCTTGCCACATCCAACCACATTCTTGGATTTAGCAGATCCACCCAACCTGGCTTGCCACATCCTACCTGATATAGTACTAGATCTGGTAGCGTGACCACACCAAATCTAGCATAAACATGCAGTTTCAGGCTTGGCCACGCTGGTTTTAGGCGTGACAACACCATTGGATGATCAAAAGTGGATTTTGAGCAATTTCATGCTTATTTTGGACATACTAATGGTTTTTTTTAGTGAGCCCATGCCTTTTTTGATCTATTGACCATTTTTGAGAGATTTTATGCCTCTTTTGGACATCTAATGCATGGCCTAAGTATAAATTCATGTTTTTTATCATTATGAGAGCCTTTTTTTCCTAGCGGTATTGTCCATAAGTCTTTTGGAGCTTTTGAGAGTTTTCTTCCTAGTCTTTGATCCAAAGAGTATGTTTTCTTGATTATATTTTCCTTATGATTATTTGAAGATTTTAATGATTTTGTATGGTGATATTTAGTGCATTTTTAAGAGAGAGATTCATAATTATTTTTATTGATTTGAAGAGACTTCGATGTAGTTCAATGAACAATTAGCTCTATCTTGAGTTTTATGTATTTCTTGTGTTGTTTCCCTTCTTTATAATTGCAATAACAAAACTTTTGTTATCTTTTATAATGCATTGTAAGTAATATTGTTTTGTATTCTTATGATGTAAGTCTTATGAATTTCCTATGTTTTTTTGTTATGTATTTCTTGTTCCATCGGAGTCTTTTTAAAGCATAAATTTATGATGTTGTGTTAATCTTCGTATCAGTATTTACTTTTTATTGGAGGTGATAAGAAAGTTAAAATTCTCTGTGAACTATGATTTCTACCCTTTGCATAGTGGAACGAGTAGTTTAACCACAATATTATGGTTCGAATAAGCATATTCTTGTAGGATTTTTAACCTATCTAGGGGATCAAAACAAATCCATGGAATGCTATGGGGATTAAGGGAACTTAACTTCAAGGGTTCCAATCTTCTTTTCACCTACACATAGCCATAAAGAGAACATTTATCCCTGGTCAACAATTATATCATGAGACTCATAGAAAAACTATAAGAAACTGCCTAAACTATGTCATAGGAGTATGAGTCTTGTAAATCTAAAAAACTCAACCTACTATTTTTGTTTACTTTCTTTTTAGGACTGTTAAATTTATCTCATGATTTTGATCATTTCAAACTAAACTTAGAAATTCAGTAAACTAGAACTTTGTCAGTTAAAAATATTTTGGCACTATCATCGTAGGGATTGATACACGGTACTCTTTAACAATATTATTACTTGACATGTATACTTACGTGATTGACTGATGCGGCAGTTTTGTGTCACGTTGTAAATATCTTTTAATAGTAAAATACACACACGACAGCACGAGTAGTAAATATGCAGTTAAATCCCAATAAAAATAAATTCAATTTAAATAATTTAATCTTTTAAAATCTTTAAGCTATCAAATCGTAATAATAACGTAAGTATATGTATCACTCAGGTAATAAAGGGCTCTAATGGAGTCCTAAGTATTGATCCCACAGGGAGTTGGAAATTCTTATAGTTATAACATCAAATGCAATATTCGAACTATAAAACTCAAGTAATCAAAACAAATTTAAAGTAAATTTAATGTGCTCTAAATGAAATGCCGTTAAAAGAACTAAGTTAACTTAATTATCTGCTTAGCATCAAAAATAAGTTTATAAAGACTAAACAAAGTTTTGTTGTGAAGATTTCAAATTTAAGAAAACTTCCTTCCCCTTTACAATGAATTTATGGATTGTGAAGTAATTAAAATCAATTAAAATACATATAAAATTGTATTGTGCCAAATAAGAGCAATCATATTCTTTACCCTCTAAGAGTGCATAAAGAACATTATCTAATCCAGAGTTTGGTCCCTAAATTTGTGGTTAGGTTGAGAGGATTCTGGCTGCTACTCCAGAGCTCTCACTTCTCCCTCCCCTGAGGGATAACAATCTCGCTTTGGTTTCCAAGCAACTGTACCAAATTCAGGATTTTAATTTTTCACCTTAAAATCTTCAATTCTGCACCCATCAATTATATTTCCCTATTTATTTGAAAGTAACCCCATGGACTACATTTCACCCATGAAATTGATTGTGACCCTTCCCATGTTGTGGAAATCATAGCCCTTTTGGATCTTATGTTTCTCAACAAATTTTAACATTTAAATTGGCTAGATCAAAAAGTAAATGAAGATCAGAGTTTGAATCATCACAATTTATTGACCTTTAAAACCTTATATAGCAAAATTAATTCTTTACAAAATCATATTACATTGTAGGGAGAAAGATAAAGAAGACTATTCAAAATTCATGAGAAGGATACGACAAACATATAATTTATATATAAAAACAAGTTTATAAAACGAAGAAAGGAAAAGAACAAACTTATCTAACACTCCTTCTCAAGCAAATTCCTTGAAGTTCCCTTTAAGCACTTTCTTTCTTAGAAATGTAATGTCGAAGAATTTTCTCACCTTCCCTCTCCTCTTACAACTCTAGAAGGAAATCCTCTATTCTCCCAAAACTTTTGTCTCATGCCAGCCTCTTGCCCCCCTTTCTTTCTCCTCTAGTCTCCTTTCTTTTTTAATTAGGACCAGCCCTCATTTCAACAGAATTAAAAATTCTCTCCTTTTTTTACAAAAGGCACACCTCTTTAAACCAAGAGACAAGTTCCTCCATTCAAGAGCCTTTCCAAAGTGTCTAGATGCATCAAATTATTCCATGGGGTGTTTGAATTGATTGGAACCTTAAAAAATTTCTCAAAAATAGTCCCTTTATTCCGTTTATAGCACCTCTAGTGCCAGTTCTGATGTCAACCTACTGATGTCCGCATTGTTGTGGATTTTGGTGCCAATTCTGGCACTTCTAGCGCCGCTTCTCTATAAAATGGTGCCTCTAGCACCAGTTTCGGGCACCTCTGGTGCTAGCTCTCTGGAAAATGACGCCTTTGGTACTAAGATGCTAAAATGCTCCGTTTTGACTACAAATTTTTTTTCTTTTTGCTCATTTTTGCTTCAATTGTCTAAAATTGATATACTTGCAACAACGCATGAAAATACCCTTCTTTAAAGTGTAATATCACCAAATTTAAGTAAAAAATGAATACATAAAATTGCACGTTATTTTGGTGTATCAAAATCCCCTAAACTTAAATGTTACTTGTCTTCAAGTGACTCTTTTACTACATAAAAATATGACTTATGATAGAGATTAACTTATAAAATTCTATAATTCAGTCTAATAAATATAATAGTATAAGTTAAGAAAAACTTTTAATAACTTATGTTAAAACAACAAGTATAAGAACACCTAGTAATTAAGTCTAAGATTTTTTAATTTCCATTCATTTCAAGAAGACTTATAATTTATTATATCAAAGATATTTAGAATTTCCATATGAAAAAGAATTTAATGAAACTTTTTTAGTAAGGATGTTAATACTTGGATACAAGTTTAGAAAATGTAATAAGGTTTTTTTTCTCAAGTTAATTCAAGTGAAGCCGATTTTTTATTAGGCATTTCCTCAAGCTTCTCCTCATATATTTTTATTTTTATTTTTTCTTTTTTTTCTTTTCTTTTTATTTTCATGTGAGGATTACTATATCTAGATAGTCTTTAATAATTTTGAACTTCACTATCCTCTTCTTAAAGTTAAAACTTCTTACCTTCCTTTACTTTATAAATTCATATTAGCTTTGAAAATTTTTCATAAAGTCTCATTCTTTTCTTCTTACATGAAACTCTAAGATTCTTATTGCTTCAAAAATATAATTTCCATTACTTTAAATAGAAAAATATAGCCTTATTCTTTCATACTAAATATCTTAACTCTAGAATAGACCTTCATTATTAAAGATTTTTTCTTAAATTTATCATAATATTTACAAAAAAAAATATAGTTATTTAAAGTTAAACTCCGATATCTAAGGTCATGTTAAATTAATTTTAAAAATATGGTTAATTGAGGATAAATAAAATTTAATTTCCTTTTTTTAAGGAAATTTTTTTCCCTCAAACTTAAATTTTTAAATAATAAATAAAGTATGTAGTATAAAAGATTTGTAAGTGAAAGAAAACAGTAAATGCATAAAAATAAAACTAACTTGTAGAGGATTCTAAATATGAAATATTGCTCTGACATATTGCAGGTACTAATTTTAAAAGCATAGGCTTTAAAGAAGTAAATGAAACATAATATATCAAAGGATATGCTAGAAAAAGTAAATTAAAACATAAACAATAAATTAAAGCAACTGACAATGTTGAAATAAAAATCCACAATTTACAACCTATACCTCAACAATAAAAAAAAACAAACAAAACCCTATAAATTTTACTCATCATCTTCCTCTTCTTCCTCTTCTTCTTCTTGCACATAAGGCGTAAAACTGAGGCATGTAGGAAACTTTACAGTGTGATCACCCCTCAGAAATCTAACCATCGTCTCTTCAAATGCAATGTCATGTTGCACTCTTGTCACTTGATAATCATCATTGTGAGCATTTCTTGATTCCAAATCACCTATTCTATTTTGCATTGCTACGAGATCAAATTGTTCAGTCATTAACTATTCCATAATATTTTCAAGTGAAATTGAACTAGAAGTACAACTGATGTGGAGGGTCTATCACTACTTCCACTTCTAGATCTAGCAAATGATTCAAATTTATGTACAATGGGTTTTCCAATGGGTTTCAGTGGTTGCAATATTTCTTCATTTCTATCAAATTCTACTCCTGATTGTTCACATAATGTGAAAATCAGGGCATGATATCCCAAACCACTAGATATTCCACTTCTAGCAATGCTCTAAGCAATATGCACAATAAGAGCACCAATATTAACAGATTTCATTTGTTGAATACAAAAATTCAATGTTGCCCTTTCCTTAGCTACTTCATTCAGGTGATTAGTTGGAAGCAATTTTGCAGAGATAAAATAATGTCATGCTTTAGATTGAAAATTTAACATGGAAGTGGAGAAATTGACTTTTTGATTATTCTTAATTTTCTATTCTCCCCTTCCATCAATGAGATAGGCAATTACTTCATCAAGTGAGGAATTTGAAATCACAAAAGTAGCGTACTCACAATGAAATTCATTCTGCAACCCATGAAATGCATTGATTCTTTCATGAATAAATTCAACATGTTAACCTGGAACATAAATGTGCTCATCCGTAGTCACCCGTAGATTAGCATAAAACTCTCAAATCACAGGAAAAATAACTATTGTAATGAAGTAGCAAAAGGTTTCCCACTTCCGAGAAATTATCAACCTTTCAATTTTCCTCCCGAGTTTGAAAATGCACGTTCCTGAATCAATTTTCTATTCCCCATCATGGTATTATAATTGTATTGGGTCTTCAAATTTACAAATTGCCTCGCATCAAAACTTCGAGAAGGTTTTCTTCTCTTTACTATTGGAGCCATAGGAATTTCTAAATAAATTTGCATAAAATTCACAATATCATAAATCCAACTCCAAAACTAAAAATATTTGGTAAGAAACTTTTCACCATGGATTCTCTTTAAACTTCTTCAATAAATAATCAAATTTTCGGATTTCCATAATGTAGGAAACATACATGGTGAAAATAAAATTTTTTTAAGTTAAAGTGAAGCTCTTACCAAGAGAAGATAGAATCCAAGACTTTTTATCCTTCAAATCTCCTCAAGTCGACAAAATGGAAAGACTTGGGTCGAGTTTTGGCCTTAGTTTAGAGGTAGGAGACGACTCAAGCAATAAAATAGGGTTTTACAGGGGTTTTCACGGTTTTAAGTAATTCTAGGCATCTTTGGGATTCTGACTCCTTGATGCGCCCTTAGTGTGTGTTATTTTTCTGTGTGTTTTATGTCAATTTAAATCCCTGGTACAGTGTCAAAAACTTGACATGTCCAGAAAATTACACAGTAGTTTAGTTTTCAAAAATATGGTCAAAATCTGGACCCAATTTATATTAAGTATTTATTGTGCAAAATAGAAATGTTATATAAAATATATAAAATAGTTCACACACAAGAAGCTCTAATGCAAGTGCACATACCATTTCAAGTAATATAGTGCTTTCTTTAAAAACCCCAGTATCGATCCCACAGAGAGCGCAGTAAGAAATCCCTTAGGCTAATTCTAATCTACTACTATCAAGTCTTAGTTTGGAAGATGAAAATTCTTTTGATAATAATATAAATCACAATATTTGAACTATAAAAATTAAAGTAAGAAAGACAAGTTAAATTGGGTTTAATGAATGTTAAAAGAAATGTAACAAAATAAACTAAGTTTACTAAACTAATTTCTAAACTTCAAAGTTAAATTTACTAAGACTAAACAAAGTTTTGTGACAAAGAGTTCAAACTTAATAAAGCATCTTTCCCTTTATAACGAGTATATAGATTGTGAAGCAATTAAAATCATTTGAAAATATATATGAACTGTTTTGTGCCAAATAGGAGCAATCATATTCTTTACCCCCTATCGAGTGCATGAAAAATATTGACTAATCCGGAGTTTGGACCCTAATTCCATGGTTAGGCTGGAAAGATACTGGCTGTTGATCCCGAAACTGCTTATATGCAACAATATAACAATAATTCAGATTATATTTTTCACTTATATTTCCTTATTTCACAACAAAACCAAAAACTTGATCTTGAAGAAAAATAAGAATTTAACCTTTAATTTTGATAAATTGGGAAACTACCGAAGTATATGTATTGTTATCAAGTAATATAGGACTTTTTTTATTAAGACATGAATATCAAAGCCACAGGGAAGATATGCAATATGCACTTTTTTTGGAAAACTTTCTATTTTTAAAAAGGCAATTATTTAAACTAAAGACCTTTTTTACAGTAAAGAAAGTTAAATATTTTTTATAATTTTGATATTTTGAAAAAAATAGAACAAACTTAAAAAAAAGATAACTTGAGTTTTTGTAGAGGAAAAATACTAAATATGAAAATATATTTCTCCTTACATGAATTAGTAATAAGTACAGTAATTATGTTGTGGAAGTATGCATATTGTGTTGTGCTAAATGAGAGCAATAATATTCTTTACCCTTACTAGAGATGTTATAAAGAACATTGACTAATTTAAAGTTTGAATAGTTCTGAAGACCGGCTAGGCAGGGAAGATACTAGCTCTCACTCTAGAGTTCCCTGGATTCCCTCCACCTGAGGGCTAACATCTCATATCATAACCTAAAACAATAAACTAAGTTGGGGGCTTTAACCTGTCACTTTAAAGTCCTCTAACTCTACACCCTTCAATGAATATTTCCTTATTTATTTGCACTCAATCATATGGAATACATTCTCATTCATACAACCTCATGTTATTCTTTCCAATTGTTGACTGAGACAATACCAGCCCCGTTCTTACAACAAATTTTAACATTTGGAGTGACCAAATCAAGAAGTAAATGAAGTACATGGATTTAAATCATTACAACTTCTTCCGACATTAAAGATCAATACTCTCCACAACTTCCATCCAACACTTAATTACTTATCATTTTAAGAAGAAGAATAAAGAAAATTACTCAGAATCCATGGAGAAAAAAAACCACACTTTAGTTTAAAAGTAGAAATCATTGTCAAACCAACAACAAGTCTCAATTAAAATAAAAAGTAGTCTAAAACAAAAGATAAAAACTTATCTCAAGTACTCCACCAAACTCTTGAAGTTCCCTTGAATCTCTTCCCTTTTACAGCACTCTCAATATAAAATTAAAATAAAAAAGGATAAATATGTGATGCCTGAAAATATCTCCAACTAACTCCATAATTTTAAAACTTTTAAAACTTTCTCAGTACTTTCAGGACCCATTTCAAAGTCTCAATCTTCCTTCTTTTATAATTCTCTAAAAGGTGCATTGGTATCTCTTCAAAATGTGTCTTGATTCGATGTATTTTCCAAAGAGATGCATCCTTTTGCAATAATTTTCATCCATGGTGGTTGTAACCACTTATCAAGCCAATAGGTGCCTGAAAAACCACTTCAAAATTCACAAAAACCAAATTTACTCATCTAATAACTGCCACTGGCGCTTAAGCGCAGGGCCTATGATGCTTAGGACCGGCCTTCTCTGTTTAACTAGCGCTTAAGCGTCGGATCTGGCGCTTAAGCGTCGGATCTGGCGCTTAAGCGCCAAAACACTTTTGCATATTTTTCACCTATTTGCTCCAAATTTGATCATTTCTCACTTCTTTAAGCATTTTTCACCTTTTTACATGTACTTGAAAGAAAAACACAAAAATACCTTCAATTAAAGCATAATATCTCAAAAATAGGTATAAAAATGTGTCTAAAATACTATATATCTAAGGTGTATCAGCTGCCATCATAGAGCTCCCACTACTCCCTCACCTGATGGCTAAAAATCTTGCATTAGCTTCCAATTAACTGGACCAAATTAGCAATTTTAATCTGTCACCTTAAAATCTCCAATTCTGCATCCAACAAAGTATATTCTCTATTTATTTGCACTCAACCCCATGGATGAAATACTCTCTCATGAAGTCAAATGTGATTCTTCCCATTTTGTAGAAATCATAGCCCTTTTGGAACATATGTTTCTCAATGCATTTTAACATTTCAATTGGTCAAATCGAAACATAAATGAAGATCTGCGTTCAAATCATCACAAGTTATTGACATTTAAAACTGTATAAAATGAAATTAATTCTTCACAAAACATATCTCAAAGTAGGGAGAAAGATAAAGAAGACTACTCATAATTCATGAGAAGGATACGACAAAACACGGATTTCATTAATGAAAATAAGTTTACAAAATAAAAGAAATAAAAGGCAACTTATCTCACAATCATTCCTAAGAAAATCCCTAAAAGTTCTCTTCAAGCTTTTGTCTCCTTACAAGCACTCTCAAATCTCTCCTAGAAATGTAATGAAGAAGAAATTTGTCACATTTCCTCTCCTCTTACAATCCTTGAAGAAAATCTCCAAACCCTTGAATTTTTCTCTCTTGCCTTCTTCTTTCTCTTACTCTCACGCTACACACACACACACACACTCACACCTCACACCAAAAAAAAAATCTTTTTAAGCCATAAACTTCACTCTCTTTTGGAAAAGGTTGACTCCCTCAAAAAAGAATTCAAAGTTCCCTATAAAATTCTGTCCAAAAGTCAACTCTTTTGAATTTAAAAGACATGTTCATTGATCCAAGAGACATATCCCTTCATAAAAAGAACCTTCCAAAGTGTTTAGATGCATTGAATCACTCCAAGAGGTGTTTAAAACAAGTGTCCCTTTAAAAATTTGTGCAAAATTCATCCCAAACCGTCTTAATTTGCAAAAAATCATCTTTGGCGCATCTTGTGCCAAATCTGGCACATCTTGCACCAAATCTGACATATCTTGCGCTAGCTCTCTATCAAATGGTGCATTAATCCCAGGATACCTAATGCTTATGCACAGTTAACAATAGTTCTGATCGTATTTCTCACTTATGTTTCCTTATTTTGCAACAAAACCAAAAACTTGATTCTGAAAAAAATAAGAATTTAACTTTTTAATTTATATATATTTATATTAGGATAATGTGCAAGTATATGTATCGATATTAAGTAATATAGGACTTTTTGATTAAGACATGAATATCGAACCCACATAGAAAATTATGCAATATGCACTTTTTAGAAAGTTTTTCTATTTTTAAAAAGATAATTACTTAAACTAAAAACGATTTTGGTAGGAATTTAAAATTAAAATATTTTTGGTATTTTTGATATTTTAACAAAACTGTAAAAAGATAACTAAAGTTTTTGTAGAAGAAAAGTATTTAATATGAAAGTATCTTTCTTCTTATCCTGAATCAGTAATAATTATAGGAATTCTATTGTACAAGTATGCAAATTGTGTTGTGCCAAATAGAAGAAATAATATTCTTTACCCTTACTAGAGATGTTATAAAGGACATTGGCTAATTTAAAGTTTGAATAGTTATGAAGACCGGCTAGACATAGAAGATACTAGCTCCCACTCTAGAGTTCCTTCGATACGCTCCTTCTGGGGGCTAACATTCTCGTATTAGAACCTAAAATAATAAACCAAGTTGGGGGCTTTAACCTGTCACTTTAAAGTTCTCATTCATACAACCTCATGTGATTCTTTCCAATTGTTGACTGAGACAATACCAACCCAGTTCTTACATGTTCTCACCATAAATTTTAACATTTGGATTGGCCAAATCATGAAGTAAATGAAGTGCATGGATTTAAATCATCACAACTTCTTCCAACATTAAAGATCAATATTCTCCATAACTTCCATCCAAAACTTAATTACTTATCATTTTAAGAAGAAAGATAAAGAAAACTACTCGGAATCTATGGAGAAAAAAAATCACACTTTAGTTTAAAAGAAGAAATCATTGTCAAACTAACAACATGTCTCAATTAAAACCAAAAGTAGTTTAAAACAAAAAGATAACAACTTATCTCAAGTCCTCCACCAAACTTTTGAAGTTCCTCTGAATCTCTTCTCTTTCATAATCACTCAAAACAAAATAACAAAAAAGATAAAGTAAAAAAATGGTGGTTCCTACAAATCTCTCCAAACTAACTCCTTAGAAAAGAACTTTCAAAACTTGCCAATATTTTCAGGACTCTTTTCTAAGTCCTTTCTTTCTTTTATAGTTTTCCAAGAGTTGCCTTGGGATCTCTTCAAAATGTGTCTTGATTCGATGTATTTGCCCAAGAGATGCATCCTTTCATGTAATTTTTGTCCATGGTGGTTACAACCACTTATTAAGCCAATGGGTGCCTCAAATACCTCTTCAAAATTCGTGAAAACTGATCTTACTCATCTAGTAACTGCCACTGGCGCTTAAGCGCAGGGTCTCGGTGCTTAGGCATGGCCTTCTCTATTTAACTGGCGCTTAAGTGTTGGATCTGACGCTTAGGCGCCAAAACTCTTTGGCACAATTTTTCACCTTTTTGCTCCAAATTTGATCTTTTTTCACTCATTTTTTCCCATTATTACTTATATCTGCAAGAAAATCACAAAAATACCTTCCAATAAAGCACAATATCTCAAAAATAGGTATAAAAATTTGTCTAAAAATACTATATATTTTAGGTGTATCAAAATCCCTCAAATTTAAAATGTTACTTGTCCTCAGGTGACACTTCAATCTTTAACAACCAAATATGTATGATATGTATATGAGTTTCTTTAGGAGTTACTAAAATTTAGATTTAGAAATATAGTAGTCCAATTTAGAAAAAAATGATTAGTAAATGAGACCAACTTAAAGTTTGAAAATTTTTAATGATAAGAACTATGAAAATATGAGTTCCTATCTAATTCAGAAATATTGTAAATTCTCTAAATTTAGATTTTAGTTCTTTTATTTTCTCTACTTAAAATTTTTTTATAAAAAATAATTTTACTTATTATATTATATTTATAAGCTTAAGATTTTATCAATTCTTATACTTTAAAAAGATCAAATGTAGAACCAATTTTTGATTAGGCACTAATCCTCAAGCTTCTCTTTCCTTACATGTCTTTTATTTTTCTTTTCTTTTCTTTTTCTTTTTCTTCTTTTTTTTCAAGCAAGAATTACTATATCTGGATAGGCCTTTAATGATTTTGAATTCTCCTTCTCCTTTCCTAAAGTAAAGTCTTGATATAATACTTTTACTTATAGATATAATAATAATTTTGAAAATCATTTAAAAAAAGAAATTTAAGTATTAAAAATAAAAGTCTTAATTATCTAAAATTTTCAAAAAATACAATTTTTATTACTAAAGATAGTCACTTATATTAATCATTTTCTATACTAAAAATTTTTAACATAAAGTTTTTATTCATTACTTAAAATTTTAACTAAATTTTCTTACTCATTTCTAAAATTAAATTTTACTTCCCTAATATAACTTCATATACATAATCAATTTTTCTTTTAAAATCAAATTCACTTGTAATTCATTTGAGAATAAAGAAAATTTTAGTTTTGAAAATATTTTTCATCCCCCCAAACTTAAATTTTTAACAGATTAAACAATTTAGCATTATATATATATAAGCAAGAATGAGAATTTAAAAATAACATGCTAACAAGAATTTTAACATCTTAATTATACAAGTATAAAACTAAATACTTGAGTAAAATTAATTTTTGATCAAATTTTCTATATTCTATTTTAGTTTAACTTATAGAGATTCAATAGACTTCTAAACAGTGGTTATAAAAGCAAACAACACACTAACATGATAAAAGAAAAATACAGGGCAGCAGTTTCTGAATTTCAAGTTTAAGATCTAAGCTAGCAAGACTTTCTACTTTATAATAGATATGAAATTAAGTTAAGTTCTAAACTAACTAAATCACAGTACTAAACATAAAACAACAACTACTACCCTAAAATTTAAAAATAAAACGAAATAATATCTAACTAACAATCACAACAACAATAGAACATAAAAATTCAAAACACAACATAAATCATAGTACAAAAACAACACATAGATGCAAATGTAGCGCTCAGACCACATAGTTCACATCATATTACAATCATAAAATGAATCTCTCAACTCTACTCTTCATCCTCAGAATCACCGTTGTACCATTTTTCATTTCAACACAAGAAGTTAAACATTACTTCTTGTGCCTCCCCTTCTAGTAGACCTAGAAGATGTGCCGATTTCTTCTCCATCCAAAAGGGACTTGCCATCCAAAATAATATTATCTTTATCTAAATGAATAAGTTCAATATTTTTTTTAATTTTCTTTTTGCTAGCCTTTTAAACCATCCATTCTTCCTCTAAAGCAAAGGTAGCTGCAGAGAAATCACCATCAAGAGGTAAATTTTCATTATGAAGAAGTGCAGAGCTAATATCCAAGTGAGCACTGCCATCCATCACAAGAGAGGAAAAGCCTAAATTATTAGGAGTAACACATGTAATATGATCCCTGCCACACTCCTTCAAAGCAGGAGAAAAAAGAAGATTCACCTGTACAGTGCCAACATGATCTCCAACGACATTAATAGGAAAAGTAACATCATATGCTCAACCTGAATTTCAGCAAGAGGAGTAGGATGAATCTCTTCATCAATAGCAACAACATTACTAGGAAGAGAATCAATGATTTGTTCAGTTTCAAGATTAACATTATCTCTATCAAGAGGAATAACATTATTAGGATTACTTGGGGCATGAGGTGGATGATCAAAACTCTGTCGAAGCTGAGGGTGTGAACGATAACAATGAGATGGAGTATGCCCAAACATTTGACAGTGAGAGCAATAGTAAGAATGCCTTTCAATTCCCACTTTCTACCAATAGCCTTGATGCACCGAGCCAATCCAAATTTTGTCACAAAAAGGAATAGTAATATCTCGCTATACTAAGATTAGAGCTTCCGATGGTCTTAATACAACAAGAGTAGGACCCTCCATTTTTAATGACTTTCCATAAGCAAAAGCTAGTGAAAACATAACTTCATGATTAAAAAGATGAAACTTTAGTTCAAGGAAACTGATCCAAATAGGAATAACGGGCGGCTCCGATTTAGGAACGAAACCCATCGTCCACTTTAAAATTTTCATTTGGACATTTACAATTCTAATAAAATGATGAGCAAAAAGATGCGTGTAATCTTCATCATTACAAAGTTAAATCAAAATGTGCCCCCCATCTAAAAAATTGATTTGTCAAAAACTCGTAAACTTTAAATCATCAAATTCTCTTCTAATGATTTCAAACATAGGATTTTCATAAGTAAATTTTCCAACCAAAACGTGTCGACAAGAAGAAGCAAGTATGTTAGTTTCCTCCTCAGAAACAAACCAAGAAAATTTACCATTTTTCTTATTAGCCTTCTTAATAAAGCTATAATCTCCTTCTAAATCCAAAGCTTCATGAAAGGAATTCAGGAATAGCCCCAAACTGCCAATCTTCGAGGAGCTACTCCCCGTCAAAGCCTCCGTGAAACTCTTAGCCATAATAAAACCCAAAATCGAAATTGAAAAGAAGAAGCAAAGCAAAATGGAAGGGAGAAGAGGGAAAGATCTCACCAGGAACCATGGCTGAAGCCACAAACGGAGAAGAGGAAACCATGGCCGCCAAAACCGCCAGAGAAAAACCAAGCCCTAGCCGAAAACACTATATATATATATAATAATAATAATAATAATAATAATAATAATAATAAAAAGAGCAACTCGTGGCTCCTTACGCCTTGATACTCAAAAGAAGTTACAAAAGGAGGGATAGAGGATCCCCAACTAAAAAACCCAAAAGAAAAAATAAAAATCTAGGGGGTCCAAAATCTGCAGTACAACGCGACACAAAAAGGAAAGAAAAAAAAAGTAAAGGATTGCATCAAAACTAAATAAGTATTGTTCCAAATAAGAAAACACATCCAGCATCACGAACCATCCAAACTTGTGCCATAGCATATCTTTACGGTAGAAAGATTAAAGCTTGTGGACAAGGTGCTACAAGTAAATCTCCCCAGTCCGATGCCATCATACCGCCAAAGAAAAACACTACCTTGCAGAAAAGTTAGTCTAAAATATTCCAAAGTAGGCATAAGCTCGAAATAAAAGTAGAAACATCTCCTTAAAGTATAAACCAAAAAGGGCGCCATAAGAGCAACATGAAAGTGCAGCCAATGATAGTCCAAAAAATTCTTCGTAGACACAATATAGAAAAGAGTTGGCATAAGCTTGTAATGTAAGTAGAAATATCTCCTTAAAGTATAAATCGAAAAGGGCTCCATAAGAGCAACATGAAAGTGCAGCCAATGATAGTCCAGAAAATTCTTCATAGACACAATATAGGAAAGAATTAGTATAGCAAAGTCATTAGAAACACAACAGTAATTAATATGTAAAAACATTTCACAATACATCTGCAGCAATATACCTGCAAAACTAAAAATCTGCCAAACCGAGGGACAACATAATCGAAGGACAGCAAGACATATAAGCAAAACCAAAAATCTGCCAACAAGTAGGAAACTCAATCCAAACCTATAGCATCTGAAGGACAACAAATATGGAGCAAACCAAAAATGGGTAATACAGCAGACCACACATAACAAAATAGAAATCAAATTCGAATATAAGGGGAATCAAGAGAGTCACGTAATAAAAGGCACTTTAAGTGATGCATAAGAGTAACGCCGACCAAAGGATTAATGTTACCCTTAGCCATCTTAACAAGCCAATCAGCCGGGGAGCTCCCTTCACGAAAAATAAAAGACATGCGGACATTAATATTAAAAATTTTGATAGCCTCCTTAATTCTTTTCCAAGTGTAAAGAACATTCCAAATGGGTACAGCAAAGGTACCGAAATTCTTAAAAAAGCAATAAAGAGTCCGTCTCAATGATGATATTGGAGAAATTACAAGAGTGAGCAACCAGTAGGGAAAGCGGTAAAGCCCAGCTTTTGGCTTCTAAAGCAGATGAAGGATTAAAAGGATAGGCAAAATAGCAAATACATTGTCCCAAGTGATTGTGAAAAACCCCACGCCCACCCGTAGCCGTGGAAGTCCAGCTTCCATCGATGTTAATCTTGGTCCAACCCAGGGGTGGTGGTTGTCACCTAATCACGGTGGCCGTCCTACTCACTCGAGGTTGAAAGCAAGAAATATATATATATATATATATATATATATATATATATATATATATATATATATATATATATATATATATATATATATATATATATATATATATATATATATATATATATATATATTAACATCTCTAAATACGGTAGACCAATAAAATTCAGATTATAAATTTTTTTAAACAGTTCTATCAATTCCAAAATGACCCCCAAATTTTGAATCATGACATTTTCAGATAATTTCTTTAATTTTTTTATAAGGCACACATCTCTGCATAACTAAATCTTTGCATTGTTTGTACAAATATGGGCCATCCCAAAAGAAAAATTTTGCATCATGAATAAATTTTTTCTCTTATTTTATTAATCCATATGATAAAATATCATTAACAATATAGTTCACAATATCAACATACCACAGTATTTCTCATTATTTAACAGTATAAAATTGTTCATCATGAAAAGATTCATTAATTTCTCTTTCAAGATCAAATGTTTCTTCCTGTTCCAGCCTAGAAAATGATCAGCTATTTAATTATCAAATCCTTTCCTATCTACTACCACAAAATCAGATTCTTTCATCAGAAGTACCCATCTAATTAATCTGGGGTTAACATCCTTCTTTTGTATAAAATATTATATAGCAAAGTGGTTTGTATGCACACCACATTTAGCTCCAATTAGATTTGACCTAAACTTCTTCTTCATATATCCTACAGATGACTCACACGGGAGATTCGTATATGCAAATATTTATAAATTTGACACCACTTAACGATGTAAAAAACTTGACACAGACAGATTTATAATAAATATGCAATATAATCCTAACACAATATTTTTTATAAATATAATTTATCCTTTAAATTTTTTTTAAACTCTCAAATCTTTCCTAAATATCAACACAAGTATACATGTCGTGTAAGTAATAAAGGGCTCTAATGGAATCTTAGATATCGATCCCACAAGGAAGTTAGAAAAGCCTAAAGTAAATTATGGAAATTATTTTATAATAAAAACAAAAGATAAAATTAAAGTGCAAAATTTGAAAATTGACTACTCAGGTGAATGCTAATTTAAAAGCATATGTAAGATTACAAAAATTAAACTAAATTAAATACTAAACTTTTAGAAATAAAATTGCAAAAATTAAACAAAGTTTTTGTTGTGACGAAAAGTTCAAGTTTAAAAAAACATCCTTCCCCTTTACAATGAGTATATGGTTTGTAAAGAAATTGAAATCCTTTGAAAAAATATACAAAAATTTTTTTGTGTCATATAGAAACCATCTTATTCTTTACCCTTTTTCGAGTACTATAAAGGACATTGACTAATCCAGAGTTTGGTCCCTAATTTTGTGGTTAGGCTGGGAGGATACCAGCTACCACTTTAGAGCTCCCACTACTCGCTCCCCTGAGGACTAACAATCTCTCATTTGTTTACAATCAACTGAACCATATTGGGGGTTTTAATCTGTCATCCTAAAATCTCTCATTCTACATCCAACAAAAGTATATTTCCCTATTTATTTGCACCTAATCCAATGGATGACATACTCTCCCATGAAATCAAATGTGATTCTCCCTATGTTGTAGAAATCATATCTCATTTAAGAACATATGTCTCTCAACAAGTTTTAACATTTCAATTGGTCAGATCGAAAAAGTAAATGAAGATCAGAGTTCAAATCATCACAAATTATTATCATTTAAAATCATAGAAAACAAATCCTATTCTTCACAAAACTATATCTTCAAAGTAGGGAGAAGGATAAAGAAAATAACTCAGAATTCATGAGAATGATACAATAAAACACGAATTTCATATATAAAAATGAGTTTACAAAATAAAAGAAATAAAAATACAACTTATCTCAAAATCCTTCCCAAGAATCTCTCTTTACAAACACTCCTAATTTTCTCTTAGAAATGTAATGAAGAAGAAATCTCTCACTTTCCTCTCCTCTTACAAACCTAAAAGAAAATCTCCTCTTCTCTCTCTAACCCTCACGCCACACACCAAAACCTCTCTTTTCGTCCCCCCTTTCCCTCTTTAAGTCTTCTTCTTTTATTTTGGGCTACCTCATTTAGAAAAGAATTCAAAATTTCCTCTAAAAGTCAACTCTTTTAAATTCAAAAGTGTGTCATTTGATTCAAGAGTCATATCCCGTTATAAAAGAATCTTCCAATGTGTTTAGATGCATTTAATCACTCCAAGGGATGTGTAGAATGAGTGTCCCTTTAAAAATTCACACAAAATTTGTCTGAAACTGCCTTAATTTGATAGAGTTGTCCCTGGCTCATCATGCATCATCTCTCTGGATTTTGAAGCATCATGCGCCAGAACCCAAAATTGCCTCTTTTTGCTCTAAATTTTGTCATTTTTGTCACTTTTGCTCCAAATGCCTAAAAATGATATACCTGCAACCAAAACACAAAAAGACTCTTCTTTAAAGTACAATATCATAAAAAATAAGTATAAAATAGGCACTTAAAATAATATATTATTTTGGTGTATCAAAATCCCTCAAACTTAAATGTTACTTTTCCTCAAGTGACACTTTTATTACGTAAAAGCATATGACTTAGGATAAATATTAACTTATAACTTCTATATTTAGTTTAATAAATAAAATAACAAACTTTAAGAAAAATCCTTTAATAACTTAGATTAAAATTCTAAGTCTAAGAATACTTAGTAATCGAATTTAAGATTTTTGAATTTCTATTCATTTTAAGAAAAATTACAATTTTTCATATGAAGAACAGTAAGAATATTCATATGAAAAAGAACTTCATGAAAACTTTACTAGGAATACTAATAATAATTCAATACAAGTTTAGAAAATGTAATAAAGTTTTTTCCTTAAGTTGATTCAAGTGAAACCATTTTTTGATTATGTATTTCCTCAAGCTTCTCCTCACTTATATTTTTTTTCTTTTCTTTTTCTTTTTTTTTTCTTTTCTTTTTGGAACTTTTTAATCCTTTCTTTTCTTCGTTTTTTTCTTTTTCAAGTAAGGATTACTATATCTGGATAGCCATTACTGATTTTAAACTTCACTATCCTCTTCTTAAAGTTAAAACTCTATACCTTTCTTTACTTTATAAATTCATATTAGTTTATAATTTTTCATAAATTATCATTCCTTTCTTCTTACATGAAACTCTAAAATTCTTAACACTTCAAAAATATAATTTCCTTTACTTTAAATAGAAAGGCATAGTCTTATCCTATCATAACAAATATCTTCAACTTTAGAATTGACCTTCATTATTAAAAACTCTTTACCTAAATTTACTATAATACTTATAAACAGAAGTATAGTAATTTAAAGTAAATCTTAATCCCTCGGGCTATGTTAAATAAATTTTTAAAATTATAGTTACTTAAGGACAAATAAAATTTAGTTTACTCCTTTTCAAAATAAATTTTACTTTCCCCCAAACTTGAGTTTATAAATGACTTTAAAAATATTTTGAATATAAAATTTAATAGGAGAAAGAAAACAGTAAATGCATGAAAATAAAAACTGACCTGTAGAAGATTTCTGACTATGAAACTGAGCTCTGATATAGTGCAGGTACTAACTGTAAAACTACATACAAACTTTAAAGCACTAAACAAAACATAATATATTTTAAAGAATTTGTTGAGAATTAAAAAAATAAATACAAAAACTGACAAACTAAACTGAAAATACTAAAAAAGCAAAAAAAATGAAAGTTACAATAACTATTATAGATTCAGTTCACAACACAACATAAAAAGTTTTTTACTACAACAAGTTTCAAATAAAAGTACATCTTAATACAAACACAAACAACAAACAGTCATAAAAAAAACTAAACAAGACTCATAAAAAATCAATCTTCATCTCCTTCCTCTTCATCATCTGATTCTTCTTCTTCTTCTTCTTCTTCTTCTTCTTCTTCTTCTTCTTCATCATGGATGGGAGCATAGGGAGTGAAACTGGGGCAAGTAGAAAAGTCCACATTGGGTTCACCCCTAAGGTGTCTTACCTTAGCATTTTCAAATTCAATATCATGTTGAACTCTCCTCTGCTGATATTCATCATTATATGCAGTCCTTGCTCCTATTTCTTGCAACTGAGTTTGAATATTTACTATATCCATATGTTGAATCATCAATTGGTCCATAATACCTTCAAGTGATACAGATTTAGAAGTAGATGCCTCTTCAGCAGATGCAGAGGGCATATCTCTTCTTCCACTTCTAGACTCAACAAATGATTCTAATCTCTGAATCATATGCCTCCTGATCGGATTTTGTGGTTGCAATCTCTCTTAATTTCTATGGGATTCTACTCTTGATTGTTCACATAAAGTGAAAATCAAGGCAAGGTATCCCAATCCTCCAACTATAGAACTACCAGCAATAATTCAAGCATGTCGAACTATAAGTGCTCCCACATCTATTGCCTTCATGCTTTGAATGCAATAGTTGAATACAACTCTATCTTTAGTAACATCAACCAAATAATTTGTTGGAAACAGTTTGGAAGAAATGAAATGGTGTCATATTTTTGACTGAATAGTCAACATAGAAGCAGGGAAGTTAACTATCTAGTTATTCTTAATCTTCTATTCCCCTCTTCCATCAGTCAAAAAAACAATCAGTTCCTCGAGTGATGAATCAGTCATCACAAATGCGACATATGCATAAAAAATACACCCGCCAAACCATAAAAATTATTTATCTATTAGCTGTAAACTCAACTTGTTTACCTCTAACAAGGATGTGATCATCAGTAGTGAATCTTAGATTTGCATAAAACTCCAGACCCATCGGGACAATTGCTATGACAGTGAAGTAGTAGAATCTTTCCCAATTCTAGGCAAGAATTAGTCTTTTGACCTTGCCACCGAGGTTTGCAAACACTTGCTCTTCGATCATTCTCTTGGTCTCCATCTCAGTATTGTAACTATGTTGGGCTTTAAAACTAACAAACTTTTGTGCCTCGAAGTCCTTGAACAACTTTCCTCTCTTATCTTGGGGAGCCATTTAAAAATTCTATGAAAATCGAAATAAAGTCCAAATAAATTACTAAATAAAAAATCTAACTCTATAAGCAAGGTTATTTGGTGAGAAACTTTTCATCATGAGTTTTCTTCAAGTTTTTTCATAAAAAATTCCAATTTTTGGATCTCCCAAAATCTGTAGTGAAAATAAAAAATTTATAAGTTGAAGTGAAGTTCTTATCAAGAGAAAATGAAATCTATAGTTTTTAGCCTCCAAATCCTTCTTGATCGCCCACAATGTGATGCCCTAGACCAAGGTCTTGAGGTAGAAGATGACTAAATCAGCTAAAATGGAGTTTGCCCATGCGATTTTGCAGTTTTCTATGCAATATAACATGTTTGGGCCTTTGGTACATCATGTGCCAAGGCTCTGTAAGTTGGCGCAACATGTGCCAATCTGGCGCATCATGCGCCAATCTGGATCATCATGCGTCAGTGGTTAAATTTTCCAGATTTTGGTTTTCAAGAAAATCTGCTCTGTATCGCTTTACGCCAACCTCTATTTAACTCAAATAAACCTTTATAAGCATATATAAACATCACACTAACACTAAACTTTCACAAACAATACAAAACTCACATTTATATATAAAATTTGTGCTATTACGAACTAATATTTTTTCAAGCCACAAACATCAAATTCAGTGTTCTAAAGTAAACCAACATCCTAACACTCAAATCTAAACATCAAAATTCAAAACATAAACATAAATAGTGTTCATCAGAAAGGAAATGCAATCCAACACAATACACTAAAACAAACAGTACTACACAAAACATTTCGTGCAAAAATTGAGTTCATTCATCATCTTCACTATTGTCCTCCTAGATATCTCCCATCGATTGGTAGTGCACATACATATTATAGAAGGGTCGAAATGGAAATTAATCTGTTGAATTTTCTTCTTCAATCCAAGCATGTTTCTTGAACATACACACTAATCCATCTTTAGTACGCCCTGTATGTTCAACATGTTCCTTCAGTCTCCAATCTAGATGATCCAATATTTCAATAATATTCTCAATCTACATGAGATTCTGCAAATCTTTTTCTATCTTATTGATCCTATTTAAAGGTACACTCAAGTTGTAGTAGGGTTAAACATGTGATGAATTCTGAGATCCTAGATCCATCAGTACATTCATATCATTTTCATCTCTCATTCCAATAAAGTTGCAGTAGAAGTCTTGATCCATTGGCTTCTAAGGAAGTAGCACTTTTTCCCAACTTTCATAAGGTACTTGCAATTGATTGCATAGTAAGAAAATAGTGGATGGATGTCTCAATCTAGTTGCAGATCCATTTACAATCAACCACAAAATTGATTTCACAATAATAGCTCCAACATCAATAGGTTTTCTAGTTTGAATATAGTAGTTCAGAATGACACTGCCCTTAGTGACCTTACTAATTTTCATGTTAGACAATAATTTCGATGCAATAAAGAAGTGTCAGGATTTTGAAACAGGATTTAAAAATGATGAAGGAAAACTTACATTTTCATCTTCTATGGTCTCTAATACACCAAAAATATATATTATTTTTAGACACATTTTTATATCTATTTATGAGATATTGTGCTTTAATGGAAGATATTTTTTTTGTTTTACTTACAGATACAAGTAAAAAAGGGTGAAAATGCTTCAAGGAGTGAAAAAGGATCAAATTTGGAGCAAAATTGTGAAAAATGTGCAAAAGAGTTTTGGCGCCTAAGTGCCAGATCTAATGCTTAAGCGCTAGTTAAACAGAGAAGACCACTCCTAAGTGTCAGAGGCCCCGTGCTTAAGCGCCAGTGGCAGTTATTGGACGATTAAATTTGGTTTCTGCGAATTTTGAAGAGGTTTTAGAGACACCCATTAGCTTAATAGGTGGTTATAAGCACCATGGAAAAAAATTATCACAAAATGATGCATCTCTTGGGGAAATACATTGAATCTAGACATATTTTGAAGAGAAACTAAGTCACCTTTTGGAAAATTATAAAAGAAAGAAGAGAGGACATAGAAAAGAGTCCTAAAAGTATTGAAAAGTTTTGAAAGTTCTCCTTTGGGGAGTTAGTTCAGAGAGATTTTCGGGCACCACTTTTACTTTTATTTTATCCTTTTTGTTATTTTATTTTGAGAGATTATAAAGAGAAAAGAATCAAAGGAACTTTAAGAGTTTGGTGGAGAACTTAAGATAAGTTTTTATCTATTTGCTTTGAGACTACTTTTGGTTTTAATTGAGACTTGTTGTTGGTTTGACAATGATTTTTTTCTTTTAAACTAAAGTGTAGTTTGGTTTTTTCCATGAATTCTGAGTAGTTTTCTTTATCTTTCTTCTTAAAATGACAAGTAATTAAGTTTTGGACGGAAGTTGTGGAAAGTATTAATTTTCAATGATGGAAGAAGTTGTGATGATTTAAATACATGCACTTTATTTACTTCTTGATTTGGCCAATCCATATGTTAAAATTTGTTGTGAGAACATGTAAGAACCGAGGAGGTATTGTCTCAGTCAACAATTATAAAGAATCACATGTGGTTGTATGAATGAGAATGTAGTTCATATGATTGAGTGCAAATAAATAGGGAAGAAAATATAAGTATACTTGAATATTGAAACCACATGTTTTCTCCATATATGATTGAGTGCAAATAAATGTAGTTCATAAGAAAGTATACAATTAAAAATTAAATTCTTATTTTTCTTTAGGATCAAGTTTTTGGTTTTGTTTCAAAGTAAGAAAATATAAGTGAAATATAATCTAAATTATTCTTGTATTGTGCATATTAGCAGTATCTAGGGACCAGTCTCCCAATTAGCATCTTCCTTCATAAGGTAGCGATAGAGTTCATTCATATTCTCTCTAGTAGGGGTAAATTTTGCATAATGACAGATAGACACATTTTCAATCATAAACATCTCTTTTATTCTTAAAGAAATGAATTGAATAAACGTACTACACACATAAATCATTCCTTGGTTGATCTCATGAAGATTTGCATAAAATTATTTTACTACGAGAACAATAATAGTGATAGTAGATAGCAAAGCACTTCCCAACGCCTTTGTGCAATAGTCTCTTCTACTCGAGTATTCAACGCGTTGAATCCTCGATTCACAAATTCCCTTTCTTTTATAAGCCTCTTCTTTACTAGAACTCGTTCATGTAATTTCTATCCATCAAAACTGACGAACTTTATCTGGTTGAAAATTCCAAATCTAGCAGATTTTCTAGAGTGGGAAGCCATAGGAATTGAAAAATGATGACTTCCCTCGTTTTCCCCCCTAAAATATAGTTTGGATTTAGTTTTTTGGAATTATATGGAGAAGAAACCACCAAAAACTGTCCTTTGACACATTTTTAAACATTTTCGCACCCAGGACGCATCATGCATCGATTTGGTGCATCATGTGCCAGCTCTCTCGAAAGTGGCGCATAATGCGCCACTTCCAAAATTTTTACCGTTTCGATTTTGATCCAATAAATTCTCAAATTTTCCATAAAATAAGGCAACTGAAGATGTTTTAAATATTTTACTAAATACATGGACTATATAAAGATATAAACATAAATATACCTAAAATATCTTAACAAAACAAACTCAAAAATAAGATAAACGACGATACAAATAGGTTGCCGCCCACAAAGCGCTTGGTTTAATGTCGTCAGCCCGACATTCCCAATCTTATTATGGGTGACCCAACATTACTATCTCTTTAAAAGATGGTCTTTGACCATCAAAATATGATTTCAATATGTGCCCATTCACTTTAAATATTCTTCCAGTATTGGGGTTTTCAATATTAACTACCGCATAAGGATAGACTTTTATAACTCTGAATGGCTCTTTCCACCTATACTTCAATTTTCCAGGAAATAATTTCAATCTTGTATTGCATAATAAAACTTCCTGTCCAGGCTCAAATTCTCTTTTTATTATCTTCTGATCATGCCATTGTTTCATCGTTCCTTATAAATCCTCGTATTATCGTAAGTTTCATTTATGATTTCCTCAAGCCGATTCAATTGCAATAATCTTTTTTCACTAGCTTCTTTAAAATTGAAATAGAATTCTTTTATACCCCTGGTAAGTGACAAGTCTTCCCAAAAAATAATCTATATGGGGACATTCCTATAGGTGTCTTATAAGTTTCCCTATATGCCCATTTTACCAGGATTAACACTCTTTTCCATAATTATCTTAATTTCACAATTAGATACTGTAATGGTGGTGTGCATGATATCAAGCTTGTGTCACAATATATATTTGTCCTGCAACAAGGAGCTAGATAAACGAAGGTGGCCCAGCCAAAGGAACTAGTCATCTTGAAATGTGTTAAAACAAATTGCTCATCATCCTCCACAATATATAACATGACATTCCTTTTCCAAAAAATCAAAATTTTATTGTTTTTATTTCCAAAGAAATGAAATTGTTTGAAATGGCTGAGAATTCTATTAGCATTGATAGTTATCATTAGCTCAAGAATAGCAAAGATAGAAAGTTTATTGACCCTACAAAGGTGCTTCAATTTATTAAGGGAGCAAGTGACAACCACTTCCCTAATTTTCCAAATCAAGATTTTAAACATGATGTCTGGAGGCAATCCTCCTAGAAGACCTAGTAGGATTGATTGCCTACTCGCCATCAGAATGATAAATACCTTCCTAAGAAACATTACTGACATTAATCTTAGCAAGTTCTCTTTTAGTTTTCTTTTTAGAGTGTCGTTGGACTTGCCATTCATTCTCCAGAGTGTTAGTAGCATCTTGAAAAGACACCTGTAATAAAGTAGGAGAAGTAGAAATATAAGTAGCATGCAGAGAGACAATTTCATTAACTTTTCTGTGTGTATGTGAGGAGATGATATTGTGATATGAAGGTAAGGGGGGAGGAGCATTTAGAGCTTCTTGAACATTTTGCACAGTAACAGTAGTGGAATCAATAACACTTGCCTGCAAATGAGAAGGGATAGTAGGCAATTCAGAAGAAACATTAAAATTGCCAAGTGCACCGAGATCATATTATCAATATCAGAACAAGAAATAGTCGACATAGTTGGAGCAGAATCAGGAGGTAGAATAGTAGTGGGTAATTTCAAAACATTGGGAAAGGGCATAAAAGAAGTTTGTTCATTATGAGGCTCAACCTCATCATTATGAAACTCAACCCGAGCATTATGAAGATCAACAGTGGGGAGAGTGACTTGTTGAGTAGTAGTAACATGATTATCAATAAGAGTAACTTGTTGATCCATTGAGCAATGATGAGTATTTCCTTTGAGTTAGGGATTTAATTTGAAACATTGAGTTGTGTGATGACCAAACATGGAGCAATGAGTGAAATATGGTGAGTGACGTTCTAATTCCACTTGTTACCAAGAGCCACAATGCTGTGAGCCAATCCAGATTTCGTCTCAAAAAGCTTGAGTAATATCCCTTTCGACTAGAACACGAACTTCGGAAGGTCTTCTAAGGGAAAAGGTGTCAGTATCCATTTTTAATGGTTTACCATAAACTGTGGCCAAAGAAAAAAGTATTTCATGATTAAAGAGATGTAATTTGAGACCATGTAATCTAATCCAAACCGATATAACCGGTAGTTCAGTCCTAGGATCGAAATCCACGGACCATTTTAGGAATTTCATAACCCTATTTTTAATTCGCAAAAATCTCTTAGCAAATAACCTAGTATAATCCTCATCATTAGCAAGTTGGATTAATAAATGCCTCCCATCCAATATTCCAACCATCCACCAACCCTTAAGTTTTAACGTATCAAATTCCCTGCGAATCAAATCAACCTTAGGATGTCCATACATAAAGTTTCCGATGAGTGCTTATCGACAAGAGGAGGAGACAATCGAGGATTCTACATCAGTGATAAACATCACAAGCTTCCCATTTTCCTTCCCTAATTTATTGATAAAAGAATAATCCCCACCCAAATTCAATGAGTCATGGAACTCTTACGAAAAATGGCCACCAACAAGAGAGCTGGAGGAACCCCCTCCCCCATCCAAGACAGCAATTACAAAAGTTTTACCTGTGGACATATCAGCAAAGCCGCTAACAACAGAAACCAAACTGATGGGTAGTAGCAAACAAAAGCAGAAAAGGAAGTAAAGAACAGTAGAGATTCGCCCCGAAATCCTGAACCCTAGCAGACCGAATTGAAACATCACTGTATATATATATATATATATATATATATATATATATATATATATATATATATATATATATATATATATATATATATATATGTATGTATGCATGCATGCATGCATGTATGTTGTATGCATGCATGTATATTAAGAAACAATAATATGAACGGAGATCAAAAAACAATAAATAAACAACAATCAACATATTCATCTCAGTTATATCCATACCTAAGTTCAACATGAAATAAATATAGTTGCAAAAATACAATCTTCTTCAATTAAGTTAGAATATTTTTCTCCCTGGTCAATGTTGACTCAAAAAAGTCATAATTTTTCATTTCAGACAAAAGGTCTGTAGCGCAGGCGCAAGTAAGGAATGTAGCGCCTCGGGCGAAATTGGTTAAATCCAGTAACATTCGTCCTCTTCGGCAACACCTTCAGTTGGCGACCACGCAAGTCATATTCATTTAAATTAAGAGCTTCTGGAATAGCCTCCATTTCCAAAAATTCAACATAAGCAAAGCCTATTGGCTGACCAAATTTGTCTGTCAGGATGGTGACCCTATTAATAATTCCACATGATTGAAAATGTTGCCGAACCTCCTCAGGAGTGCATGCATAATCAACATTACCAATAAAAACCGATCTGCAATCCACCTCCTCCCTATTTGCTCCAGGTGCTGCAACATTTGCAGGATCTTGCGCGGCTCCCATCTCCTTCTCAACCTTGGCCTGCATTTCACGAGTGGCGGCAGCTTCTTCCTTCATATCATTCAGACGCTTCTTCGTTTCGCCGAGCTCTTTGAAGGTGTCGGCATACCCTTGCTATCTCAACGTCGGCGTTCAGTGTCTCCATGTCGACCTCCATCTCCGCCACGTAAGGGATCTCTGCACCATACACCTCGTGCTCGTCTTCGTCCATCTCCTGTTCGTTCCTCTCTCTCTCTCTCTCTCTCTATATATATATATTCAAATATTTATATCAACAAAAATTTACACATACACATACACATATATTCATAAATACATACAAACATATATTTATATATACATATACATAAATAAATTTTAAAAATAACTTGACATTTCTATATATGAATATTATGTGTGCGTGTGTGTGTGTGTGGGCGCGCGCGTGTGTGTGTGTGAGACGCTCGTCGTGACTTTTGGTTGACATTTATGCTGTCAGTTCTAAGTCCTTTGGGGTCACGAGTTCGAGCCCGCCTTAGTGCATCTGCTTTGCAACTAGCGATCGAGTGGTTAAGCACATGAGGGTGGATGGGGGCGTGTATCATAGTCTTTGGTCATTCTTTTTAAAAAAGAATATACATATATATATATATAGATATATATATATATAAGTTAATTAGATTAATTATAATTTAATTAAGTTGTTTATATTTAATTAATATTTTAATTGATTAAGTAAATTAATCATTTAATTAAATTATTAATTAAGTAACTAAGGTATTAATTTTCTTTTAATTGAGGTTTTTATTAGTTAAGTTAAAGTGTTAATTGGTTAATTTATATTTTAACTATTTGGTTAACTTATTAAATAATTCATATAACTAATTAATTAATTTTTTAATGAATCATTTAAATGGTTGATGGATTAATTAAATTATTAATGTAGTTAATTAATGAACTAATTAATTCATTTTATGGGTTAACTAGTTTTGTTAACTAATTATTTGTTTGATTATTTCATTGAGCTGTTAATAATCTTAATTAATTAAACTATTTGTTATTAAATCTCGATTAAGGGCTAAGCAAATGATTATACTTTTCTTAAAGGATTTAAAAGAAAAATAAGCATAATTTAATCCATATATGTTTTGGCCAAGGAAAGTCTAAACCTATAAGCTTTCTGTTCTATTGAATTTAGAAAGGAAACGTGTTAATTTAATTGAATTAACATTATATATATTATGTATCACTTATATAAGTAAAACTTTACTAACCATTCATATAATATTCAATATTTGACATGTGATAAACAGTATAAAGTAAATATATTAGGGAAGACATACATAAGTTCGCGTTTTACACATAGCATGCTCGTACATGGTTTAATTTCATGTGAAAACAATATATTTACATTACTATGCATGGATATAAATAAACTCTATGAATTTGTCATAAATTATTTTGATTTTAATATAAACACATGCAATTTAACATAGTACAATATATGGGTGTGTGTGTGTTTGATATATATATATATATCAGACAACATGATATATATGTAAATATATGATGAGAGATGTAACTCCTTCCCTTGAACCATCAAAGGTTTTCTAAGGTTCTTGAACTCTTCCATCACTTTGCTTGTTCCCTGCTAATTTTTGGTGATTTCAACTTTGGTTACTATTCACTTCAATTAAGTTACTATTTCATTGTCTTTATAATAGCAAATGGGTCTTTGGCCGTCAGTTGTGGTTTAAATGGACAACCCATGCTTCATAAATAGATTGAGTAGATTTAATCTGATTTCAAATAGAAACAATAAAATTTTGGTGTTGTAGAAGAATCCTACTGCTATTGAATGCTTATGCTTCACTGAACAGTTTGTTCTTCTGAGAGTATCAGTCAATGAATTCAAATTTATTCTCACATTTGTGTATGCTAAGTGTTGCAAGGTGGCTAGGAGGTCACTTTGAGAGGATTTAATCTACTTGGGCTTTTCTATTTATAAACCATTGTTGGTGGGGGAGACCTCGATACATTGCTTTAGCCTTGGAAAGGAGAGAGGGTTGCACCCCTAAACAAACTGTTATGTCTTCCTTTGTTGAAGCCCTACATGATGCTGGCTTACTTGATTTGGGATACTTTGGATCTATTTTTACTTGGAGAAGAGAGAATATGCTACAAAGGCTTGATAGATTTTTGGGAAATTCTTATTAGATTGATTCTCAAATTCACTTTAATATATCCCATCTTGTTAGAATCACTTTTGATCACTCCCTTCTCCTACATGAAACTCATAAAAACAATCAAGTTGTCCCCTACTCCTTTCAAATTCTTAAATGTGTGGTCTTCTCATCATGGTTTTCAAGAATATGTGAGAACTCACTCGAACTACTCCTTTCATATTCTTAAATGTGTGGTCTTCTCATCATGGTTTTAAAGAATATGTGAGAGCTCACTGGAACTAATAAACAGGTGTCAATCCATGGTGTAATTTGTGGAAGCTACATAAGAATTAAGCTAGGCCCCTAAAAAATGGAACTGAGAGGTTTTTGGAAATGTACATGTTAAGTTTCAACAACCTGAATCATTGGTGGATCAATTGAAAGCTAACTATGTCGTGGGGGACATTCCATTTACTGAGTTTTATTCTATTGAAGCTTAACTTCATGATGTTAATTAGAAGGAAGAATAATATTTGAGTAAGAGGGTTGTGGGTCACTTGTTTGTTGATGGGGATAAAAAAAAATACTTTCATGCATTCATCAAGAGAAGGACAAAAAGGGATTCTAAAACCAAAATTTGATCTTTTGAAGGCATATCAACAACTCTTCTGTGCCCCTCTTGATCTTCATGATAAGCTTTCTTCTTTCGAATATCATCTTTTTATTGATACAATGGCCGAGCAACCTTTCCATTCTTTTTCCACTAAGGAGTGAATTAAAACTTCTATTTTTAATATTGATTACTCAAAATCTAAAGGACCCGATGGATTCACTGGATACTTCTTTACTACTTGCTGGACTACTGTTAAGCATGATATTTCTGTTGCCATCAAAGCTTTTTTTAATGGTCAAGTTATCCATAGATTCTTTAAAACCACATCCATCACACTCAAGTACAAGCTTTAATCTTCTCTTAGGTGGACAAATTTCAAACCCATGTGTCTATCTACTACAATATCAAAAGTTATTAGCAAGCTATTTGTGGCTAGCTACAACCACATTTGTGTTCTTTGATTAGCCCCTTCCAAGTTGCTTTTGTTAAAGGTAGGCTAATATCTAATAATATACTTATTACATAAGAAATGATGCTAGAATTGGATAAACCTGGTATGGGAGGAAATATGATCATCAAGATGGATATCAAAAAAACATATGATACAATCTCATGGGATTTCATACTAACTGCAATGTCTGCTAGAGATTTTTCTCAACAGTTCTTCCATCTCATTAAGCTCATACTAGACAACAACTACAATTCCATTATTATTAAGGGGGGTATCATGGGTTCTTCAAAAATTCCAGAGGAATCAAACAAGGTGACCCTCTGTCCCCTTATCTTTTTATAATAGCTTTTGATTATCTCCCAAAAGGTTTGTAGGAACTATTCTCTTTTAATCATCATTTGATATATAGTAGCAAAGGGTCTCCTCTCATATCACACCAAAGTTATGTTGATGACTTATCATATTTTCTAATGCTTCTAAACAATTTGTTAGGATATTATTCTCCTTTATTATCCACTTTGAGCAGGTATCTGGGATGGAGTTCAACAAAAACAAATGCTCATTATACACTAGTAAGAATGTTTCAACTGCTAGTCAATAATGGATTGCTGACATTTCTGGGTTTCAAAGAGATGCTCTTCCAATCTCTTGCCTAGGGGTGCAGATCAACAAGGGGAAAAAAGTGTCATATGTTTGATGGGCTGATTGACAAGGTCTCTGGGTGATGAGCCTCTTGGGAATATAGCTTCTTGTCTCATGATGCTCGACTTACATTGCTTAAAAGTAAACTAAATATCATTCCT
>NEWO01000763.1:185681-234790 GCA_003013225.1 Phalaenopsis aphrodite | reverse complement strand
AATCATATACAAAGAAAAGCATTTTTCACACATACACCATGCAAAATCACAAGCTAATTATAAAATGCACTTTTCATATTTGCACCATGCCAAGTCATAAATAGAGTACGAAAACACATTTTTTATTCAATGGTTCATTATCATGCATGCTTATGAAAATATACAAATGTCAATTCTATAATGAATACCTAGATCTACTTGATAGCAATTCTTCCCACCATGGTGAGCTTTCATGGGTTGAGGTTTTAATGATTGTGAGGTGTACTGACACATTATTATGCAAGATAATAATGTGCCTGACATGATTTGTGTGCTTTTTGCATGAGGGGTTTCATGAAAAAGAGTCTCATGATCTAAGGAATGGAAAATCAAAAGTTATTTTTCATTCTCTAGGCTCAAAAGTGCCATCATATTATTAAATTGATGGAGATATCACAACAAATGCAAGATTACTACAATCGTGATTAAAATAGGTAAAGAGGAAGTGATTTCGGAATATCTCTCATGAATTTTTGGGAAAAAAGAGAAAAGCTTCATATCCTATGACTTTCTCTAACATCAACTTAACCTATAAACCTAACATTACCATAGAGAGAACTATTTAAGAAAATAAATAAATAAGAATAAGAGAATATCACCACCATGACTTTTGGCGTAGCGTACTTTTTGCTTGTTCAAGCTCCTCCTCATGCAAGGATGTAAACATTCCTCCAAGAAAACTCCAGGAACTCCTTCTTGCTCTCACCTTAAGAAAATATGAAGTGGAAGAAGAAGAAGATGGTGAGGAAAAGAGGAAGAAGGTGAGGAAGAAAAAGAAGATGATTAGGAAGAAGAGGGAGAATATGATGAAAATGGGTTTTCTCCTCTTCTTTTCACTTCAAAGCTCTCCGGGCCTTCTCTCCACACACTTTCAATAATGAGCCCTCTTTTTAGCTCTCATGTGATTCAATATTGGCTAAAAATGAAAATGGAATGGAGCAAAAATGCTTTTCCTAGTTCATCCCTCTTTTGAAAATGATATTATTTCAAGTGACCATATAGAATAGGGTTGAAACAGTATGGTGTGCATGCAATTGTCCTTTTCTTAGGTTGTGTGTGTGTGGGGGGGGGTGGTGTTAAAGAGCTTTTATGGCACCATCCCCCATCTTTTCATATCCAAATAATGGACTTGTGTGGCTTGACTTGGCCAATAAGACCACCAAAATCAAAACTCGGCAATAGGTTAGCACCTAGGTGCCTAGAACTAGCACCTAGGCACCAACTGCGCTTGTTTCAGGTGTCTCGAGACATCCTTGGTATTAGAGGATCAAAAAATGGTTTTTGGGTGCTAATCCAACTAGGTTGGTTCGGGTGTAAGGCACTAGGCCAAATTCTAATTTTGGCAAAAATGTCCTTGGATTGGCCTTGTGAATCTTATGAATTATAGGAGGCTATCTATGAATGAAATATATTCTCAAACCATTAAAATGGACGTCTGACATGTTCAATATAAAAAATTGATGCTAATAGGTACACCAGCCTATAGTGCAGCTGCACAAGTTTGAACCTTAGTTTCATGCCATAAATAATGTAAAAGATTTTTAATGGATGTCTTGAGTTATGAAAAACTATGTATGAATGCAATATGGTCCCACAACATTCAAATGAACATCAAGCATGTGCAACATAAAAAATTAATGCCAACTTCTATAACAACAAAAAATGATCATTTTTAAATCTTAAGTTTTATGTCTATGCTCATAAGCTTTTTAAAAATGGAATAATTGCTTCCCCTTATTTATTGAATTTATTCAAGGATGATATGTCTATAACCTAAATCAAAATTCAAAGTTTCCATGTGCAAGAGAAGACTCCATCAATATCACAAACTCACATGATATTTTTAATAAACATATGGCCACTAACTTTTGCTAAATTAGTTTGATGATTCCAAAAAAACTTTAATTTCTTATTCAGTAGTCTTAAAATAGTAATATTAATTCAAAGCTCTAATTTTAATGAACTAGATAACCACATAAAGTAAAGAACTAAGCCCAATATGGAATTACATAATAGAAAAATAAATGTATTCACTCCACAATAAAAAAAAACATTTAAAAAGTGAATATAAAGAAAAGAATAAGAGAAAAAATGATAAAGACTAACATGTGCATCAATCTCACAACCTTTAAATTGATATCCTCCCCACATGTTCCACCACTAGAAATAACAACAACCTTAAACTCTCAAACAAAAAGTTTATCATCACAAGCACTCACTTATACTGATGACTACTTTCTAAACTCTCTCACAGTATTTTCAGCCCCCCTTAAATAGATCACATACATGTAACCACTCCTCCCTTCAAAATTTTCACTTGTGGCCTTCAATTACTATTATGACCCAATCGTCACAATGGGACATTTGAGTTATAGTGTTATGGCACTGGCTCAATGCCAAGGTGCTCAAATTTTATTTTATGGTGGGCGGTGGGGGAGGAAGCATTGAATCTTTGGGTTCCTGACATCATGGCTTCATATTTTCTATTTTTTTAGTATAATCATCAATATTGGTGCAACACTAGACATCATGAAACTATGACACTAGATATATCTTATCATCCTAGATTGACATGGTTAGCAAAGGCACCGTGGTACTGACATTAGGATTTGTAATGCTGGAATCAGAGCTTGGATGTTGTTCACCCAGTGCTTAGGCATTGAACTCTTGGAAAAAAATTTCTTGAGACTCTAACTTAGCCTCACAATGCTAATGACTAAAACCACAACTCTTCAGCATATTTCAACAAATTGTTCTGTTTTTATGGGCAAACCTGCACATAAAATACCTAATTAATTTTAAATTATAAAAAATAAAAAAATAAAAAAAAACCAAATTTGGTCATTTTCTTTTGAGTTTTTATCACTCAACAACCTCATAACATAAAAGCATAAATGAGTTGGTTGACAACACTCTTTAGGTGGTTTCATAAGCTAAGTGGAGTTAATATGAATTTTACGTCTCATTGAGAGTAAGTTCATAAGCTTCACTTTTGTCTCTTAAACTAGGTTCTAATTTCTTACCAATATTAGTAAAGTTCAAAATAATTTAAGCTCCAAGGGAGTCCTATTAATTTTTTTTACTTTAGGATAAATTATTTCTTGGGCATTTCCATGACCTCTTATCTGTGGATTATAAGCTTTAATTTCCTAACTAAATGAAAAACTTAAATCAAAATTATTTCAATTTCTAAACCTTAATAGAAAGTCTGAAACACCATTGAGCTTTTTAGTATCTTGTGCTTCCTACTCTTTCTCTATTGGCTTTTGATAAGAATTTTTGTACTTTGAGTAAATCCTAATTTTAATCTCTAAATAATAATCTCAAAATTTGACTAAGTGATTTGTAGAAATAATTGAGACACAATTTTAATTAAGAGTTTTTCGAGAGATAACTGTTTACAGGATGCAATTAAGTCTAAGGGCCTACCCCCTTTAAGGAAAATGTACCAAATATTAAAATAAATAATGTACTACCCTAATAAGGTATCAGAAAAGTCCTAGAAATGTATAACCTAGGTCTTGAAGCCATCATTTCATAAGACACTATTCATGACATCTACCTAATTACAAAATAAGGAATTTTAGAACTTGTACATAGCCCACACATTTCATTTCCAATGGAATGTAGCTCCCCTCCATGCTTGGTATATTGTCTTATGAATCATATAAAGCATATGAAGTTAAATTATAGCATGTAAAATTGTCAACATGTATACTAGGGATTTGTTGGGTAATTTAAAATATATCTACTGAATTAGATTACATAAAAGTAATATATAAATAAAATTTAAACAAAGAAAAGAAAAAAAAAGGAAATGAAGTTTATCATTTAGCAAAAAAAGGCCGTGAGACTTGGCATAGAAAAAATAATGAGAGGTATCACCCATATTTTTGAATTAGAGAAAGATAATTAAAGACATTTAAAAATAAGAAATAATATATGTCCAATAATATAAACATTCATTTCAAGTGTTATACACCACATAGATAAATTCTTAAATTATGCACATGGTTCTACGCTATACGTGTTAAGAAATTATTACTCAATATAAAATTTAAATCTTTTATGAATTATATTCTTTAACATTGAAAGCACTTAGGTGTGCAATCAATTAGGGCAACCTAACACATTAACATCTTGACAAGTATGTCTTTTTTAAAATCTATTAATCCAGTTCATTTGTGTGGCATGATGGAATATGTTTATAAATGTCATATGTGAAGATTTTTTATAAAGCACCATTGTATTGCTTAGCATGTTTTCTTGTGAAATTATATTTTTTATGCTAATCATTTTGGGCTTTGATTAGTGCCTACACGTCTATTTTTTTGAGGAGTCTATTTTTTTAGAACTCTATGAATGTTTTAAAATGTAAAAGGAGGCAAAAGTGAGGGAAACATAGCGAAAGCCTCCAACACTTTGTTTTACTTTAGTGCTAACTTTTTTTTATCATCATTTTATTTTTAATGTACTTTATTATTTTCTTCAATTATGACCTAAATCATGTTCTTAGGGATAAGACATAACTTAATGCTTTAGTAGATTTTTTAATACATTTCTAAATTTATACTTTAATTTTTTATAACATGAGTTGTTTATCACCTATCAATTGTTTGGCCACTAATTGATACTTCAAGAAGTTCGGGTGTAATTGAGGGATGGAAAATAAACTCATTTTGGATAAAGTACCATACTGTAAAGACTTTATGTTAAGGATATCTATGATGAAGCCATGCAATCCTTTTTATGATCCATTAACATTAACCATTTTTTATTAAATATTTCACAGAGGATATGAGAATGTGAGATCAATGATCTTTTACAAAAAATAAAGACACCAACTTGATCAAACATTGATAATATTTTTATAACCCCTCATTAAAAGAACCCAATAAATACATTTGGATGAAATATAATTCCATACCTTAGCCCAATTGATTTTAATTGATATAATCAAGTCTATATTAGCAATTAGTTCTTTCATTATTTTTGGTTTATTTGAAATTTAATTTTAATTTATAATTTAAATAGCATCTTGTCTTCAATCATTTAGATAACAACAAATCAACCCAATTTACTTTCTTTTTTAAACTCTTTTGGGCGATGCTATCATTAATTTGTTAAGTGGGAAATGTGTACTCTTATGTGTGTTCAATCCAAAAATAAACTCCCTAAGGATTCATTTCATTGTAGTAATAATCTTTATGAACATTTATGGGCTAACAAATATATTTATTTTGAATATAATATAAGTATTTTAAGTATTTATGTTTCAGAGAGTATAATAGAAGATCAATAGAGTAAAGAATTGTATTTTGATCTTATTTTTTACATATTATCCTCACTTTTATTTTATTTATCACATTTTCAAAACCAACTAGAAAATTTATGTCATTTCATTATTACTTGCATGCATGTACTTTTCCTCTTTGTGGGAATTATGCTTAGCTTTCTATAAGAACATTAAAAGTTAAAATTGATTAAAGTTTATTTTTTAAATCATCCATTATAATTTTTTCAATAAATAAAACAATAATTCATATGTCATGAATATAATGTTGTGGTGAATTTGGCTTCATAAAATCAATTAACATGCCTTCAACTTCATTGATTGACCATAATTGACTCACACATTTGCATGGTCTGGTCTTATTAGTGCCCATGATCTCTTGTGAATAAAGTGTGACATATTATTAATTACTTCCAATTTCTAACAAAAATAAATTGAGATGGAATTGTCACTATTAAAATTCATGATGTCTCTTGTAAGACTGAAGTCCAGGTGAGACCCGAGTTGTAATGGACTCGTCAATCCAACTACTAGAAGAGAACATACAAGTCTAACCATAAAAAGAAGTTAAGAAAGCACTTCCCTCATGACACAAGAAAAACAAATCAAACCACTAACAATCCAAAAATCTACCAATCATCAATCAAACTAATCAATCCACACTAAAACAAAAATAATATAACACTAAAAATCATAACTCTTAAGCGCACTAAATCAAACCACACTGTAACTATGGGTTGCCTCCCATAAAGCGTTTTGTTTAACGTCATTAGCCCGACAAATGATTCCACCTGGATCAAAATTCTATTTAAATAATCCTTAATCAATCACCCAATCTTTTCCAGATCTAGGGATTCCTACAAAATCCTTAAATTTTAATTTTTCTTTCAACTTTTTCATTTTCAGATTGATTCATATCATTATTCTTCATATTTCCCTCTAGATCCAATATTCTTCTAGTGATTTTCTCAATTTTCATATTAATATCATCCTTAAATTTTTTAAGAAATGGATCTTTATAAGATACATCTTAATCTCCCAAATTTTGGATTGGATTCTCTCTAGATAATTCAAATTCTGGATCAAATTCTTCTAGGTTGCTCTTTTATTTCAAGTTATCTTCTAATTTTTCTCATTGGTACTGAGTAAATGGTAAGTGTGTTCTTTCTATATTTATCTTAGTTGAGGAAATAGGTTTTTTTAATTCCTTAAAAATTTCTTTCATTGGTCTTTCAATCTCATTATCCTCATCTCTCAACTTAAAGTTCTTTTGAAACATATCCTTAAATTCTCTTCTAAATATTAGTTCAATAATTTCAAATTGCTTATCATTCATCTCCTTAAGATTTATCTCAGTCACTAAGTAAAATCTCTGGGGGGAAACTATTAATTGCATTAATAATCTGCCCCAGTTTGTTTTCTATATTCCTTATTGCGACCTCTTGATTTTCCAACTCACTCTTCATTTGATTCACAACCTCTTCTAACATTAATTCCTTCATCTCATTCTGTGGGTTGGAGTTAAATTGAGGAAGATTATTAATTTAGTTACTAATCTTCCCCAATTGGTTTTCCATATTCCTTATTGTGGTCCCTTGACACTCCAGCTCACTCTCCATTTGAATGACAACCTCTTCTAATAAATCCTTCTCTTCATTCTGTGGGTTGAAGTTAAAATTATGAGGAAAAGAAAATTCATTATTATAATAGCCATGATTATTCCAATTATATGTCTGATTAAATTGATAATCTTACCAAAATTGGTTTTCTCCTCCAAAATTATTATTCTTGTTAAAATTCAAATGATTTTTCCAACCTAGATTGTAATAATCGGAATAAGAATTATGTATCTCATTGTCATATCTTTCTATGTATTGATCCAACTTTCTCTCAATATCTACAATATGAGAAATTAAAATTTTAAGCATATCTTCTTGAAAATTTTCCATTCTATTGGGGTTTACTCTTTCAAAGCTACAAGCATTATAATCTAAATTTGAATATTCATTATATTGTTGATCTGCCATTTCTACATTAAATTCATGGAGTCTATTCAAATCTCTCCCAAAAGTTATCTCCAAATTTAACTTGTAAAATTCAATGTTAGCAGCTCCTGAACTACACATACAAATTTAAAGACTAAACTAATAGGATAGATGATACACCAAAAATATATGCATTTTTAGACCCATATTTTATACTCAGTTTTGTTGTTATTACACTTTAATGGAAGACATTTTGATGATTTCTTGCAGGTTGTTGATTTTTAGGGCTTAAAACAAAAAGAAAGCAAAAAGGATGAAATTTAGAGTCAAAATTAAGTTTTTGAAGAAATGCTCAGTGTTGACAGCGTCAAGGTCAGCGCCGAAGGCGCAAAACATTTTAATGCTGGAGATTTTTACTCAGCGCCGACGGTGCCAGACCAGCACTGACGGTGCCAAAGGCGGTGCATACCCCGTTTCTAGAAGGTTCTATGTATTTGAACAACTTTTTGAAGAGTTCTTGGAGGCACCTCTTGGAGAACCGACCTTGGGTTCTATTTGGGGCCGAATTTCATCAGAAAATTGGCCCCTTTATGTTTTTCACTCTCATACGTTCATTTTTTGCTCCACATCATTCCATTCCACTACCATATTGGAGTCAATTAGTGATTTTGCTTTCATAGTTTAGAGTTTTTGTGGTGATATTTAGTGTGAAACTTTCTATAAGAGTGTTGGAGAAGGAGAAAAGTGAGAGAATTCTTCTTCCCGCATTTCTAAGGAAAGGCTACAAAGGATTTGCTCAGAGAAAGAGTTCCAGATAAGTTTGTTTGTTTATTTAGTGTTGTATGAATTTTATTTTATATATAAAATTTGTGTTTTGTAGTATCTTTCTCATGAAGTATGAGTAGTTCCCTCTAAATTTCCCCCTACTCTGAGATATGGTGAAATGAAGAGATAAAATAAATGTGCCATAATTAAAATATAAAATAAATTTTAATGATTTTTGATCTCCAAACTTAATTTACTTTTTAGTCTGGCCAATTGATTTGTTAAAATATGTTGTGAAACATATGATCCGGGAAATGGAGTATGAATTCTACAACAGAGTGAAGATCACATTTAATATCATGAAAGAGAAATTCATTTATGAAATTAAGTGCAAATAAATAGGGAAATATTATTTGTTGGGTGTGAAATTGGAAAATCTTTAGGGTGACAAACTAAAATCCCCAGTTTGGTCTTAGCGTTTAAAAACTAAAGCAAGAGTTAGCCTTCATGTGAAGGGAAGTGGGAGCTCTGGAGTGGGAGCCGGTATCCTCCTAGCCTAGCCATGGATTTAGGGACTAAACCTAAGATTAGACAATGATTATCTATGCATTGTATCAGGGTAGAGAATTAAAAATGCTTCTATTTGGCACAATCCATATTAAAAACATCTATCTCGTCTCATTTCACCATAATTTCATTGTAGTGGGAAGGATGTTTTTTCACATAAGAAATCTTCATTACCTAAACATAGTTCTTAGATTAATATTTAATATTTAAAAGTTGCATTTCCATTTTTGTTAATAGTTAAGTAATTTAGTTTGGTTAAAATCTCAACATTTGAAATTAGTGACAGTGATTTCGTTTGATTTTCTATAAATTTTCTTTTAAAATTTATCATTGCTAACTTACACTTTCCCCATATAATCGATATTTGAGGCTTAAATAGAAAGTCTATTATTACTTGATAATGATATGTATACTTACGTAGAATCTCATTATTCATTGCTTATAATTTATATATATATATTACACAACTTACATTTCATATAAGGATCAAGTTTTCTGTGCTATAGTGGTATCAACTTCATAAATCCTTACATACAAACAATTTGGGATCAAGTTTTTGACACCGTTGCCGGGGAAGGTAATGGTTAAATTTAATTAAATTAAATAGGTTTTGATAAATTAGGAAATTTATAATATATATATATATATATATATATATATATAAACATTAAAAAATATAATATAAAAAAATATATAAAAAAAAGAAGAGAGAAGTTTATTTAAGAATTGATTTCTTCTACATAAAATTTACCTTGCTTGCTTTATTTGTTTATGCAAAATATTGGATCTGAAGGTTTAGTTCCTTACGATTCAGAATTAAAACGTACTATTAGAAAAATTCAAAAACAACAAAGAGAAACTAAAAATTTGAAGAAATGACGAATAATATAGAAAATCCAATAAATGAAAATCGACAAAGACCTTTAAAAGATTATGCGAATCCGACAACAGATGAACTTCATTTAACTATTAAAAATCCTGATGTTGCTGATAATTGATTTGAGCTTAAACCTGCTATTATCCAAATGGTATAAAATAATCAGTTTGGAGGATCACCTACTGAAGATCCTAACTAACATCTTGCTAGTTTTCTTAAAATTTATGCTACATTTAAATATAACAGAGTGTCTAATGATGCTGTTAGGCTTAGACTTTTTCCTTTTTCATTAAGGGATAAAGTCAAGGCTTGGTTAAATTCATTAGCACCCAGATCTATTAGAACTTGGGGAGAACTATCACAAAAATTCTTGGCTAAATATTTTCCACCCTCGAAAACCGCTAAGCTTAAAGATGATGTTACATCTTTTTGTCGGTTTGAAGGGGAATCAATATATGAAGCCTGGGAAAAATTTAAGGATCTTCTTAGAAAATTCCCACACCATGCTTTGCCAGATTGGTTAATAATTTAAACCTTTTACAATGGATTGGCAGGATCATTCAGATCTATTATAGATGCTGCTGCAGGTGGATCATTAATGTCAAAACCTTTTGATGAAGCATATTCTTTAATTGAAGAAATGACTACTAACAATTTACAATGGCCCTCTGAAAGGGTAAATCCTAAGAGAGTAGCCAGTATTTATGATTCGGATGCAATGTTTATTTTGACATCTCAAATTGCTACTATTCCTAAAAAGATTGATCAAACAAGAGTGAACAATTCTCAAATACCCGCAGTATTAGAGGAAAATTCACTAGAATAGATTTTTGATACTCAATAATCTGATGAAACTTTAAGGGCTATAAATAATCAAAATAACAATCCTCACCCTAATTTTAGTTTGAATAATTATAATAATTCAGTGAATCCATTTGGAAATATGAACAATCAAGGAAATCCTAATTTTTAACCTTATTATCTTCCAGGATTTAACTCCAATCCTAACCCACAAGTTAAGGAAAAGAAGTTGACAATGGAAGAAGTGATGTTGAATATGGAAAATCAAATACAGAATCAAGGGGATGCTATTATAAATATTGAAAATCAATTAGGACATATTGCAACTGCACTTAGTAACAGAACTTTTGGAATTCTTCCGAGTACTGTGAAAGTTAATCCAAAAGATCAAAATAAAGAGCAAATTAAAGCTATTTAATTACGAAGTGGAAACAAAATTTAAAGAAGGATCTAAAAAGAAACTGAAGTTGATGAAGAGAAGGAAGAAATGGAAAATGATCAACAAGAAAATGAACAAACACAGGTTCTTGTAGAAAAACCATTACGTCATTTTCCTAAAAAACTGAAGGAGAAGAATAAAGTAAACAATTTATAAATTTTTTGGAAATCCTTAAGAAGTTAACAATAAATGTTCCTTTTGCTGAAGCTTTGGAACAAATGCCAAGTTATGCAAAATTTATGAAGGATGTATTAAATAAGAAAGGAAGTTTACAGATCATGAGACTGTTGCACTCACTGAAGAGTGTAGTGCTATTATTCAAAAAAAGCTTCTTGAAAAATTAAAAGATCCTGGTAGTTTTACTATACCTTGTGCAATTGGTGAAAATTTTTATGGAAAGGCTTTATGTGATTTAGGAGCGAGTATCAATCTTATGCCCTTATCAATTTTTAAACATTTAGATTTGGGAGAAATTTCCCCTACTACTGTAACTCTTCAGGTAGTTGACAGATCAATAACTTATCCAAAAGGAGTTATAGAGGATGTACTAGTCAAAGTGGATAAATTTATTCTCCCTATAGACTTTATAGTATTAGATATGGAGGAAGATAAAGAGATTCCTATTAGATAATAGATGTACAAAAAGGATTATTAATAATGAGAGTTAATGATCAAGAAGTAAAATTTAATATAGCAAAAACTATGAAATATCCTGCAATAGAAAAATATAATTAATGTTTCGGGATGGAAGTAGCTGAGTATTTAAGTAATGAACAATTTAAGAAAGAATTCAAAGATAAATTTAAGCAAGGAGGAATTTTTGAATGAAGATGAAGTTACAGAAGAAGATTTGGAGTATATTCAAAGCAAATTTGGAACGTTAGACTTGTTGGAAAACAAAAGTAAAAATCTTATTCCTTCAAGTATTAAACCACCATAACTTGAATTAAAAAAATTACTTGCCCATTTAAAGTATGTATTTTTAGTAGAATCATCCAAATTGCTTGTTACTATATCTTCTGAGTTAACTGAAATTCAGGAACAAAAGTTAATTGAAATGTTGAAAAAGTATAAAAAGGCTTTTGGATGGACTTTAACAGATATTAAAGGAATTAATCTTTCAATTTATATGCACAAGATTTTATTAGATGAACAATATGAACCTAAAGTTGATCCTCAGAGAAGATTAAACCCGATAATGAAAGAAGTTGTTAAAAAGAGATTTTAAAATGGTTAGATGTTGAAATTATATATCCTATTTCAGATAGTGTATGGGTAAGCCTAATTCACTGTGTTTCAAAGAAAGGAGGAGTGACTGTTGAAGAAAATGAGATAAATGAATTAATATCCATAAGACAAGTAACTGGTTGGCGAATTTGCATTGACTATAGAAAATTAAAAATGGCCTCCAGAAAAGATCACTTTCCTTTACCCTTTCTAGACCAAATGTTGGATAGATTGGCAGAGAATAAGTATTATTATTTTTTAGATGGATATACCAGTTATCACCAATTTTCATTTGCTCCAGAAGATCAAGAGAAAACAACATTTACAAGCTCATATGGAACATATGATTTTCATAGAATGCCTCTTGGACTATGCAATGCACCTGCAACATTTCAAAGATGTATGATGTCAATTTTTAGTAATTTTATAGAACATGGAATGGAAGTGTTTATGGATGATTTTTTTGTATTTGGAACTTTGTTTGAATTATGCATTAATAATTTAAAAAAAGTTCTAAAAGTATGTGAAAAAGTCAATTTAGTATTAAATTAGGAAAAACGTCAGTTTATGGTTGCAGGATGTATTTTACTTGAGCATAAAATTTTTGAAAAGGCATGGAAGTAGGTCCTGTAAAAATCCAAGCTATAGAAAAATTACCACCACCTACTAGTGTTAAAGGGGTGAGAAGTTTTCTAGAACATGCTGGTTTTTACAGGCGCTACATAAAAATTCTTTCAAAAATAACTAAGCCTTTATACCAACTTTTAGAAAAAGATACGAAATTTGATTTTAATGAAAAATGCATAAAAGTAATTGAATTATTAAAGAAAAAATTAGTCACTGCATCTATAATAGTACCACCTAACTAGGAAAAACTATTTGAAAAAATGTGCGATGCTAGTGATTATGCTTTTGGGGATGTATTAGGACAAAGGCATGATAAAGTTTTTAAGGTTATATATTATGCTAGCAATACTCTGAATGAGGCTCAAATTAATTATACTACTACAGAAAGAGAGTTATTAGTTATTTTTTATGCCTTTGATAAATTTAAACCTTATTGAATTGGAACTAAATGTATAGTACATACAGATCATTCTGGTATTAAATATTTAATGCAAAAGAATGATACTAAACCAAGATTAATTAGATGGATACTTCTATTGCAAGAGTTTGATTGTACTATGATTGATAGAAAGGCAAATGATAATCAAATAGCTGATCATTTGTCTAGAATAGAAATAGAGATATTAACTAATTTTGTAAATGAAATTTTAGAGAATTTCGCTGATGAACAATTATATAGTATTGATGAAAAGGATGTACTATGGTATGCTAATATAGTGAATTATATTGTAAGTGATATTCTACCACCTGATATAAAAAATCCACAATTAAAGAAGTTTATATATGATTCAAAAGACTATTTTTGGGATGACCCATATATATATAAACAATGTAAAGATCTAATTATTAGAAGATGTGTTCCTTATGAAGAAACTCAACAGATAATTGAAAGAAACTATGATTCTGAATTTGGAGGACATTTAAGAATAAATAGAACTGCATATAAAATTTTACAAGCTGGATTTTATTAGCATACTATTTTTGAAGATGTTAATGAATATATTAAAACGTGCGAAAGATGTCAACGCGCAGGAAATATATATAGAAGAATGAAATGCCTTTAAATTACACATTGGAAGTTGAAATTTTTGATGCGTGGGGATTAGATTTTAAGGGACCATTTATGCCTTCATTTGGAAACTTATATATATTTCTTGATGTTGATTATATGTCCAAATGGATTGAAGTTATTGATGTACCTAGATGTGATGCTCAAAGTGTTTCTGAATTTTTAATTAAGAATATTTTTACAAGATATGAAATGCCGAGAATAATTATTACTGATGGATGATCTCATCTTAGAAATGTAACAGTTGCAAGAGTGGTGGAAAAATATAATATAATACATAAAATTACAACTGCTTATGATCCCCAGACTAGTGGTTTAGTGGGAGTATCTAATCGTAAAATTAAGAGAATTTTGGAGAAGAGTATTAATCATAACAAAATGGATTGGTCTATTAGATTAGATACTACATTATGGGCATATAAGACAGCTAATAAAACACCTATAGGAATGTCCCCCTATAGATTAATTTTTAGGAAGACTTGTCACTTGATAGTTAAATTCGAACATAAAGCTTATTGGGCGATAAAAGAATTTAACTTCAACTTGAAAGAAGCTGGTGTGAAAAGATCACTGCAATTGAATGAGCTCGAGGAAATTAGGAATGAATCTTATGATAATGCAATGATTTATAAGGAAAAAATAAAAGAATGACATGATCGAAAGATAGTAAAAAGAGAATTTGAACTTAGACAGGAAGTTTTGTTATATAATTCAAGATTGAAATTATTTCCTGGAAAATAGAAGACTAGGTGGAAAAGGCCATTCAAAGTTATAAAAGTCTGTCCCTATGGAGCAATCACTATTGAAGATCCTAAGACTGGAAAAATATTTAAAGTAAATGAGCACAGATTGAAACCTTATTTTGATGGTCATAGACCAAATTTTAAAGAGACTATCATGTTGGATCACCCAGAATGAGACTAGGAATGTTGAGCTGACAAAATTAAACCAAGCACTTTGTGGGAGGCAACCCATATGTATCGTTGCTTACTTTGATTTTTGATTTTTTTTTTAAATTTTATATGTATGTTTATTTTTATCTCTTTTAATAATCTATGTATTTAAGGAAAATGTTTAGAAACATCTTTGTTTGCCTAATGTTGTGAAAAGACTGAAAATTTATTTGATAAAAATTGAAACAGTCAAATTTTGGAACTAGCGCATGATGCGCCAAATTGGTGAATCATGCACCAAATTCCAGAGATCTAGCGCATGATGTGCCAGATAGGTGCATGATGCGCCATGGAGACGAAAATGATTAAAACGTGCGAATAACGGTTTTTGGCGGTTTTTTGACGAGGACACATTCAAATAACTCCTAAAAACTGACTCCAGGACATTCCCAATCTCATTCTAGGTGATCCAACGTGATAGTCTCTTTAAAATTTGGTCTATGACCATCAAAATAAGGATTCAATCTGTCCCAGTTTACTTTAAATATTTTTCCAATCTTAGGATCTTCAATATTGATTGCTCCATAGGGACAAACTTTTATAAATTTGAATGGCCCTCTCCACCTAGACTTCAATTTTCCAGGAAATAATTTCAATCATGAATTATATAACAAAACTTCCTGTCTAAGTTCAAATTCTCTTTTTACTATCTTCCAATCATGTCAGTCTTTCATTTTTTCCTTATAAATCATTGCATTATCGTAAGATTCATTCCTAATTTCCACAAGCTCATTCAATTGCAGTGATCTTTTCTCACCAGCTTCTTTCAAGTTGAAGTTAAATTCTTTTATCGCCCAATATGCTTTATGTTCGAATTCAACTGGCAAGTGACAAGTCTTCCTAAAAATTAATATATATGGGGACATTCCTATAGGTGTCTTATAAGCTGTCGTATATGCCCATAATGCAGTATCTAATCTAATAGATCAATTCATTTTGTTAGGATTAATACTCTTCTCCAAAATTCTCTTAATTTTACGATTAGATACTCTCACTAAACCACTAGCCTAGGGATCATAAGCAGTTGTAATTTTATGTATTATATTATATTTTTCCACCACTCTTACAACTGTTGAATTTCTAAGATGAGATCTGTCATCAATAATGATTACTCTCAGCATTCCATTTCTTGTAAAAATATTCTTAATTAAAAATTTTGAAACACTCCAAGCATCACATCTAGGTAAAGCGACTGCTTCTATCCATTTTGAAACATAATCTATCACAACCAATATATATATATTTCTAAATGAAGGCATGAATGGTCCAATAAAATCTAATCCCCATGCATAAAAAAAATCAATTTCCAAATTAAAATTTAGAGGCATTTCATTTCTTCTAAAAATATTACCTAATCTCTGACACTGATCACATTATTTTATATATATATTAACATCTCTAAATAGAGTAGGCCAATAAAATTCAGATTCTAAAATTTTTCGAGCAATTTTATCATTCCCAAAATGCCCTCCAAATTCAGAATCAGGACATTTTTGAATCTCCCAACTTTCTTTATAAGACACACATTATCTTACAACTAAATCTTTACATTGTTTATATAAATGAGAATTGATCCCTTGTTGAAATATAGTTGTGTAAAATTTATAAAGTTGAACCGCTTTACAAAGGTGCCAAAAACTTGATGTGATATTTTATTAATAATAACATTAAGTAGTTACAATTAGGATTCTATGCAAGTATACGTATCATTATTAAGTAATAAAAGACTTTCTATTTAAGTCTCAAATATCGATCCCACGAGGAAGCTTTAAATTTGAAATGATAAATTAACTAAGAAATTCAAAGAAATCAAATGAAACTATTGTCATTAATTTTGAATGTGTAAGATGCTAACAAAATTAAATTATTAACTACTAGCAAAACTTAAATGTAGAGTTTAAAACAGTAACTATTAAACTATGTTTATGTGGTGAAATTTTCTTATATGAAAAAGCATCTTTCCTACTATAATGAGTTTTTTGGTGAAATGAGATGAGATAAATGGTTTAAACTTGTATTGTGCCAAATAGGAGCAATTTTAATTCTCTACCCTGATTCAGTGTTATAGAAAATCATTGGTCAATCTTAGGTTTATTCCCTAAATCCGGGGCTAGGCTAGGAGGATACTGACTCCCACTCCGTAGCTCCCACTTCCCTTCCCTTGAAGGCTAACTCTCGCTTTAATTTTTAAACACTAAGATAGAATTGAGGATTTTTAGTCTGTCACCCTAAAAATATCTCTAATTCTACACTCAACAAAGTATATTTCCCGATTTATTTGCACTTAATTCCATGAACGAAACACTCCTTCATGGACTTAAATGTGATTCTCACTCTGTTTTAGAACTCATACTCCATTTCCCGGATAATATGTTTCTCAACATATTTTAACAATTCAATTGACCACATCAAAAAGTAAATTAAGAGCGGAGTTGAAAAACCATCACAATTTATTTTAAATTTTAACACTGGCACATCCAAATTATCTCTTTATTTCACCATATCTTAGAGTAGGGAGAAAGATAAAGGAAACTACTCAGACTTCATGAAAAAGATACAGCAAAACACAAATTTCATATATAAAATAAAGTTCATACAACAATAATAAATAAACAACACTTATCTGAAACTCTTTCTCAAAGCAAATCCCTTATAGCCTTTCTTAAGAAATGTAGGAAGAAGAAATCTCTCACTTCTCTTTCTCTCCAACACTTCTTAAAGAAGAATTCATAATTAAACTCACCACAAAAATTTAAAACTATAAAAACAATAACTAACTAATGGTGTGGAATGTAGGCTTGTGAAGAGGAAAAACTGATTTAGTGGAAGAACGTGAAATGGTGCGAAGGGAGGGGGGCGGTTTTTTATCAAATTTCAATCCTAAATAGAGCCTAGGTCGGTTCTCCAATAGTTGCATCCAAAAACTCTTCAAAAAGCGTCCAAATTTGTTGAATCTTCTAGAAACAAGGTTTGCACCGAAACTGGCATTGTCAGTGCCATAAACCATTTAATTAATTGTGCCTTCTCTGTCAAATGACACCGTCGACGCTGAAAATTTTTTAAATTCTCCATTTTGACTCCAAATTTTATCATTTTTGCTTCCTTTTTGCTCCAAGTCCTAAAAATCAATAACCTACATTAAAACATAGAAAATACGTTCCATTAAAGTGCAATATCACCAAAAATAAGTGTAAAATATGGGTTTAAAAATGCATATATTTTTGGTGTATCAAAATCCCTCAAACTTAAATGTTACTTGTCCTCAAGTACCTCTTTTACTACATAGAAAAATGACTTATGGTAAAGATTTTAACTTCTACATTTCCATATCTTAGTTCACTAGATATAATTGAATCACTTAACAAAAGTTCAAAATAACTTCAGTTAATATTAAAAATATAAGAATATTTAGCAGTCAAGTCTAAGATTTTTTATTCTCTTAACTTTTAAAGGAAAATTACAAATTATTCATATTAAAGCCACTTAGAGTATCTATATAAAAAGAGCTTCATGAAAATTTACTAATAAATATGCTAATAAGGAAATATAAGTTTAGAAAATGTAGTCAAACCTTCTTATTTAAGTTGATTCAAGTGAAGCCAGTTTTTAATTAAGCTTCTCCTCAAATATTTTTTTCTTTTCTTTTCTTTTTCATTTTAGGACCATTTTCAATCCTTTTTCTTTTTTCTTTTCTTTTTTTTTTCTTTTCAGGATCATTTTCAATCCTTTTGCTTTTCTTTCTTTTTTTTTTATGTGATGATTACTATATCTGGATAACCTTTAATGATTTTGAACTTCACTATCCTCTTCTTAATGTTAAAAAATTTTCACATTCCTTCACTTTATAAATTTATGTTAGCTTTAAAGATTTTTCATAAAGTTTTAATCTTTTCTTCTTACATGAATCTCTAGAATTTATTATACTTCAAAAATACAAATTCCTTTACTTAAAATAGAAAAACATAACCTTATTCTATCATACCAAATATCTTAATCTCTAAAATTAACCTTTATTGTTTAAAAATTGTTACTTAAGTTTACTATATATTTAGAAATATAAATATAGTTATCTAAAGTTACCCTCTAATACCAAAGGTCATGTAAAATTTTTAAAATATTTTGAAAATATAACTAATTGAGGACAAGAAAAATTCCCCCCCCCCCCAAACTTAAATTTTTAAAAGATTTTGCATGAAAAACTACAAAATACAGGGCCTAAGAAAACATTTAATACATAAAGAAAAGACATACCTGTTGAAGAATCTGATTTGAAATTTAACTCTGAAATATTGCAGGCGCTAATATGAAAAGCTACAAGACTTAAAACATTAAATAGCACATAATACATATAAAAATTTACTGAGAAAGAGTTAACTACAAATACATCCAACAAAGTACTAAAAACTAATAACTTCTAGCAGTTTCACAAGTTTACAGTTCACAACACAACATACAACAAAAATAAAGTTTCACAGTCCACAAACCAACCGTCTCAACAATAAAGTACAATTAAATATAAGAAAAACACAAATCTAACACACATATCACCAATCATTGTCTTCTTCTTCTTCTCTTCCATGCCCAAATTCTGCTACTAATATGGGGTGAAAATAGGGTGAGTAGGAAACTGAATTGAGTGATCACCCCTCATGTATCTAACCATTGCATCATCATAAGCAACATCATATTCAAACTTTTATTTTATCAAATCATCATTGTGAGCATTTCTGGCCTCCATATTTTCCATTCTACTATCAAATCTCAACATATCTCCCTGTTGGATCACATCTGCTCTATAAGTTTCTGGATAGTAGGGGTACTAGAAGTACCTGAAATAAAATGAATATCCTTGGTCCTACTTCCAAATCTCCATCCAACATGAGATTCATAGGTCTTTATATTGGCAGGCCCAATAGGTTTTAGAGGTTCAATCCTCTCCTCATTTGCTCTATAATCAACTCCTGTCTTTTCACATAGTGTGAAGATCAGTACAGGGTTTTCTAAACCACCAGTGGTCTTTTCAAAAGCAATAGATCAAGTGTTCTCATAAATAATAGAGCCTACATTTATCCTCATCACCTGCTAGATATAGAAGTTCAAGATAGCTCTTTCATTTGTTACCTCACTATGATGATTTGTTGGTATCATTCTTCCAGAAATAAAATAATGTCAGGCCTTAGATACTACATTTAACATAGAAAGAAGAAAGTTTACCTTAACTCCATTCTTCACCTTCCAGGTTCCTCTTCCATTAATAAGAAAAGAAACAACCTCATCTAAGGCCTCATTTGTAACAGAAAATGATTTGTATTGGCAACTATACACATCTTTTAACTGATAAAATTCATTAGTCTTCCTTGGAGTAAACTTTACCATTTTCCCACAAACAAACACATAATCTTTAGAAGTCATAGAACTCCATCACTACACCAATAATCGTCTAGCAGTAAAGTAGCAAAAATTCTCCCACTGTTGTGCATTGATTAATCTCTCAACTTCTCCGCTCAGGTTTTTAAATCCTTGATCCGGAATCACTTTTTTAGTAGTAAGTAGACTATTGTAGCAAATGTTGGCCTTATAGTTGGCAAAATTTTGTTCATCAAAATCTACCTTTCTCCTTCTTTTGCTCATTCTAGGTGCCATGGTAAATCTAAGAAAATTTGATAAAATCAAAATAAATTCCCAAAAATTCTGAAAATCACAATGTGGAACGTTTTAAACTTAAATCTGCTAAGTAAGAGTTATTTACCAAAAGATTTTCTCAAAATCTTCCAAAAAAAATCTAAAAATTTCGGATATCGATAATGTAAGATAAATCCTTGGTGAAAATAAAAAAATTTGAGTTCAATGTGTAGCTCTTACCTAGAGAAGATGAAATCCAAACTTAATTTGCCTTAAAATTGCCTCAAATCCGAGCAATAACAAGCCATAAGTGCAAAAATGGAGGTTGAAGCTGACTTAAAGGTTAAAATTGGCATTTTACAATGCAAATCACAAATTTTAAGGGTGTTTGGGTCGATTCGGGTCGAGGGCGCTGTCGGCGCCCAAGCCAGCGCCAGTGAAAAAAAATTCATATTTTGTTTTTTTTTAAATTTCAATTTTCTCTCAATTTACTCCAAAGTTTATTTAGTCTTTTTGAACACTAATTTTCATCTTAAAATAATTCACAAACAAACATTTTCATAAACAACACCAAACTAACTTTTATATATGAGAATTCACTTTTTACAAATACATTTTTCTATCACACTTCCACATCCTTAAAGCAAACTAAATTATAATTCAACGTCAAACTCAAGCCACAACACTAAAACACTGACACAAAACTATACATAATTAAAGTCAATAGAGTTCTAAGGCAAAGTAAAGTAAATTAAATCCACACAATTACATTAAAAACATAAGTATTTTAAACTAGTAAAAAGTTCAACTTCAATTATTTTGCCTCATCTTTATTGTTTTCTCCTCCTATAATATCTCCTATAGGCTGGTAATGGACATGCAAGTTGTAGAAGGGTCGATACGGGAATTGATCAGTCAAAATTTTGTCGATCCATCCATTTTTCTTGAACATCTTTACCATTCCTGCTTTAATTTTTCCAATATGATCAAAGTTCTCGTTCATTCTCCAATCTAGCTTATCAAAATGGTAGTTAAGATTTCCTATTGCATTCGTAATAATCTAAAGTTCTCTTTCTATTTTCTTCATTCTCTTCTCCAAAGATATTGAACTTCCAACTGCTTGTGGCATCAAAGGTGTTGAAGCATGTGATGAATGATCAATGATAATATTTAATGCTTCATTTCATTTCCTATATAATTGCCATCAATAGGAATTATGGGCTCCCAAGGTAATAAAACGTTTTCCCAACTTTCATATGGAACTTGAGATTGGCTGCAAAGTAGGAAAATTGTAGAAGGATGCCCAAGTCCATATATTGGCCCATTCATAATAATTCCATAACAGATTTGAAAATAATCGATCCCACATCAATGGGTTTTTCCATTTGAATGCAATAGTTTAAAATGACACTTTCTCTTGTAACTCTACTAATCTTCATGGTAAGAAGTAGTTTTGCAGATATGAAAAAATACCATTATTTTGAAATTGGATTAAGCAGCGAAGCAGAGAAACTAATGTATCCCTCATCTTTAATTTCCCAATTATTATTCTCATTCGTCAGAAAATTATATACTTCTTGCATCATATCTCTCACAGGATAAAATTTGTATAATGATATATTGGAACGTTTTCTATCATATACAAATCATTAATTCTAGCCGGAGTAAATGGTATAACCTCACCTTGAATGAAGATGATTCCTTGGGTAATTTCATGTAAGTTAGCATAAAACTCCTTGATTATTCCCACTACAACTGCAGTGGCAGTGTAGCACAGAACTTCCCAACACCTCTGCACAATGATTTTATTGATCTGTGAACTTGGATTACTCAATCCATGATTGACAAAACCTCTCTCCTTGATAAGTCTTTTCTTCATGATGACTTTGTCGTATAATCTCTGAGCGCAAAACTAACAAATTTTCTTTTATTGAAAACTCCGTACCTTGAAGTATTTCTCAAATTGAAAGCCATAAAATTTGAAATTAGTAAGTTTTTAGACGTCCAAGGCAGTTTTTAGGACTTCAAAAACACATCTCGGTGGTTATCAAAGAGCAAAATCCTACCAAAGTTCGCTAAATTTGCTCTGCACGTGTGAAACTACTCGAGACGTCGTCGGCGCTCCCGATGGCGCTGCCGTCGCCACGGTACAATAGGCGGTCCATAGGCCAAATTTGTGTTAGCCAGATCAAAAAGTAAATTAAGAGTGGAGTTGAAAAACCATCACAATTTATTTTAAATTTTAACATTTGCACATCCGAATTATCTCTCCATTTCACCATATCTTAGAGTAAGGGAAAAAGATAAAGGAAACTACACAGACTTCATGAGAAAGATACAACAAAACACAAATTTCATATATAAAAAAAAGTTTATAGAACAGTAATAACAAACAACTCTTATCTAAAACTCATTCTTAAAGCAAATTCCTTGTAGCCTCTCTTAGGAAATGTAGAAAGAAGAAATCTCTCACTTTTCTTCCTCTCCAACACTTCTTAGAGAAGAATTCACACTTAAACTCATCACAAAAATTCAAAACTATAAGGACAATAACTATTTAATGGTGTGGAATGACGTGGAATGTAAGCGTGTGAAGAGGAAAAACTAATTTAGTGGAAGAACATGAAATGGTGCGAGGGGGGGTTTCTGATCAAATTTCAGCCTTAAATAGAGCATAGGTCTGTTCTTCAATAGGTGCATCCAAAAATTCTTCAAAAAGCATCCAAATTTGTCGAATCTTCTGGAAACAGGGTTTGCATCGACACTGGTGCCAAAGGCCATTTAATTAATTCCGCCTTCTCCGTCAAACGACGCTGTCGGCGCTGACATTTTTTTAAATTCTCTATTTTGACTCAAAATTTCATCCTTTTTGCTTCCTTTTTTCTCCAAGTCCTAAAAATTAATAACCAGCATTAAAACAAAAAAAATACCTTCCATTAAAGTGCAATATCACCAAAAAAAGTATAAAACATGGGTCTAAAAATGCATATATTTTTGGTGTATCAAGAATCATCCCAAAAATAAGATTTTGCATCATAAATGAATTTCTTTTCCTATTGTCTTGTCAATCTATATGGTAAATACTACTAACAATATAATTTACAATATCAACATACCAAGGTATTTCCTATCCTTTTACAGCATAAAGTTGTTCATCAGGAAAAATATATTTAATCTCTATTTCAGAATCAAGTATTTCTTCTTGTTCTAACCTCGATAGATGATCAACTATTTGATTATCAGTCCCTTTCCTAACAATTACCACAAAATCAAACTCTTGCATCAGAAGTATCCATCAAATAAATCTTGGTTTAGCATCCTTCTTTTGCATTAAATATTTAATAGCAGAATGATTAGTGTGCACAACACATTTAGTTCCAATCAAATATGATCTAAACTTATCAAAAGCATACATAATGGCTAATAACTCTCTTTCAGTGGTGATATAGTTAATTTGGGCATCATTAAGTGTCTTACTAGCATAATATATGATCTTGAAAATCTTATCATATTTCTGCCCTAAAACAGCTCTAATTACATAATCACTAGCATCACACAAGAGTTCTAAAGGTTTTCCCCAGTCCAATGAAATAATTATAAGAGCAGTGATCAATTTTTTCCTTTAAAGTTTCAAAGTCTTTAAGGCAATCTTGGTTAAAGTCAAACTTTATATATTTCTGCTGAAGTTGGCATAAAGGCTTAGTAAATTTTGAAAAATCTTTGATATATGTCTATAAAATCTAACATGTCCTAAAAAGATCCTAACTCCTCTTAAATTAGTTGGTAGAGGTAGGCTCGATATAACCTAAATTTTTGCAGCATTTACTTCCAATTCATTTTCTGAAATTTTATGTCGAAGAATAATTCCTCCTGCAACCATAAATTGACATTTCTCTCAGTTTAAAACAAGATTAGTCTTTCACAATGTTCCAAAACCTTCTCTAATTGATTTAGACATATTTCAAAGGAAGTTCCAAATACAGAAAAATCATCCATAAAGACATCAATCTCTTTTCAATCAAATCACTGAAAATTGACATCATACATCTTTGAAATGTTGCAAGTGCATTACATAATCCAAAAGGCATTCACCAAAAGGCTAAAGTTCCATAAGAAATAGTAAATATTGTTTTCTCTTAATCCTCAAGAGCAATAGGTATTTGGTGATAATTGGTATATCCATCTAGAAAACAAAAATATTTGTGCCCAGCTAATCTATCCAACATCGGGTCAAAAAAGGGTAAAGGAAAATGTTCCTTCCGGGTGGCAAAATTTAATTTTCTATAATCTATGCAGATTCGCCATCTAGTAACTTGTTTTGTTGATATTAATTCATTATGCTCATTCGTCACTACAGTTATACCTCTTTTCTTTGGAACACAGTGAATTGAACTCACCAAAGCACTGTCTGAAATAGGATATATTATTCCCGCATCTAACCATTTAATAATTTTTTTCTTAACCACTTCTTTCATCATAGGATTCAATCTCCTTTGAGGATCAGTTCTTGATTTATGTTGATCTTCCAACAAAATTCTATGCATACAGATTGAAGGACTAATTTCTTTAATATTATCTAATGTCCATCCAAAGACTTTCTTCTTTTTTTTCAAAGTTTCTAACAATTGTTGTTCTTGAGCATCATTTAGTTCTGAGGATATTATGACACGTAGTGAATATGAATCTCTTAAAAATGTATATTTCAAATGTGTAGGAAGTGTTTTCAATTCTAGTTCAGGGGGTTTTTCAATAGATGAAATAAAATTATTGTCATTTTATGTAGGATCTAACATTTTAAATTTCTCTTGAACATAATCCAGTTCTTCCATACTCACTTCCATAGACTCATCTTGGATTTTATCCTCATCTTGATATTCCACATATTCCTTTTCGAATTCACTTTCATATGTCTTTTTAAAATATTCATGGCTAAAATACTCATTAATATCAATTTTGAAGCATTTAATCTCTTGTTCTTTTGTAGGGTATCTCATTGATTTTGCAATATTAAATGTAACCTCTTGATCACTAACTCTCATAATTAGTTCTCCCTTCTACACATCTATCAAAGCTCTCCTAGTTGTTAGGAATGGTCTTCCTAAAATAATAGGAATTTTTTTATCTTCCTCCATATCTAATACAATAAAGTCCACAGGAAATATAAATTTATCAACCTTTACTAAAACATCTTCTATAACTCCTTTACGATAGGTAATTGATAGATCATCTAACTGAAGAGTTACAGTTGTAGGTGAAATATCTCCTAAACCCAAACTTCTAAAAATTGATAACGACATAAGATTAATACTGGCTCCTAAATCACATAAAGCTTTTCCATAAAATCATTTGCGAATAGCAAAAGAAATTGTGAAACTTCCAGGATCGTTAAGTTTTTTAGGAAGCTTCTTTTGAAGTATAGCGTTACACTCTTCACTGAGTGCAACCGTCTCATTATCTACAAACTTCATTTTCCTATTAAGTATATCCTTCATTAACTTTACATAGCTTGTCATTTGTTCCAAAGCTTCAACAATTGGAATGTTTATCATTAATTTCCTCAAATTTTCTAAAAATTTCAAAAATTGATTATCTTTATACTTCTGCTTCAATCTTTAAGGAAATGGAGGTGGTGATCTTTCTACAGTGATTTTCATTGGCTTAATAGAAATTTCTAACTCATGATGAAAATCTTCACCAAAATCTTCGTTTTCCACCCCATCTTTTTCAATTGCAACTTCTCGTTTGACTTTTTCTTCTAATTCTTTTCCACTTCTTAATTGAATAGCTTTAATTTGCTCCTTGATCTGATCTTTAAGATTTACTTCAACATTACTAGGTAATGTTCCTGAAGGTCTATAATGCTCCTGAAGGTCTATTGCTAAGTGCCGTAGCAATACATCTCAATTAATTTTCCATGTTTCTAATTATAGCTCCTTGACTTTGTAACTGACTTCCCATTTGCAATATTAATTCTTTCATTAATAAGTTTTTCTCCTTACTTTGCAAATTATTAAATCCTGGGGGTTAATAAGGTTTATAAGTTTGATTTCCTTGATTGTTGGAGCTTCCCACCGGGTTTGCAGCATTGTTTCCCCATTGTGGATTTGAAAGTATTCAAGTTATTATTACTCCAACTAAAGTTTGGATGATTCTTCCATCCAGGATTATAATAATTGGCATAAGGATTATTAGAATGATTGTCTATTGCATTTAAAGTCTCATAAGAAGAGTGAGATTCTATCAATTGTCCCAGTGAGTTCTCCTTAAGCACAGGTGTTGTTTGAGAATAATTCATTCCACATTGATCTATCTTCTTCAATATAGCAGCTTTGAGCAGCTAATATATATATATATATATTGCATCAAAATCATGAACACTGACTACTCTTTTTGGATTTTCCCTTTCTGAGGATCATTGAAAATTATTAGTAGTCATCTCTTCAATTAATGAATATGCTTCTTCAAATGGATTTGACATTATTGATCCACCACCAGTAACATCAATTATCGATCTATGAGATTCAACCAATCCATTATAAAAGTTTGAATTATTAACCAATCTAACAACACATGGTGTGGACACTTCCTAAGGAGATCTTTAAATCTTTTACAGGCTTCATAAATTGATTCCTCTGCAAACTGACAAAAAGAAGTATATCATTTCTAAGTTTAACAGTTTTTTAAGATGGGACATATTTAGATAAATTTTTTTTTTGATAAATATCCCCAATTTCTGATAGATCTGGGTGCTAACGAGTTTAACCACATCTTAGCTTTATCCCTCAGTGAAAAATGAAAAAGTTTAAGTTTGACAACATCATTCAACACTCCATTTTATTGAAATGTAGCACACAATTCTAGAAAACTAGCAAGTGTAATTTTGGATCTTCATTTGGTGCTCCTCCAAACTGATTATTTTGTACCATTCAGATAATAGCAGGTTTAAGTTCAAATCAATTGACAGGTACAACAGGATTTTGTATACTCAAATGAATTTCATCTGCTGTCTGATTAACATAACACCTTAATGGTCTCTGATGATGTTCATTTTCATTTCCAGCATTACTTGAGTTGCGAGCCATCTTGCTATTCTCCTCTTGTTGTTTTAAAATTTTTCTAACAGTTCTTTCTAATTCAGAATCGTAAGGTACTAGGTTTCCAGATCTTATACTGCGCATAAACAAAATTAAAAAAGTAATTATAAATAAGAAATACACTTAACAAAGAAAATGTTCAAACTAAACAAAACACACACACACACACACAGATATATATATATATATATATATATATATAATATTTTAAAATAAAATTTACTAATATTTTCCGTTACTTCCCCAGGTACGGCGCCAAAAATTTGATCGTGCAAAAATTTGTGTAGCATAATAATAATGATGCAATATAACCCAAACTATAATGTAATTTTAATGAAAATAATTTATTTTTGAAAACCTCTTTTAAAATCTCAATCCCATTTACATATAACGCAGGTATACGCATCGTTCAAGTAATATAGGGCTTTAATGGAGTCCTAGATATCGATCCCACAGGGAAGCTGAAAATATATATAAGCTAGCTAATTATATTCTATTATAAAATAAAAATAAAAATAAAAAAAGTAAAGTGCAAAGTTTGAAACTAAACTACTTAAGTGAAATGCTTCTAAATATGCAGATGTACGACTATAATAAGTAAATTAAACTAGATGATAAACTTTCAAAATTAAATTGTTGAAATTAAATAAAGGTTTTTGTGGATGAAAAGTTCAAATATGAGAAAACATCCTTCTCCTTTACAATGAAAATATGGCTTGTGAAGAAATTGAAATAATTTAAAAAATATATTTAAAATTTTTTTTTGTGCCAAATAGGAGCAATATTATTCTCTATCATCTTCCTAGCGCTATAAAGAACATTGACTAATGCAGAGTTTGGTCCCTAATTTCGTGGTTAGGCTGGAAGGATACCGGCTGTCACTCCAAAGCTCCCACTACTCCCTCCCTTGAGGACTAACATGCTCGCATTAGTTTCCAATCAACTGAACCGAATTGGGGATTCTAATCTGTCATCTTAAAATCTTCCAATTCTACATCCAACAAAGTATATTTCCATATTTATTTATACTCAATCCCATGGATGAAATACTCTCCCATGAAATCAAATGTGATTCTCCCATTTTTGTAAAAATCATATCCCCTTTTCAAAACATATAATTCTCAACACATTTTACCAATTCAATTGGTCAGATTGAAAAGTAAATGAAGATCAGAGTTCAAATCATCACAAATTATTGACATTTAAAACCGTAGAAAATAAAATCAATTCTTCACAAAACCATTTCTTCAAAGTAGGGAGAAGATAAAGAAGACTACTCAGAATTCTTAAAAGGATACGATAAAACGCAGATTTCATATATAAAAACAAGTTTACAAACAAAAGAAATGAAAGGTACAACTTAACTCACAAACATTCCCAAGCAAATCCTTAGAAGTTCTCTCAAAGCCTTTCCTTCTTTACAATCTCTCCTAATTCTCTCTTAGAAATGTAAAGAAGAAGAAATCTCTCACCTGCCCTCTCCTCTTACAACCATAGAATAAAAACTCCTCCTTTTTGTCTCTCTAACTCACGCCTATCCTCTCTCTAACTTTTTCGTCCCCCTTCAAAGTCCCTTCAGATGTCCCCTTTTGTTGGCTGCCTCTCCTCTTTGAAAAGAGTCACCATCGCCTCCAAAATTCAAAAGTAAAAACTTTAAATTTCAAAAGATGTGTCTCCTTGATGTAAGTACATGTGAAGGGAATTCTTATCCTGAGCGTGGCTTAGCAGGTCAGCTCAATCATTAGCTCACCACGCTGAAGATGATCAACATGATACCTTTTTGTGTCAAGTTTTGCTTAACAAACATGATATATGTACCAGATATGTTTAGTGCATGATATGTATTTAGTATTTGATGAATCAGATATGTTCAGCATGTTGTATTTTGATGCTTCAACATGTACTCAATTTGTAGCTCATTTTTAAAGCAAATTAATGGAATTTCTTTCAAGTTTCAACTTGTTTGTCAGATTGCCCTCTTTTGTGTGATTGATGAGAAGCCATACGAACAAAGAATGATATAATTTCATTCTTAACACTCTGCAAGCTAAGGGCTTTAAAAAAAAATTTACTTACTTATTAAAAGATGGTTAGCCAATAACCACTACAGTGTTCTTGTCAATGATAAATCTTATGGTTTCTTTTCTGCTAACATGGACATCAAGCAGAGAGATCTGCTCTCCCCTACCATTTTTATTATTGTTTTTTATTACCTTTTAAGGATGCTTAACAACATGCAATTAAATCATCATCATTTTTAGTACTCTCATAAATCTCAAATGATGATTGGCCACCTTGCTTATGCTGATGATGCAATTTTGTTTTCTAATGCTAGTAAGCATGCTATCAAAACTATTATGTCTGTTCTAGGTGATTTTCAACATACTTTAGGCCTCCTCTTTAATTTGGCTAAATGCTATATCTATTTTGGTAACAAAGTAAACCATAATATTGAAAGTTGGGCTTCTACATACACTGGTTGTAAAGTCTCTAATCTACCACTAAAATATCTTGGGGTAAATCTCCTAAGGGATAGGAAGAAGCAAATACAAATGGATGATGTTGTTGACAAAATCAAACCTAAAATCAATGATTAGAAAAAAACTTTTTTTGTCTAATGGTGGCAGGCTTACACTTTAAAAAAGTGTCCTATGTTGCCTGCCCCTTTATTCGATGCAGGTTCTTAAAGCTAAATGAAGCACTCAAGTAACTCTGGAAGTGCTATTCAACAGATTTTTGTGGCAAGGCAATAGAGCCTTTAAAATATGGACTACTTGGAAAACCAACAGCAAACATATTTCCTCTTGCGGGCTCGATTTTAAAACTCTCCATCAAATCATTGATATAAACATGTGCAAGCTATGGTTCAAATTTAGAGCTAAAGGATCCTTATTGGCCCAATTTACACATAAAAAATATTGCAATTATAGTCATCCTTCCACTGACTTGTGGAAAACTGGGGATTCTAAGATTTGGAAGGCCATTACTCATGCTAGAAACATTACCTCTCAATTTATATTTTGGGATGTGGGGGGATGAGAGAATTTCCTTTTGGCATGACCATTGGGGATCCTCTATTTTTTCAAATTTGCATCAAACTTTACCTGAGGCTGATCTTATTGTTTATGACTGTTGGTTGGACGGAAGCTGGAATTTGCCCAAATTATTCTCCTTAGTTGGGGAGGTGGCTCCTTCTATTGCTCATATCCAGATTAATGTTACCACTAAGGATATGCCCACCTGAAAATTTCAATCTAGAGTTTCTATCACCAAAATGTTTTATTCTCATTTGTAAAATTTTCCTCATTGGAATTGGAGCACTTATATTTGGCATCAATACATGTCTCCATCTATTTCCTTCTTTCTTTAAAGATTATTTCACAAATTTCTTCCTCTTCATAATATTCTTAATATGAAATTCTTGAGGCTTTTCTCCTTTTATTATGTTTGTAGGAAAGAGGTTGAATCTTCTTATCATTTCTTCTATGGTTGCCCTTTTGTTCATGAGGTGTGGGGTAAGCTGGGGAACTACTTTGGCATAATCTGGCCCTCTAACTTGTGCTTGAATAGTATCCTTCATATATGGAAAGAAATAGAACATTCCAAAAAAAACTTTGCTATTTCCCTTTAATTGTATTGTGGTTTATTTGAGTGGCTAGAAATAGCCAAAAAAATGAGGCTTTTCATCATACCTCATCTACTATTGTTTCTATTATTGTGGCAAACTTTCTTAAAAATTGGAGAGCTGTTAATGGTGCAGCTAATGATGCATCTAATACCTTTCTATCTGGAAGAAGTGGGAGACCAATTTTGATAAATTGGAGACCACCATTCCAAGATTGGATCAAGGTAAATATCGATGGTAGTCTCACTATGGAAGATGCAGGAATAGGTGGACTGTTTCAGGATATGAATGGGCAGTGCATTATTTTCCTTGCCACTTCTTGTTTTGCTTCTTCCCCACTGGAAGTTGAAACATTATCTGTTTTAGCTATTGTGCAGGTTGCCATGTCATTTGGTTTCTTAAGAGTTATGGTGGAGATAGATTCTCAAAACTTATTTAATATGTTAATGGGAAGGCTGAAGCCTCTGTGGTATCTTATAACTCCACTGAAACGTATCAAAAATATGGTGGACACCATAAACTTAAATATTCAATACACTTTTATACACAGAAAGGGTAATGCCCCTGCGGATTGGTTGGCTAAAAGGAGGCATTCTGACATTATGATTGGTTCCATTCCTCTTGCTCACCTTCATACACTTATTTAGGTGACTTATTGGAAGCCCCTTTTTTACGGTCTTAGCCTCCTTTTCTTTCATCCATGTTTTGGTTTCTGATTTTCCTTACGGCTGGGAGGTCCAGGTTTGGTGATCTGCTTAATACTGATTGGTTTTTTGTTTGCTGGTGTCTTTTAGTTTTCTTTGGTTTTGGGATTATGGCTGCTGGGTATTCTGTTGGTTTTCTGGAAGATGGATGCATTTTGAGGGTCCTGGTGATTTTCTCTGTTTGGCATAGTTTTGGTTTTATGTCGCTTACATTTTAGCATATTTTCATAGGTGTTTGGTTCATGGACCTTTTTCTTTGCAATTTGATTTGGGGTGGTCTTTTGGGTTTTTCCAGCCGGGGCTTGAGTACCTTCATGCTTATGGCTTGGAATTTGCTTTATATATCTTGTTTACTGGAATAGGTTTATAGTTGCTTGACTATAAATTTTGCAGGTCATAGAGGCTGCATTCCTACTTTGGAGTAAATTACTGATGTTTTCAGGCTAACTTTCATAAACTATGGTTTTCTGTATTTTCTCTCTGGGTGCTGGATACTTTTCGTTTGCAGGTGACAATCACATAATCTTGTATGTCTACTGTGGAAAGGCCCACTACACTATCTTATATCATGTTTGGCAGGGTGTTCTTTGGTTCTCACTTTGGTGTCTGAGACCTCTGGTTATATTGTGCTTGTGTACATGTATCTTTTTTGGTATACTTTTCTGCTTGGAACACTAATCTTTTAGGTTACATTATTTTTGGGTATACTATACCATTTTATTTTTCTTTGTGTGGAGTTGTAATGTGGAAAGATGAACCCCTACGACCTTAATGTATTTCTTTTTGTTTTTATATGGGGATCTGCTTTCCCTCCCTTATTTTGTAATTTCCTTTTATATTAGCACGTAGGGAGCCAAGATGCTCTTTTCATATATATATATATATATATATATATATATATATATATATATATATATATATATATATATATATATATATATATATATATAATATTTCTTTTAAGAAAGCCCAAGGGCTAATATATTAAAAAGAAAGAATGATACAGATAGATTATCTGAGAAGGCCCAAGCATGGCATCCTACCCACATGAAACACCACATGCAAATAGTTTCAAAAAAAGAAAATACAGAAAAATATATGAGAGCCCAAAAAACCAAGTGTTAAAACACGTAGTACCAAGTAGCTAGAGAGCGACATAATTTCACCTTGCCTGTGCCACTAGTTCTAGGAAAGGAGCCAACTAACAAGTTGGTAAGATGAGTGTCATTGCTAGTAGTAACCAATGTATCATTCAATAAGTTCCTGAGCTCAAGAATGGTTCACCTGATCAGTAGATTGGTCTAAAGTTTGTCGGACATGTGTGGGTTGTTGAACATTAGAAGTAACTACTTATTGTACTAGCTAATCATTTATTGGATCAAAGGAGTCTTCTTCAATAACAGTGGGTGGTATAAACACATTTGGATCAATACATGTAGTATAGGGAGATGCTTCATGAGACTCTAAAGTACCATGCTCCAAACCAGCAGTTGGAATAGAATGTTCAAAAGTAGGAGCATCCAGGGCAGAACAACTTGGGTATGGTGTTCTTCATCAAGAACAGTATCAGTCAGATGAGCGGAGGTATATGTGGTGGTCGGGTTGCACCTTCTCAGCAGGGATGGTAGGTGGCAAGACGTCCACCCCAAATTTAGTTTGAATAGATTTTTGAACATATTGCTGATCTTGAACATGTTGTTAATCTTTAGCAATATCCAGTTTTATATGAGAGCAATAGTGGGGGTGTGGTTCTATCTCAAACTTTTGTCAATACCTGTTGTGTTTGGTTCCAATCCATACCTCATCCGAAGTTGGTTGGGTGATATCTCTCTCAACTAACACACAAGCCACAGAGGGTCTGGTGACAGCAAGCGTAGGACTATTAACTTTGAGAGACTCACCGTAAGCATTTGCTAAGTAGTAGAGAATTTCCAAGTTGAACAGATGTAGTTTTAATCCTAAGAACTTTATCCAAACAAGAATGATAGGAGACTCCTCTTTTGGATTAAAATCAATAGTCTACTTCAGGTTTTTTATAAAACGGTTGTCGATCTTGATTACCTTACGAGAAAAAATACGAGTGTAATCTCCATTGTGAGATAACTGAATAAGTACATGCCGGCCGTCAAGTAAGCCAATATTTCAACTAGCCAATAACTTCATGGCATTAAAATCTCTCTAAATGATCTCAAGTTTTGGGTAACCATAAAGGAATTTCCCCACTAGAGCAAAATGCCAAGAAGACGTAAGAGTACTAGTTTTAACCTCAAAGAGAAAAAAAGCAGGTTTCTAATTCTTTTTACCAAGCATTTTAATGAAAGTGTGATCACCACTACCTTCAAGAGCCTCGTGGAAGGATTGTGTAACATTGCAAGACTTACTGATACCAAAATCAGGCTCTGTACCTGAAAGAGGGCCACTAATAGGATTAGGAAAGTCACCGACAAGGGCATTGGCATAGGAACGAAGCGTCAAGGCCATCTCCACAGGACAGATGACCTCAGTCAGATTTTGGAGCGACTTGGCGAGCGCGTCAATCTGCGAGGTGAAGCAAACTACGACGAGTGAAAATACGAGCAAAATCGTCTGTTGGGCAGGAGGCAAGTAGACAGGCGCGTCTTTCATTGGGCGTGCGAAGACGTCGTAGTCGTCTTCAGGTGCAACTGTGAGACGAAACACCTGTCGGAGGCGCGTCGTCGGTCAAGAGACGGCGTTGCAAAATAGGAAGATGTCATCATCGTCTTTGGTTGAGGCGAACAAAACAACGTCGTCAGGCTGGAGAAACAGATTGCGAGCTTACGGATTTGTGAAATCATCATCATGGCAGACGACGAGAGAAGCAGTGAGTCCGATGGATTCAACGTCGGGAATCGTCATCGAGCGCGCTTGCCCATATTGTATAGATATTATTTCTTCCTTATTAATGCAAAATTATCCATTATATTTTTTGTTGTTATTGTTTATCTTTGCTATATTATATAAAACTATTGATTGACTAGACAACAACTAAGAGTTTAGGTGGTCTGCCCAAAGTTGAGATGAAAAGAATAGACTCATCATTATTGAACTACTATGAAAAATTATAGGATATAGATGTCTATATTAATTTTTATAATCATTAGGATCTATAAAGTAAATTTAGCAAATTTTTTTAATATTGAATTTCTTCATTAAGATAAAAATAAGATATATTGAAATGTTAGCAACCCATAATTTATTAGAGAATGATAAAGTACACAATAGAATTGAGTTACAAGAAAATCTTTTTATATTTGTTGAGTAGTTTTATAAATTAACTTTAAAGTATAAAACTCAATAATGTCTTATTCTTGTGCTTTCATTAAATGGTCTACATTTACCCACAACTTTTAATAGTTAGACATTCATTATGATTATTTGAATACAATAAAAATCAACATATTGTTTTATACTTTGTGAATTCAATCTTTGGGTGATAATACTCTTTGTTTACTATATTATTTGTAAGCCCATATATTCTTGAGTGCACATTCACTTACAACAATTTTTTGGTGTTATTGCCTAGAACTACTTTCTCCAGCATCAATACTAACTACTTTTAGCTTGAATTCAAGATCTTTCTATTATTATTTTTTTCTCTAATTTTACTGTTCAAATGAACTTCTTAGATAATATTCATAATGTGTGCAATATATTTTAGATTGGAGAGTTCAATTGACTAGTTCGATTAGAGACGTTGATAAATTTATTAAATTAATTAAATGAAATCCAATAAAAAACAAAATTGAACTAAATAAATAAGTTATAGATTTAAACCAAAGCAATCAAAAATGTAATTTGATTTATTTTTTTGGTTTAGCCAATTTTTAAAATCCTAGCGAAGATCTATGCACACTTAATGGATGATGAAGACAATTTTATGTTAAAGACAATAATTTAATCTTATGGTTTAGCCAACTTTTTTTTTCAAGTCAATCCAATAGTTAAATTTCAGATAACTCTTAGTTTGGAACTAAAAATTGAATTTTGTTTTTATAAATCAAACTAAATCAATCAAATATGCTTGATTTGATTTGATATTTTATTTTAAACTAATTAATGCACAACTACTTTCAGTGGTGATAATTGCTATCATTTGATTGAAACTTAGAACACTTTAAAAGTATTTGAGGAGATAAACACAATCTTTGATACTATTACACACATCATTACAAATCTCAGGAGACAAATATGAGCCTCGCATAGGACCTAGGCTTTACAAGATGATGGCGTGTGAATTGTCCATGGTAAAACATGTTATCATTAAGCCTAGGATTTACACAAAATAACCTTGAGTTGAAGCTACTATTCTTTTGATGGTCCAAACTTTATAGTTTTAAAGCCTAACTTGCACGACCCGAAGTACCACATTAATTTTTTTTTGAAAATTTTCATAGATTTTAATAACACAAAGTTTTAGATGATGTTATTAGATTGTACATGTTCCTATTCTTACTATTCAATCTATGTTAAAAGTTGGCTAAACTCACTATCAACCATCATGAGTTAGGATTATTTGGCTCCAAAAAAACATTGCATTGGTGAAGATTTACATTTGAATAAAAATTTTAAAATCCATAGTTTAATGAAGAAAACTATGGCGCAATGCTAAAATTGAAATTACTCCCAAATAATACACTTCTATATCCAGCCACTATCATATTCTCAAAAATTTTAAAAATAGATGCTTGATAAGCAATTCTCTAAAATTTTGCATATATTTACGAAGCTGCACATGGATATTCCATTCATTAATGCATTAGAACAATAGCCAAGCAATCAAAGAGTTTATGAAGGAAATCTACTCTAATAAGAGGAAGTTGGAGGAGAGCAAAACTACTGCACTTGCTGATAAATTCAATTTTACAAGAAGCTCCACCACCATCTACATTATTAGAAATATACATTTCAAAGATGAATTCTGCAATTTGGGGGTATAAATATATCAATAACTTGAAATTAATGATGTTAAGCCAATAAGTATATGCTATTGGTTGATAGCAATATCCTACTAAAGTCATGGAGGGTGGGTGTGCTTATGAAGGTTGATCAAAATATATTCAGTGGATTTCATTGTCTTGATATGAAAACTCAAAATCAAGTTCAAGAGATTGATACATGCCATAGGAAGGAACTTGACCGGATGTACAAAGTATTTCACGCAATGTATTATGCAAGTCAAACTCTATTAGAGGTGCGACCAAATTATGTTATCAGAGAAAAATAGTTCTTAGCTACAACCATTGATTTTAACAACTTCAAGCCATCATGGGCATATAAGTGAATGTATAGAATAACCATACGAGTAAACATGTAATAAAAAAAATTAGTTCAAAAGCCTAAACTAACCCAATGAGTCCTGCTATTGTAAGAATTCAATTTTACGATCCTAGGGTAAAAAATTTGTACCAAAGAAGTTATAACATATCTTTTCTCAAGATTGGAGCATCTTGATACTAGCAACAAAATGAGGTAGCTTACTATAGAGATGTTTCTAAATGAAAAACCATTCTCCCATCAGCATAGCATTGATTCCTTAACTTGTAGTGGCATATACCATTCCGCTACTGAACAATGATATATCAATAGCACGAGAGATTTCTTTTTGAGATTAAGCATTATCTATGTTATGATACTTTTAGAAGTTCTATCCAAATCAAATCCATCGGCAAGGCATTTTAAAAGAAGAGAAGACCAACATTGTACACAAATGCAACCCTTGTAAGCGTGGAGGTTGTTTTGGGGCAAATTGCATCGCCCTAAAAATTCTTCAATCCAGCTATATTGGTTCATGCTAATAAAAATACCAATAAATCTGTAACTAGATATGTTCCTTAGGAATGAAGGCACTGGTGGGGTGAAGATGGCAAGTAACATATCCAAGAAGAAAGTTAGCCCGACTCATTACACCCATAATCCTACTTAACTCTCTTCTTGTTGTTTTAGCAGCACCACTTCACTATATTGTTGGGCTGATCCTCCCCAAATTTGAGGGATTTAATTGTCAAGGTTGTAGCTTTGCTTATTTAGGGTGAAATAATTAACAACAAATTGCAAAATGTATGATTGAAAATCATGCCACTGAAGAAATAATTTTCTCCAATTACAAGGCCATGAATACTTTCACAATGTAGCCTTGCTTAGGACGAAAAGGAGAGTATCTAAAGAAACAAAATGAAACTAGAGATTAATGGAAAGAACCAAAAAGACATTTCAAAAAGAACAATCTCGTGTTTTTATCAATAAAATTAAGAAAGAAAATTAAACACGGCCAAAGTGGAGTTGTGCAAGCAGAGACCTAACCATTAAGAAAATGCAATGATTTACACTTGTAATTAACTATTGATTATATATTTGGGAGTAGAATACATTAAAATCTCTTCAATGCTACAATACAGGTAATGCTCAAGCTCTCTTTGAAAATCACACTATCAGTGTAGCAAATACAATGATTTTCTTTGCGGCATGTACATTGAACACAACAAAATACTATAAGTGATTCAACAAACCTAGCAATATCTATACAGCTATGGTGCTTCCCAAACTTTGTAATCATTTCCCTCGGCAGCCAAGACCCACTTCTTGGAACCAATGGATGGTTCATAATCTCCTGGTCCAATTTTGATTGCAACTTTCTCATCGATTTCAGCAGCATACACATCCCTCTCGACCTTCATAATCTTCACCTGAATCAAACACATAACCAAAATGACTGACCAGCAATGGTAAAAAGCAGAGGAAACCTAGGATGGTTAACATGATTCTACAGTTGGTTCATGGATTGAAGTGAGAGCATAAAACTTAACCCAATCAAACCGACTCACTGGTTCACATTAAAAAAGAACCAAATACTCCAAAACATCCTTGCCAAGGCCTGTAGCAACGGCCCATCAGTTATTATTAGTGTTAAAAAATATCGATGTTTGTGAAAAGATGTTCACCCAAAAAATTATTCATGCTTGAACACAAATTCTAATTGGTCTGATAAACGAGTTGAACACAAATAAGAGCAAACTTGTTTATTGTAATAATTGAAAAAATAAATAAAAAAAATAAGGGAATTTTAAAGGGTTTGTGTTGATTCGAAGGGTGCAATATCTAGATGGTTTTGTTTTAAGGAGATAAGTGTCCCATTCAAAGAAAAGAAGCAAACCAAACTGAGAGAATGAGAGCGGGAAACAAAGAGGCAAGGAGAGGTTGTGTTTCTCTTACCAAAGATTCGACTTTGCAGAAGCCGATGCCAAGAACGCCAGTAGAAAGGAGGAAGAAGAGGTGCGGGAGACTGCCGAACCCTAGCCTAGACGCGTGAAGGGGGAGAGCCTCACGATTATGGCCAAACCCAGGTCTATGCCAAGAGGAAGGAAGAAGGCAGAGTCGAACCAAGCCTGTGCGGGTGGCATGCAAGAAGAATGCGGGAGAAGTTTTTTTTTTAAACATACTCAACTGTGAGATAAGGATGAATAAAGGAGTTTGTGTTCAAGCAAACCACTTTCTGCCACTAGCATTAGTTATTATCACACATTAACTACAGTACCCATGCTAGATTTCCCATGCGGAATCAAATGCTACAAAATTTTATAAATATTCAATGGCTATTGTAGCTCATTTTATTTTAAAGTAATATTTTATGTTTAATAATTTGATTAAAAGATAAGTAATAAGAAGGGAATATCTATAGAAGATGTGGACAACCGATGTTCAGATAAATTTATCAATTGTTGAACAAAACTTTTAAATTTGTAGTGACTATTTCATTTATTTTGAAATGATTAAATGCTAGTTATAAAAAATGAACATAAAAAATTTTGAGTATCACTATTCAATCTTCTGTTTCCGTCTTACAATATTCAAAGCCCAGGTGTGATAAAAAAGATATCAGAGTCAGTTTAGGATTAAATAATACAATCTTGATGAAATAGCAATAAAATAATTATACGAAAAATAGTCATTATTAAATTAAAAGTTTAACTCTGATTAAGTTATTATTTTAATTCAGTTAAATGAATGTACCTGAGATTATGAAAGAGGAAAAAATGATGGGAAATGAGGAAGTATCGTCTGCTATAGTTGAGAACACCACTACCCTTGATCAAAGATGATGCCGGGGATAACACAAATAATTCAAGAGTCCAGATCGCAACATAATGGAAGAGATACAGCTGTTGTGTATAAATATTTAAAGATATTTCAAAATCTGCATACACATTCATTCAAATGAACGTAAGATATGATTGAGGGGAAGAATTGGTTGATCCAAATAGAAAAGATATTAGATAACATGACATGTTCGGATGAAAGAAGAGTACTGTTGGCTACATTTATATTGGATGGGAAAACTAGCATGGGTACTGTCAGGACAAGCTAGCAGACATACCCGACATAATGGAAAGTTGGGAGGAATTTGTGAAGCTTGTCAGAGAGTTGTTTGTATCTATATTCACTCGAAGAAAAATGCAGGACAAATTCATTAAGTTAGTTCAAAGAGAAAAGACAGTTACATAGTATAATAAAGAGTTCACTGCACTTACAAAGTATGCACCATAGTGGATAGCTACTGTAGAAGAGAAGTGTATGAGAATTCTATTTGGATTGAAAGATTCGATCGGGCAACCGTTAGTGTCCTTGGGAATAGATGATTACACGGTGTTAGTGAAGTGGGCTAGAAGAGTAGAGATTGCTTTTCTGCTTACTCAGAAGTGTATGTAGACACAACGTAGACGCACAAGAGGAAGAGTATTGATAAACAAGAGCATGTGGATCAATCAGAGAGAAAAATTTTCAACAAGCCTAAGTATATTTTAGGTGGATTAAGTAGAGGCACGACTCAAAGTACTATAGTCACTTGTCGTCAGCCTATTCACATGGCTAGATACTTCCGTTCACTTGGCCAGAAAACTTCTGAAGAACCAAAACTAAATGGAGCACTTTCACAAAAGACTACAGATGGACAAAAAAGAATAAAGTCTACAGCTTCAACTCCTACTCAAGGTCAACCACAACCAGTCCAACCTCGAGTTTATGCCCTTACTCGTAGTAGGCCAAAAGAACCTACTGTCACTTGAAGATGATGCTAACATAGGCTCATGAGTGTTATGTTTGCTTGCATATAATAGGTATGTCATTCTAGTGTTTTTTTTTTATTTTAGACGGTGTGAGTTGTCTTACTTATATCAGGTGTGATGTTGCTTCAATTGACAGGGAAAATTAGTCGAGTAATATTGCAATAGATCATTGTCTTGCTGTATCCACTTTTCATTTTAATGAAGGGATCTAAAGTTTTTAATGAAAAATTTTAATTATGCATATGTTTCCCACAATAAAAAGAGGTTGCGAAAGATTCATAAATTTTGACGAAAAAATTTTTAAAGAGGAGACAACAATTGTATTAACTGAATAATAATAATAATAATAAATAATAATAATAATAACAATAATAATAAGGGATAATTACATACACAACACCTAAAATATTGATATTTATAAAATCTAGTATCCAAATGATATTTTGAACTATCAAACCGATGTATTGACATGTGATCAAACCATTGATAATTGATAAGAATAAAAAATATGATATTTGAGTGAGAATTTGAAAGAGGGTAATAGATTTGTATATAGCAATGTTTCGGGTGCAACGTATGTAATTGCCCCTAATAACTAATCAGAGAGGTAGTAGGGATACACATCGTTATAGTTTCCTCTACAGGAGACGAAGCCAATTCCACCATTCATTCGAACAGATCTAATGGAGAGAACAAGGATATGCACCCTAGCTGTTAGGTGGAGAAGGAAGAAGAAGGAAGATAGGAAAAGAAGAAACCAAAGGAGAAGAAGACGAAAAGAAAGGGAGTGTGTTATGTCGAACCTTAGCTGCAGGGAAAAAAGGGAGGAGATCAGCTCGCCATCTGTGTTTAAGTTAATATACGACGTCTCCCGCGGTTCGACGATGCCTCGTCCTGTCGCGGTTCGCGTCCTGCACGACATCTCATTTGCAGGCTCTCTCCCACAGGCGAGGGCGCTCCCTTCGCCGTCGTCCTTCTACGCGTCTTCGCTATCTTCCTAACGACGCGACTTCGCTTTTCCAGATGATTGTTGCTTTGCTGCCCGACACACAGACACCATCTTGTCGGTGGAGATGGCATCGACTATCCATTCCTATGCCAATGCACTTGCCGGCGAATTCCGTATTTCTACACGTGCTCTTTCAAGTTCAGAGACTGATTTTCATATAGGTAAGTATTGCAAAGTTCCACAATCTTTCCATGAGGCTCTTGAAGATGGTGATGATCACACATTCATTAAAAAACTTGAAAAAAAAATGGGAAGCCTGCACTATTCTCACAGAGGTTGAAACCAATACTTTCGCATCTTATTGGCGTATTGCTCTAATGGGGAAATTTCTTTATGGTCAACCAATACTTGAGATCATTTGAAAAGAATTTGATGCTATGAAGCTGTTGGGTTGTTGGAATATTGGTCTACTTGACGGTCGATACATATCGATTCAGCTATCTCACGATACCGATTATACTTGCATTTTTTCTCAAAAAGTTATCTAGATCGACCACCGTCGTATGAAAATTCTGAAGTGTACTGTTGATTTTGATAGAAAAGCGAAATACCCTATCATTCCTGTTTGAATAAAATTTTCGGGGTTAAAATTACACATGTTCAACTTGAAAATTCTTTACTCCTTAGCAACTGCTTACGTAATCCTCTCAAGATTGATAGTCCTACGTTTGCTGCCACTAGACCGTCTGTGGCTTATGTGTTAGTTGAGAGGGATATGACTCAACCAGCTCCAGATGAGGTATGAATTGGAATCACTCACAACGGGTATTGATAAAAGGTTGAAATAGAATCACACCCTTCTTATTGCTCTCATTGCAGTATGTTTGGTCATAGTTCTACCATTTGTTATCAATTGCATCCTCATCTAAGGTCGAAGATCACTAAAAATAGCCACCTACTATCCTTGTTGAGAAGATGCAACCTGATCCTCTTTCCAACACCGCATATCCTGACGAAGAAAAAAATACTACAGCTACAGATCCAATCGTGTTTATACCACTCACTGTTATTGAATAATGCTCACTTACACGCCAAGACACACGAGAGTGCTCCTTTGATCCAATAAAAAATCAACCGGTACAGCATGTAGCTGCTTCTAATGTTAAACAACCTACACATGGCCGGCACACTATAGACCAATCCACTAATCATGTGAGTGAATCTTCAGATGAAGAATGACAGGTCTATTCCAAGAAGAAGAAAAATGAAGGCCGGCTCGAGCTCGGGAACTTATTGGATGATATATTGGTTACTACTGACAATGACACCCATCTTAACAATTTATTAGTTGGCTTCTTCCCTAGAACTAGAGGCAGAGGCAATGCCAAATTGGGTCGCCCTCTAGCTACCTGAAACTACGTATTTCGACACTTTTAGGTTTTTTCCTTTTACATCTCTCATGTACTTTCTATATTTTCTCGTTTTGGAACTATTTTTGGATATCGTGTGGGCAGGGTGTCATGTTTGGGCCCTCCCACACATTGTATCTGTATGTTTCTTTCTACTTAATATATTAGCCCTTAGGCTTTCTCATATGTATATATATATATATTAGAGAAAGCCCAAGCGCTAATATATTAAAGAGAAAAAGATACGGATAAGTTGCATGAGAAAGCCAAAAAGAAAGCTCAACTCACACAATACAACACACACAACTCCAAATAAAGCAAAGGTACAAAAGGATAAAAAACCAAAAAGCCACCAACGAGCACAAAAGTGCTAGGGACGTCCCACTTTAGTCTTCTCTCTGTCTCTAGTTCTCTAAAGAGAATTCGCTAACAGATTGATAAGGTGCGTACCATTACCCGAAGTAACCAAAGTATCGTCCATCAGATTCCTGAGCTCAAATAGGTCTCCATTCTTCTTCTTCCTCCTGGATGTGTAGACCTTTCATTCCTCATCCGAGGATTGACTCATCTGATCAATGGATTGTTCCAAAGGTGGTCGGACAAGTGTAAGTTGTTGCACATCATGATCCCTATGAGCCTGAGAAACATTAACATTTTACTCGATCAGATGAGGCAGTAGTGAAATAGTAGAAGTATTGTCACTTGTAATATCAGTGATAGGTTCTAGAGCAGGTGGAGTTTGAAGGATCTCCCTCGCCCTCACGATTGGAGGTTCCAAAGATGGGAGAGCTACAACATTGTGTGAAGATTGAATGGTTGACATATTGTTTGCGAGATTAGTGACGTCTTCAGGGGTATCCTTTTGATGATCAATAGTGTCAATAACTTAGAGCTGAACAGGAGTTAGATTCTGTCTCTGGCGGAGCACTTTGCTTTTTTGTCTGAGTTGTGGGTGAAGATGGTGACATTAAGAATTAGAGTGGCCGAACATACGACAATTCAAACAATAAGAAGAAAAATGCTCAATCACTACCTTTTGCCAATATTCATGGTGTTGTGTGTCCAACCAAATCTCCTCAGAAGCGGATGAAGTGATGTCTCTTTCAACAAATACTCGAGCTTCAGATAGTCGGGAAAGATTAAAAGTAAGAATATTCGTTTTAGTGGCTTACCATACGCTGAAACAATAGATTACAACATTTTTTAGTGAAAAAATGAAATTTCAAACCAGAGAGACGAATCCAAACCGAAATGATTGGTGGTTTCGTATGTGGGTCAAAACCTACAGATAATTTCAGAATCTCCATTGTTATGTTATCAATCCAGATAATCCTTCTAACAAATAAACGCGTGCAATCCTCTTCATTATTAAGTTGAATAAGAGTGTCTTCCATCTAAAAGTCCAATTTTTCACTCCCAACAAGGTGTATAAGCTCAAATTCCTTACAAATCAACTTCATTTTGGGATGGACATACAAAAATTTCCTGAACAAATTCAGACTACAGGAGGAAGTAAGTTGAATACCTTTAGTTTCTGTAAAAAAAGATGGCAGGTTTTCCATTCTTCCTAACATGTTTCTTGATGTCATCCTTCCACTCAAACGAAGTAAAAAAACTTAATTTAGGTGTACCTGAGGCTTGGGCACCCACAAGGAAAACAACATACGATCTGTCCGAAGCCATATGGAGGTGCAGAGAGCAAATTATAAAATCAAACAGGGAGCAAGGAGCGGAGGAAAACCCCTCTATGAGCTGCAGACGACCAGCTAGCAACAACTAAAAGATGCCCCCAAACACCTTCTCGGGACGATGACGAGCCGCAAAAGCCAGCGCCCAGACGTCCGCCTAAGCGTCCCTCAAAAGTCGCTGTGAGAGGCAACTAAGAGCAGCTGAAACGGGATGAAGAAACCCGCTGAACATAAGCCCCCGAGCCCGAAGACCTGTCGAGAGAGTCACTGAATCAAGACAACAGAGCCGTTGCAACGCAACGGAGAAAGACTGGTGATGAATGTCGTATGTCCGATTTCGCTCTGCTAGGTTATCTCCATTATGGCAAAACCTGGTATCTCTTCGTCGATTTGCTCTTCGTCGTGTTTCCTCCTCTTGGTCGTGCTTCGTCTGTGTCGTGCGGCATCGGCTTCTTCGTCGCACGTCGTCTCGGCTCTTTCACGCTCGAAGAAGAAGAGGTTTCTGTGTGCAGCATCATTCTTCATCTCGCGTCTTCCGTTGTCAGCTGCGTCTCTTGTGATCACGCTTCTGCGGCTCCCGGCTCGTCTCCTGCGGCTCCGTCTTTTGCGGCCCCGCTTCCTGTTCCATAGCTACTGCTCCTTCTCAACCACCGACTACTTCAGTTTTAAAGTTTGGGAAGGCTTCTTTTGTTGATATGGTTGGCTTTATGGGATCATATCAGGTTTTCCCTTAGGTTTACCATGAATCATTTAAAGTCCAGGAGGACTGTAACCTTATCAAGAAGATGGGTAGGAAGAGTATCAAACTGGCTCTATTCTTCTCTGATGTTGAAGTTTTCAACCTGGTTAACAAGTTCAAATTCACCCCCATTGAAAAATTCCAATCGGGACATCCAAAAATGGAAATCGTTAGAAAGACTTTCGAATATCTTTAACTATTGAGACTTTAAAAAGTTGGCCTCTTTGATTGGAAATATGTGATGCTACAATTATCTAAAATGAAAAACTGCCAAAATATTTTCCAAAAATTTTATGACAATAAATAGAAAATATATGAAACGACTTAAGTGATCTCCTGATTTTGACCATAGGCAAGAACCACCTATAGTTCCAATCAGGTTTAAACTACCTGGCCTAAAGTTGCACTACTTCAATCACCAAGTTCTCTATTCTATTAAGAGAGACCTATGAAATTGGATACACCCACCTTCAATCTAACCAGGCCTTCGGTTGCAAGAATTCTTTTTGAAAGGGATATCACCCTCCCTGATGTGAACGAAATATGGTTTGGTACTACCCACAATGGGTATTGACAGTCAATTGTTGCAGAACAAAGACCCTACTACTGCAGTCATTGTAATTGTTTGGGCACACCCCTGTCAATGCTTCAGACTTTACCCAACATTTGAGATCGACAGATCCTAACAACATCATCCAAGGGCAGGAAAATATAGTAGACATTGTTAATCTTTCGGAAATGTTGAATAAGAATTTCACTCATAAGACTACTCCTCACCAACCAGTCCAGCAACTTCCACCTATTGTTGCCTATTGTTGTTGAGGCAGCTCTTCCTCATATTACAAATACTACGAATTTTGTTGTAGCAGATGCTAGCCCGAGTGGCTTGGAACCACCTATTGTGAGAGAATGGGGTACTCATGTTCTGGAGGAGTATCAGGATCAAGGTGTGCTGCAGACTGAGTCAGATCAGCAGTTTACCTCCATCGAAGATCCACATATTTTTCAGACGGGACTACCTCTGACAGATGATTGACAGGTTTACAAATTTAAGAAGAAAAAAAAAAAGAAATGCAAGATCTCAGTGATTCTCAGGATGACTATCATAGTTTTAAGCGGAAGCCCATATCTCAGTATGTTGCTGGACTCCCGCCCTAGATTCAGGTGAAGGGGAAGTGGTATATCCACCGACTACACCCACCATGATTAGGAGTTGTTTTCATTTTATTATATTTTTAGGGGAATACATGTAGTTTTAATCCCTCTGAGCTGGCTCTTTGTACCCACTCATTAAAACCTTTGTATCTTCTCTTTTATATCAATGAATTTTGCCTTTTCAATATATATATATATATATATATATATATATATATATATATATATATATATATATATATATATATATATATATATATATATATATATATATATAAATGGATGGAGTCGTCTGCTTCGTCGAGGCTCTACTAGGGTTTTGCTTCACGGCGAAACCCTAGCCTCTGCTACCTGTATTCCAAGCTCGTAGAAGAAGGGGAGTATGCTCCTCTGTTCCGTCGCCTGTTTCGTTGAGCTGCGCCTGTGCTGTAGGGCCGATCGAGCTATGCCTATGCTGCTCGTTTTCTGCTGTTTCGACCAGTACACGTCTGTTTCTTCCATCCTGCGCCTGTTCCCGCGGGTTCAACGACCCGACGCGCGTCGTCGAGCTGCATCAGATCGCACTGTCTGGTTTTTTTTGGTTTTTGCATCTGCGGGCTAAAGGATCGTCGTTACGGCGCTTCCTTCTTCGGTTGATTCTAGCAAAGCTTTTTTCGCCCACGTGGTGGGTAATCATCTTGCGAAATCTACTATTGTCTTCCCCTCAAGCTACAAGGAATGTCGTGATGGTACGAACAATTGGCCTTTTCTTAAGAAAATAAGCAGGAAGAGTGAGAAAACAACACTATTTTTCTCTGATTCAAAAATTTCAACCCTAACTGAGAAATTCAAGTTCGCTCTTATAGAGAAATTTCAGTGGGGGCACCCACCTATGGAAGTTATCAGAATGAGTGTTGACGATCTCAAACTTGTAGGCAAGTGGAAAGTGAGACTTTTGGATGGGAGACATGTGTTGATTCAGTTAACCTTAGCTAAAGACATGTTGATTTAGTCAATGAAGTTACTCAAGTGGTCTCCTGATTTTAACCCAAAAACATGAGTCTCCTACTGTTCTGGTATGAATTAGTTTACCTGGCCTCAAATTACAATTCTTTAATCATCAGGTTCTTTATTCTATTGGAGTCATTCTTGGAGATCTTATGACGCTAGATATGCCCATGATTAACCTAACTAGGCTTTCTGTTGTCAGAATATTTATGAAAAGAGATATTATCTTACCTGATATTACTGAAGTCTGGCTGGGCACAACTCACAATGAATATTGACAACCAATTGTCATTGAACATAAAACTTTTTATTGTACTCACTGTAAGATGTTTGGGCATACACTTGATAAATGTCACAGGTTTCATCCAAACTTGAAAGCTAAAGCTCAAGCAAACAAAGAGGAGTCTAACCCCATTGCTATGGACAAATCTGCTCAATCTGTTCCCACAAGACAGGATTTGCCTATGGATCTCCCCTTGCCAACACAACAATTCCTGATGAAGAACACCATACTACAAGTACATATCCAAATGTGTTTATACCACTCAGTGTTATTGAAGAAGGCCTACATACATGTCATGACACACGAGAATGTTCCTGCTCTCCTGATTCAATAAAAGATCAGCTTGTATAACAAGTAGTCGCTTCTAATGTTGAACAACCTACACATGTTCGACACAATTTAGACCAATCCATTGACCAGGCGAGTCAATCTTCGAATGAGGAATGACAAGTCTATTCCAGGAGAAAGAAGAAGAACGGAGGCAGACTCGAGCTCGGGAATTTATTGAATGATACATTGGTTACTACTGGCAATGACACTATCTTACCAATTTATTAGCTGGCTCATTCTCTACAACTAGAGGCAGATGCAAGGCAAAATTGTGTCGCTCTTTAGTTACCCGATAATCCGAATTTTGATATTTTTTTATTTTATTTTCTTTAGGTCTCTCATGTATTTTTTCGTATTTTCTCTTTTTGGAACCATTTGCATATGGTGGGTATCGAGTGGGCAGGGTGTCATGTTTGAGCCCTCCTGCACAATCTATCTGTAACCTACTTTCTTTTTAATATATTAGCCATTGGGCTTTCTTTTATATATATGCGTGTGTGCATGTGTGTGTCTATGTGTCTATACGTGTATGTATGGATGTTTGTGTATGTGTGTATGTATATATATAAATGTCTGTATGTGTGTATATGTGTCTGGATGTATGTATGTGTGTATGTGTGTGTATATATTTTCTTTATGATTTGTAAGCTCCTTTTTCTTATTGGTCACATTATCATGAATGACAAGTAATAATTCTTATCACGTATTAGTTAAGGTTATATATATATATATATATATATATATATATATATATATATATATATATATATATATATATATATATATATATATATATATATAT
>NEWO01000763.1:84431-185671 GCA_003013225.1 Phalaenopsis aphrodite | reverse complement strand
TATATATATATATATATATATATATATATATATATATATATATATATATATATATATATATATTGTTGCATTTGATGGACTTAGGTCTTATATTTAGTGCTTTGCATATCAGTAAATGAGCCAAGCACAAACAAAATTTGCCAGCTTCTTGATGGGCTTAAGAACAGGAGTCATATTTATCATAGGTTCATATGTACACACTTGTGCTCAAACTAAGGTGGCAGTGAATTTCTAACTTGTTGCAGCTATTTACCGTACTCCTGCAGTGGATCTTGCATCTTCGTCTGAGAGAGATTAGTTTAGAGATTTCATGTCGATAATGTGAGAATAAATGGTCATAGAAGACAGCTGGTGTGCCAGGATGGGTCAAGATGTAGGCATATCCTTGCATTTCCTTGCCTGATGGGAATCTCCAATGACCCTGCAAAAAATAAACAGAGAATAACAGTAAACTGCTGAATATTTAACGTTGTAGAACAAATGTGAAGTAACCACAAAAAAATAAAAATAAAAAATAAAAAATAAAAACAAAAACAAAAACAAAGAACAAAAACCGAAAAATTAAACATTACAAGTGAGGCCTTAAGCTGAATTTTGTGCAACCATTCGAAAATAGCATGAAAGCAGAGAAGCGCCAAAGATGAGTGAACTGCCCACCCAATCTTGCTTCAGTTTCTAAATGCGAAACTTGCCAGGAAAAAAAGGTCATGCCTAGTCAAACGTCTCACATAAAGCAAAGAAGAATCCTTTTAGGGAAAATGCATAATCTACAGGAAGGTGACTCGTACGAAGATAAATGATCATTTTTCAGAAATAAAATGGTAGCTTTCCAGGAATGGTTATAATAACAATGGGAAACCAATTTAATATAGTGAAATGTCAGAAATTTGAACACAGCCATGTATTTGAACTTTATCTAATCCTAAAAGAAACCTAAATGTTTAAATCAAACTCCACATTAAAATGGCAAAAAGCAATTCACTATTACCTGAGTAGAACCAGTATCATGATTCTCTATAAATGTTACTGCACGAGATGGCCACCACCCAAGTACCCCAGGTGGCTTTCCTTTCACATCAGACAAGCGCCAATATTCACATTTTTCCAAAGCCTAATACAAGAAGAATCACTAGTTAAGCTCTCATGTCACAAACATTCCAAACATTATTAATTATAAACTCTCTTGTCAAGCTAATCAATTCAAGTTCATAAATTAAATGGAAGATTCAAAAAATGGAAACTCTAGATCTAGTAAAGAGAGTTCTTAAGAGATGATAACTGACATTTGCTATTCAAATATTTATTAATCAATCTATGATTTAGAATGGATGCAAATGCAATCAATTCAAAATATTCAGGGATATAAACTAAATGGATCGAGCATGCAGCATTTTCACAAATAACCAATCTTATCTTGTTTGGCTTCAAAAACAGTTATTTGAATGATAGTGCTAAATGAAAACTCTATGCCAATAAGCATCTGCCCCTCAGTTTTAAAAAAGGAAAAATCCCCCAACAGGTTTATCTAACAAATGAATATATGTCCACCATATGATAAAGTAGACTCAATAAGATGACACTGAAATGATCCATGGTAAAAATTTCCAATATAAGGAAATAGTGCATAAGGTGTATGAAGCTCTAGCAAACTATAGGTTAATTGAAGGGTTTGATATATACAAACTTATTCCTATTTTAGTACAGAAATTGTATTTGTGAGTCAACTTCTGATCTCTGGATCATTATGGGAGCAATACACCCTGGTCGGTCCTCTAAAATTAAATATATATCTACAAAGCAACTGTGGGCAAGAAAAGGCCTAGCAGGAAGGATGGCCTATTTCACTAAAGATTCAAGTCCAAAGTAAGCATACAAAAATGATAATAACCATGATTCTTTTAACTATTTCTGAATGTAAAAGGTAATATAATGTCTGCTTAACAAAATATTCTCTTTTGGAATTCAAGACATGAATTCGGTTTTTTTGAAAACTTTGAAAAAAAGAAAAACAAAATGTATACACGTTCAAATTATCTCACTTTATAATATTAAACGATAAGAAATACATTAAAAAGTGATTTGATGTGGCTGACTAAAAGAGGATTATATTTTTAAAGGAATATAAGAGAGCTGAAGAAATAGAGTACAAAAGAATTTACCGTGTGAAGGATTCCTTTCGTAGTGACATCGAAGGCGCCAGATGTTCCATTTGTATCATTTATCCAATCTATAATCCTCTGCCTGTGTGCATCTTGATTATATTCCATTACACCATATTCATAGCTGAGAGAATCCCAGTACTCGCCTACACAAAAATATGGTTCACTTGCTACCAGATAATCTTTGACATAACCACCCCAAAATCCTCGAACAAAGTCTAATCTCCATCCATCATAGCCAACTTCTTTTCTGAACCAAGTAAACAAAGATATTAAACATCACAAAAAGGCTTTCATTAAATCAGGATTAACATTCAAAAGCTACTAAGGATTGTAGTTATTTGAAGTAGAGTGCCATCTAATATTACAGTTCTATGTCTACGCCAGTGCAATCCATTCAAATATTGCTTGTTAAAATTTAGGGGATTTATTGAAAGATTGCATTGCCATAAAGAATAATTGACAGTTATACTAGCTTCCCTTTTTCACATTGGTTTTACTAATCAAGGAAGGTATCTTCATTTAAATTCATGCTCTAAATTTAATATGTAAAAAGAAAAAGGTAATATCTATTGCTATAATAATATTGAACTCAAGATGTCAGCAAACAAGCAGCCCCTCTGGACACCAACATCATCTCCGAAGTAAATAGACCACAAGAACAACAACAACAACAAAGCCTTAATCCCACTACACGGGGACGGCTACATGAATCTTTTTTCTCCATTGCATCCTATTTAGTGTCATATTTTCATTTGGTTCTAATAAATTAAGATCATTTTTTATACAATAAGCCCAAGTCTTCCTAGGTCTACCTCTACCTTTCTTAACATAAGTCGAATGTAAAACATCTACTATCCTAATCGGATCATCAGATGATCGACGCTTAATGTAACCAAACCATCTAACACGATTTTCTCTAACTTTGTCAGTCAAAAAAGCTACACCAACCTTATCACAGATATATTCATTTCTCAATTTGTCTCTAAGTGTAAAGCCACTCATCCACCTAATCATTCTCATCTCGGCAACACTTACCTAACTTAGTCTTATGCTTGTCTTTTAAAGGCCAACATTCAACGCCATAGAGCATTGCAGGTCTCACCACAGGCTTATAAAATTTTCCTTTCAGTCCAAGCGGCACTTTTCTATCACCTATTGGTACATCCTCCTGTACACGTCCAGTTAGACCATCCATAACTACAACAAAAAGATATGGGCTTAAAGCCAATCCCTGATGTAATCCAATAGAAAAAGGAAAATATTTGGTCAATCCTCCTTCAGTTCGAACACAAATAATAGCTCTAGTATACATACCTTTAATGACTTGAATATAAATCATATCAATACCTTTCTTCTCAAGAACTTTCCAAAGGATATCTCTTGGAACCTTATCGTAAGCTTTTGCTAAATCAATAAAAATCAAATGTAGATTCTCCTTATTATCCCTGAACTTCTCCATCAAACCTCTCAATAAATGTATAACTTTCATAGTATACATGCCTGACATAAATCCAAATTGATTATGAGAAATCTTTGTAATATGTCTTAACCTATGTTCATTTACCCTCTCCCATAATTTAAAAGTATGCATTAACTTAATTCCTCTATAATTTGCACACTCATGTGCATCCCCTTTATTCTTAAAAATGGGGAACCAAAATACTCTTCCTCCACTCCTCTGACATCTTTTTAGTTTTCAAAATAATATTAAAGAATTTAGTAAGCTGAGAAGCTCTCAAATCTCCTAAATATTTACATACTTCAATTGGGATATCACCTACAGACTTTCCACCCTTAGTTTTCTTTAATGTTTCCACAACTTTTTTTTTTACTAATGCAATGATAAAAAAGAAACGTTTTATTATTATTAACAATATTACGATCACTAAGATTGATCGTATTTTCAGAAACTTCATTAAAAAATTTATCAAAATAACTCACCCACCTATGTTGAATATCTTTTTCTAAGAAAAGCACTATGTGATATTCATCATTAATACACTTTACTTGAGTTAAATCTTCACTTTTTTTTCTCTTTTTTTGGCTAATTTATACATATATTTTTCATCATCCTTAGTATCTAATCTATTATAAAGATCATTAAAAACTGAATTTATAGCGTCACAGATTATTCTTTTAGACTCCCTGCGGGTCATTTGATATTTTTTCCATTTCTCTAAGCTTTTAAATTTAAACCAATTTTTATAACATAACTTCTTATATTTTATCTTTTCTTGCACATTATTATTCCACCACTAACTATTTTTATTTAAAGAATTTTTTTCTTTTGCTTCTCCAAGTACATCTTTTGCTACTTGTTAAATAGTGTTTGTTATTTTATCCCACATAGCATTTGCTTCATCATGAACATTCCAAATTTTGAAGTTTTGAATTTTACTTATAAAAATAATTTTATTTGTGTCTTTTAGGTTCTCCCATCTAATTTTACGAAGATGAGTCCTAGTAATTCTTTATTTTACAACTCTTCATCTTAAAATTTAGAACTAATAAACGATATTGGGTACTTAAATCCTCACTTGGAATGAACTTACAATCTTTATAATCTCGACGATCTCTTCTTCTCATAAGAAAATAATTAATCTGTGTTTTACTAGATTCATTTTTATAAGTAATAAGATGTTCATGCCTTATAAGTAATAAGATGTTCATCCATTTTCTGGAATAAAGTATTGGTAATAATAAAATGATACGCTAAAGCAAAACCTAAAATAGTTATACCTTCTTCAATAGTCACTCCAAAACCGTAGCCACCATGAATTTTTCTGAAATATTCTACCTCTACCGACATGTCGATTTAAATCTCCTCCAATAAAAATTCTTTCTTCAAGAGGTATCATTTGTATTAAGTCTTCTAAGTCATTCTAGAATTTATCTTTAGCCATATCTAAACGTATTTGAGGAGCATAATATCACGCTCCGCCACATTCGAGAAATCGTCAAGACGAACACAAGATGGATGATTCTAGAGAATGTTAGAATATAGAGAGTCATCAAAGGGGCTCTAGAAGATTCCGCCACATTCAGGAGAGAGCAAGAAGAAAAAGCTCTAAAGAGAATCTAAGAATAACCTAGAATGTTCTAGAGTTATTTATGTACATAAGAATAGTCTAAGAGATAGAATATAATATTGTAATCTAGAAGCTTCTCTTGGACATTGAATAGTCTCACATTGGCTAGATGAAAGACCAAAGACATGGAGGAGACTATAAATAGGTGCTCCTCCCCTCATTTGTAATTACCCAAGCATTGAATCAAAGCATTCTAGTATTCAATTGCAAAGTATTCCTTTCTCTCTATTATTCTTCTTAAGAGTGCTTGGGGCTCATAAGTTCAGTGTTGTGAGGGGCAAGGCTGATTTAGTGCTAAGAAAGAGCGTTAAAGCCACACGGGTGACTTCAGGAAAGTTAGTCCGTGACAATAAGCTCTTATAATATTAAAAATCTTAATATCAATGATAGTCTTAAAGGCTATAATTTTATCTCCAACTCTATTAATTTTTACAACATTGTCATTCAAACTCTTATCTATAATTACACCTACAACATTTTTAATGCGACTCTTTCCAGAATACCAAAGTTTAAAACCTAGGTTATCAATCTACTTAGCCTTTTCTCCAACCCATTTAGTTTCTTGAATACATAAAATATTAATCTTTCTATGAATTATAATATCAACTAATTTCATTAGTTTATCATTGGGAGTACCTATATTCTAAGATCCTATCCTAAAATTAATTTCATTAGTTTCATAGACTAACTTTTTTACCCGCATCCATCCGTAATGTGGAACTCCTGCTTATTTGACATTACACCCGGGCACCGGTGTAGCCGCACATGAACACTTTTCACTATATTCAGACTATACAGTGCGTCGCTTCCAAAAAACGTCATAGCACTTACAGAATGATAAAAAAGATTCATGTCATGATTTTTTCAACAAGTTTTACGCTGGTTGTCAACTACCTAACGCAACCCTCCACTTTTCACATTCTAAGTAAATAAACCAAGGGAAAAAAATAATAGTTGCCAAGAATTCTATAAAAAAAGGACACAAAGTCATAAAATTAGCAAAAAAAATTAGATAAAAAATGAACAATATCAAGTAAAAAAAGAAATCCATAATGCTAGTGTTTCAAGGAATCAATTTGTGAAATAGGGCACATTAGATCGAAAGTCATTTACAGAAAATAAAAAATTCAGAGAAAAACTTCAAAAAAATAATCAGTAATTATACTCTTGAACACTCTTTTGAGTGGGATGAAATATGACAAACCATCATAAGTCCTTACTCTTTAGTAATGCAAAACCAACCAAACAACTCAGTTGTTTTGGCGATGGATTATGCAGTGAATATGAAGGCTTATATGGTTTTTTATATATATTTGCTACTCAATTGGCTGCTTTGACAAGTGAATTGGTCTATTGCATTGTAGTTTTTAGGTGTTAAACTACGTTAGCAGATGGCATTCCGTCTATTTCACTAGTTACGGGTCTGTTGCAGGATCCGCAACGAGCCTTCAGCAAGTTCTTGACGATAAAAAAGATAAGAGTTTATGGTTATCCTATTCTAGCAAATTAGCGGCTCGCCTTCAACAATGAAAGGCAAAACCTTTACAGCTTTTAAGCAAGGTTTGCTAACTTGTGGCTGTCCTTTTTTATTTTTAAGAAAATTTCATTAGAAATTATTATTCTAAGTAATAGTCTTTAGCTTATAGAAAAGATATTCCCGAGAAGAAATGGCCAAGAAAGTTGAATCTTTTATCCTTTCAATAGCTATTTATATACAAAACTACACAAAAAGAAAAAATAACGGAAATAAATACTTACAATGATTAACAGAAAAAACTGTCATTTGAACATTCAAGAATTGCAATGTCAATAAAGTAAAATATGGGCTCATTCTTTCTTTCTTTCATATGAAACAGCCAGTGGTATTTAATTACAAGCAATGAATCAGTGACCTCTAAATTTCCTCATCTAGCTCTTCCCCTAGCCCTTCTTAAACCAATGGCCCTTCAACACTCCCCTTCAAACTCGATGGTAGAGATCCAAAATTCTAAATTTAGTTAAAATATCTATAAATGAGGGGTTGCTAAGCTCTTTTGATGAATATATCAACAAGTTATCTTCTTGTTTAGACATCTGAAGCACAAATCAACCCAACTTGTAGTTTACCTGTGTTATAAAACAATTATCCACTTCGCATGTTTGGTTCGTTCATGTTGTACAAATCAATCCACTTGGTAGTTTATCAATTCACTAGGTTAGCTACTTATTAGACGCTGGTAATGATGTCAACTGATGTGGCACGTGCCATGTCAACGGCGCCTAGGTGCCCATCTGACACTGTTCAAGGCCTCAATAATTGGAACTTAACTTGTCGGTTGACATGGCACATGCCACATCAACCGTGCCTAAGCATCCTGACACTAACTCCATGGCGCTTGTACTGTGGTAATAGGATGTCCTCTGACTTGTCGTAGGACGTAGTGTATGCCACGCCAGTGTCGCTGTAGCGCCCACGATAGTACCTACGAGCTAGTTAGAATAGGTCGATAGAGGTATTCAATCGCTGGTTGAAGTGGTGTTTGCTACGCCAGCAGCGCCTAGGAGTCCTAACAGCAGCGCCGTGGCCCCTAACCATGTTATAGCCCTATAAAAGGGGCAACCAGAGAGCTTGGTGAGTTTCCTCCTGCGCTCTCCTCTTCCCATTTCGAGCGGTCGATCGTTGGAGAGCCTCGTGTCTTCATGGTTCGAGTGCTAGTTGAATACATTGAACCTCTTAATACTTTGTGGTCAATGGCAACCATCGCGTAGGTGAAATGTCCTGAAATCCTTGCGTTATCATTCTCTAGAGTTTTAGGTTTTGTGTTAGAAAACTCAGGGTATGTTCTATTTTAGAGGAAATAAAAGCTAGTTTCTCTCATTTCCCCAACTTACCTCATTCTTCGAGTGTGTCTCCTAAGTTTAGGGCCCTTAGTTTAGCACTGGTGCTACAGTGCCACCCTCAGGTGCAGTGATGTAGTCCCCATTCTTTTAGAACTAATACCTCAGTTTTGTGTATTGGCACTTAAGTGCTAGTCTATCCCAAGTAGCGGCTCATCGTTACCTCAGTAACGATGCATTGTCACCCTACTCGACTATGTGAGGTGTCAAAGTGTTGTATCCCAACATTGCAATGCTAGTATCACTTTTACGTCTAAGACAGCAACGTTGTTCTTAATGTCGCAACCCCAAATAGACTTTGTTGGTTTGGGGCTCGCATCGTAGCGCCCATGTATGACACCAAAGCGCTAGCCCTTGTGAGGCTCTCTGCCTATCAGTCGAGCACCACGACCTTGTTGGTCAGATTCCTGGCATCGCGCTTTTTGTTCCCAAGGACATAGTACACTCATTTGGAGCGGCAGCACTTAGGCCTAGCCGAGTTCGTTTTCCTATCTCGCGGAAACATAGTCAGTGCACATCTTTTGTTGTAGTACATTGGCCATTTTCCTTCCTTGCAAACATGTAGTCGATGCTCCGCCTTTGATGCAGTGCAACAAACACAGGTCACCCTGCCAATTAGTCGGGTTCTACTAAGCTGAACATTTGGTGGCTCTAGAACTTTATAAATCAAGACAAGCCAAGAATTTTTACCCACGGGTCCTCAGTACACTCTTTCGTTTGGGTGGCAACCCACTTTTCGGCTTTGCTCTATTAGTCAAGTTCGATTGTTCCAAATAAACGAGTCTCTAATATTTATGAATTGGAGACTTGGGAATTTGTATCTCAAACAATTGGCACACCCTTCTGCATGAGTGGCGGTTCTTCGGTCCGACTTATCGACTGGATTTATAATAATCTCATTGTTACCGGCTTGCTCATTATATGTTTGTTTCATCCATTTCATGTTTACCCATTCAGACCACCCAATGAGGCGTGTAGGATAATGCTTAAGCCCTGGCATTACTTAGGGGCAGGTGTCTGTATATAAGGTTTTAGAGCATCAACACAGTCCCTATATTGATCTAATTTTGGCGCCCTAGCGCCAGCCTCTGGATCAAAGGGGCTACTCCGCAGTGCTGTCAAGATATTACAGTGGCATCCCTTTGATATGACTTGCATCTATTTGCATTATATATTTTCATACACATGCATCTTTGGAGTCATTTTTAACTTGTCTCATGCAAATCATTTCATATTTGTTATGTTGCATACTTGATAAGCATTTGTTGCATGTTGTATGATTTGCCACCCTATAATTGGAGTTACAACGGTTGGCACCACTACGCCAACCCCATTCATTTTATGATAGAAGGTGTGTATCCTAGGATTGTTCATAAGACCTGTGATGCCATCTTTCTAATTCAATGTTGCATTTTGCATGTGTTATGCGACCCCTTGTATACCTGATAGTGAGTTTGCATTTGTATTCGTCACTTGCTTGATGCCAAACCCACTTAGTGGGATAAAGGGGATATAGATGGACCGATTATTAGTAGAATTCAAGATGATTGGCTGAAGTGGAGGAATGTTTCGGGCCTATTGTGTGATAGAAAAGTACTGCTTACAATTAAAGAAAAATTTATGAAATGGTGGTGAGACCTGCAATGCTTTATGGGCAGAATGTTAACCTATAAAAGAGAAGCATAAAACAAATTTAAGTGTTGTTGAGATGACAATGCTAGGTGGATGAGTGTCTTGGCATATAGAGACAAAATGTGAAATGAATCTATCAATGAAAATGTTGATGTTGCTCCAATGGTAGACAAGATTAGAGAGTCGTCTTAGATGGCTTGGTAACATTAAACGTCGACCATTTGATAATACAATTAAGAGAGTGGATGTTTTAAATTCGACTTATGTTAGGAAGGCAGAGACATACCTAAAAAGATAAGGGCTTATTGTATAAAAAATGATCTTAATTTTTTAGAATTAAATGAAAATATGACACTTAATAGGACGCGGTGGAGAAAAAAAGAATCATGAAGTCGACCCCACTTAGTACGATAATGGTTTGTTGTTGTTGTTGTTGTTGTCACTTGCTTGATGCATTTGTCACATCATGATGCCTTTGTTGCATCCTTTTTTAAACAGAATGACACTATTGTGTCATGTTAGATAGGTTTATTTTCCCATGCATTTGATTTGTTTATTATGGATTTTTATGCATTGGGTGTTCCACTCAATTCAAGTGAAACACTAGTTTTCCTTCTATAGAGCTAGGTTGCATCAATCAACGATCTAGAGGCTCGGCTTCAATACCCTTAAATTGACATGTGATTGTAATAGAAAAATGATTATTGTCTGTTGATTTATCCAACTGGGCAATATGAATTATCATATTACTAACCGATCTTATAGGATCTCTCCAAGCATAGGTCAAGATTAATATTGGTCATTTCTCATGACGAGTGTTAGATTATCCAGATGTTTGAGAAGAGGCCAGTTTGGTGGCCTCGTCAAGATCTTACAGGAAAGCCCTCTAGCCCGTGCACTGCAATACTGTTACTTAAATATATGTGTAGGCAACATCCTGTAGATGCTTGTTTAAAATTAAGGTTAGAGTGTAGCTAGAATTTTTGTATGTAAGGCTATTATAAATGTTAGGGCGTCCCTTAAAAACAGCATGTTGTATGACATGAATACAGTGAAAAGTGTGCAAGAATCACTAAATTGACGTCCGGGTGTAATGTTAAATATGCAAAGGTTCTAACATTATGAACGAATATGAGAAAAGTTAGTCCATTAAAATAATATTAGGATAGAATCATGGAATATAGATATTCTCACAGAAAAATTAATAAAATTAATATATATTATGGTTCATAGAAAAATAAATATCTTATATATTCAAGAAACTAAAATGGGTTGGAAAAAATCCTAAAGAGATTGATAGATTGGGTTTTCAACTTTGATATTCATATAGGAGTCACACTAGAAATTGTGTAGGTATAATTATATATAAGTTTGAAAGATAATATTGTAAAATTTAATAGAATTGCAGATAGGATTATAGCCCTAGAAATTGTTGTTCATACTAAGATTTTTTATGTTATAAGAGTTTTAATCTCCTCAAATAGATTTAAATATATGTTCATGAGAAAATTTTTGAAATAACATAAAAAAAAATAATAAAAATGATACATCTTAAAGAAAGATTTTTTTATTGGAGGAGAATTAAGTGGATTTGTTGGTAGAATAATAGAAGATTTTAAAAATACTCAAACATCTAACCCTAAAAAACATAAATAAGTTTGTTCAGATTTTATTGCATAACTTCTTCAATCTACAAACATGTCTATTGGTGTTCCTATTCGATGAGTCCAAGGAACTGATATCAAAATCATGGCAGCCCCAATTAAGTGGATTTCAAGATTGTCTTATCTATAGCCTACCTCTAAGGTTGTCACTACTTAGAAAAGTCCAACATGTCATCACTTTAGATAGAAATGATATTTTTTAGTAATATTTGGAAGACTATAGAAAATTACTGAGTACTAAGTTTCATATCAGTTCAGCAACGCACCCACAAACAAATAGTCATACAAGAGTTGTGAACTGTAATTTTGAAAATCTGTGTTTTGTGGAAAAGAACATTCAATAATGGGATCAAGGTCCTTTCAGAAAAGAAGAAGCTTCTCCGGAGAAAATGACGCAGGAGCATCCTGTAGAGCCGCGAGATCAAGCCTCCAACAATTTGATTGCAATATTTCAATGTTACAGTGAAATAAAAAGTTTTGCAATGGCGGGAGGGTTGTATCGTGTGGTTTTGACTTGTTATCAATTTCTGCAAATTTTTTGCATGTTTCTTTTATATTTTCTTGTTTCTAATTAGGTTATTTTCTATAGAGAAACTATTTATATCTTTTTATTTTCATGGTTTTTAGACTTTTGGTTTGTTTTGAAAAATAGAGATTGTAATCCTTAGTTTCAACCCTAGATAGTGTTGTATCATGTTCCTTTTGCGTGTGCTGTATTTATAGCTTGTGCGAGAACAAGTGGTTAACCTGCTTGACCTTCGTAATGCACCATTTGGACATCTGTCTTGATGTTTTGAGCCAAAACAACAGTCGAGTGAGCGCTGAATCTGCTGTCCGACAGCATATTTCGTCTCATATCCCTTCCAAACGTCATCAACCTCCCATATTCTCCTTCCCTTGCTATCCCACAACCATCTCCCATTTAAAACCGCTTCTTAAACACTTTCTAAGAGGCCTAGAATGGAGTCAGACTGGATCTTGATTTGTGCATCAGAACGAGGGTTGGAAATTGTGACTAATTGAATTGTTCACCTCCGCTAAACCACTGCTTGACACTAGAGAGGTTAGTTAGTGTGTAAAAAAAGAGAACTTATCACCCTCCATCCTGAATTTTCAATAAGACTCGAGTGCATATATGTATGGCGTTGTAGTACAAAGGCAATTTGCTAAGATTAGGGCATATCTAAAGCATGATAAAATATGAGTTGAGACTTAATGTTGTTGAATGCTACACATTTATCCTAATGGATTCTAGCATGTTCTTGGATAGCCAAAAGTTAATGAATCTGAGCCAACAATCTTAAGTTAAACAAAATAACAAGAGAGAAAAAAAGAATAAACATAAACTCAAGCTTACCTTAATACTTGATGATGTCATTCCATCTTCGTCAATTTCCATTATGCTTAAAACTACATTTTATAGGGAAAAGATTCAATGCCTAGAAATTATGACAAGCTAAATCTAAAGCTCATCCAAACAACATGGTTGCAAATCTTATTATTATCATTATTGAGAGATGAAAGTTATTGCCCCCACCTAAATAGAACAATACTCGAAGAAAAGTGTTAATAAATGATTTACTATTATCAAAATTTACGAATCTCTAAAGCTATCGAGATCAACTTGCTTTATTGCAACCCTGACCCCAAACCCAACCCCAACCACACTGTTTGATCAAATTGGACAATGGTTTTTATTAATAATAGACACAAGCGAAATCACAAGGAATGGCTAAAATAAATAGAGCCACTCATCTTGATGGGTTTGATCAATCGATAACCAATCAATAAAGTGTTGTTGAAAACATGCAAGATTTTTTTAATCATCCTGACATCCACAGCCAAAAATCTAAATCTCAACCAAATTTTGACCTTCAACCTTATACCCATCGAGACTTTGACCAGGAGAAAAGGAAACAAGGATGCCTACGTGAAATCTGCAAAGGAATGTCCAAGAGCTTACCATGGAGGATATATAATGAAATATTCTTCAACTGCAATAAAGGCTCAACGCTTTGAAAGGAGACAACCTGGAGAGATAACCTATAACTACAACGGTGACTTGTCAAATCAAGAGAATGAAGTGAATCTCTTCTACCAAAAAATTTTTGGTGACAAAAAGTTGATGTTGCATCGACTTAACATTAAATGTCAGTGAAGCCAGGGATTTGAAATATGGAGCAAGGAAAAATATTGCTAATAACCTGAAACACGGTGATATAGTGCAAAAACACTTGGAAGATGGTGATGTTATTCTTTTTAACAAACAACAAAGCTTGCATCGCATGTCTCTTATGTGTCACAGGGTATGGCAATGAAGTCCTTTTTCTTTTAACAAACTAAGGCGTCGTTTGGGATTACTTTTGATTTTTGTTTTTTATTTTTTTACTTTTTATTTTTTATTTTTTATTTTTAGTTTGTTTTGTTTATTTGAATACTTGAAACAAAATATTTTTGATATATTGTAACATGTTTAGTTGTTTAGAAAAAAACTCAAACGACTTTAAATGTTTTCAGTGTTTTAAAAACAAGCTAATTTGTTTTTGAATATAAAATATAAAAACATGTAAAAAATGTACTAAGAAAAATAAAAAACAAAAAGAAAAAGAAAAAGAAAAGAATAAAAATGATCCCAAACAAGCCCTAAGATTTTATATGTTATTTAATTTTTCAGTTGCTTAATTCATTTGTTCACTCTTGATTTGAACAGGTCAAAATCATGTCATGGAGAACATTGAGATTTAATGAGTCTGTTTGCAATCCATATGATGTTGGTTTTGACGTTGATGAAATGAACTTGCACGTCCCTCAACAAGAAGAAGCACGTACTAAGGCACTCATGCTTTTGAGGGTTTCCCTTTTTTTATTTACTTTCATTAAAAGTTACCTATAAAATTAGCAAGTATAGGTCACTGCAGATGTACATGAGTTTTCAATGAATGGATATTTTTTTGAATGTCAGAATGATTCTGCACAGAATTGCTAGTAAATTGATGCAAAACAACATTAAAAAGTATCTTTAGTAATTGGAATTAACAAGCAAGAAGAGCTTTTATTTGGCATTTAAACATCACTATAATGAACTCGTACTTCAGGGTTTAGGGTTTTTAGGATTCAGGGTTTAGGGTTTAGGGTTTAGGGTTTAATCATGTAATTGCAAGGATTTGAATAAATTCGTTGAGCAGCTGCAAATAGTATAACAATTTTTTTAGTACAATGATATTCCTCGGGAAAAAAAAATTACACTCGTAGTCAAAGCTAAGGAAGAATGGTCCTTTTGGTGAGAGAACCATAACTGTCTTCGCTGTCTTCGCTAGGGTGAGGGAAAAAGTAAAATTACAACCTGATTTAAGATACAAAAGAAAATACAATGAAAATAACTTCCCCCACATTATCGACAGGACATGTTTAAAAACTTTACAACCTACACCAAAGAGACTATTCTATGGAGGATTATATAGATAACTTTGATCAACTCATGCTAAAATGTGATTTGGTGGAAACATAAAGCACACAGTGATGAGATATCTTGGAAGACTAATGTTGTTTATTAGAAATATGCTGTAGTTATAATCATATTGGTCCTTACTCGATGTACAAACACTAGCATTGAAAGTGAAGAAACAACAATATCACCAAGTAACCATCACACCTCACAGGCAGAAAAAGTACACCCAGTAGAGCTTCCAAGCAAACCAGTAAAAGGAGAATATAATCCAAAGTAAAAAAAAAATGTGGAGCCCACCAGCATCCCTAAATCCTTCTAAGTTAAAAAAGTGTTTCAAGTATCATGATTTTGAAATATTGCATCAAATTAGTCAAATAGGAGGATGATCTAATTCATGGAATATGGAGTAGCGCAAAACATAGATCGTCACAGGGGACTCAAAAATATGACGCAAAAAGAGAGTATATGTTTCAGCTAATGAAGAGAGATACTAGTGATTCGACAGGTCCTTCAGACTAATAAGCCTGTGAGAGAAGTATCATCAGGATTAGCATTGGTGGTACTACATGATAATGAGTCCAAAGAGCTTATACTAAATTTATGGCAGCATAATTTAAGCAAATTTCAAGATTGTCTGATCAACAGCCTGCCATTTAGGTTGCCCCTACTTAGGGAGGTATAACTTATCATCACTTCAGCTAGCAATGAAAAAACTGTTTAGTGATGTTTGGAAAACTTTATGGAATAAATTGAGAACTAAGTTTCAATTCAATTCAGTCGCGCACCCATGGACAAGAGTGGTGAACCGTAATTTTGAAAACCTTCATGTTTTGTAGGAAAGAACATCCAATAATGGGATCAAGGTCCTTCCAGAAAAGAAAAGCCTCACCTAATCGGGGAGAATAATGCAAGAGCATTCTTTAAAACCACGAGATCGCGCCTGACCCAATCATGATTGCGGTATTTCCGTGATACTACAAAATAGAAAAATTTCAAAATCATATGAGGGGCGTATCGTGTGGTCCCACTCATTATCAATTTATGCATGATTTTTTCTTTTTTTATTTATTTTACATTTTCATATTTTTGTAATTAGCTTATTTTTTTATGGATGAACTTTATAAATCTTGTTATTTTCATATTTTCCTGACTTCTATTTTCTTTTCTTGAAAAAATAGGCAATATAATCTTTGTTTTCTACCCTGAGTCGTGTTGTATCTTGTTTCTTTTACAAGCGGTGAGTCTGTAACTAGGGAAGAAATATGTGGTGAACCCCTCAACCTGCGTAACACACCATTTCGTCATCCGCTCGATGTTTTAAGTCGGACCAGCAGTCGATCGATGTAGAATCTGCTGTCCGACAGCTGATTTCGCCCCATACTTCTTCCAAATGTTGTCGACCTCCCATATTCCCCTTCGCTTACTACCCACGACCATCTCCTCTAAAAACGTTTATGAACACCTTTTAGGAGCTCTAGAACAGATTCAAACTAACTCTCTACCCACTGAATCCTGATTTATGGGTCAAAATAAGTGTTGGTGAAAATTTTGATTGATTGAGTCGTCCGCATCTGCCACACACAGCTTGAACCTAGAGGGGTCAGTTGGGTTTGATCACCATCCATCTTAGAATTTCAATGAGATACGAGAGTATATGTATGTTTTTTTGTACAAAGGCAGTTTACTAAGATTATGGGCTAATTTAAAGCATGATCGAATAGAAGGAAATGAGTCTTAAAGCTGTTGAAATACTACTAATTGATCCTAATGGATTCTAGCATGTGCTTGGATAGCCACAAGTTGATGAATCCAAGCCAACAATCAAAAGTTAAACAAAATAACAAGAGTAAAAAAAAAAGAATAATTATACACTCAAGACTTACCTAAGTATTTCATGAAGTCATCCCTTCTCCTTTAGTTTCCATTATGCTCATGAGTTCATTGTACAGGGAAAAATCCAATGCATAGAAAATATGCCAAGAAAAACCTAAAGCTCATCAATTCTACATGGTTTTAAACCTTGTTATTATCCCTATCAAGAGACGAAAGTCATCACCCCCACCCAAACAAAAGAATACTTGTTGAGGAGGAGCATTCATAAATGATTGAGATTGATCAAAATTTATAAATAATCTCTAAACCGTCGAGACCAGCTTGCTTGGTTCAACCACAACCACAATGTTTGATCAAATTGCGCAATGAATTTCATTAATAAATCTAGTATAATAAAATAAATAGACACAAACGAAATTACATGGAATGGCTTAAATGATTAGGATCACTCATCTTGAATCAATAGGTAACCAATCAGTAAAGTGTTATTAAAAAAAAAGCTACATGTTAATGAAATGATCTTGATTTTATTGTACACCGCCTAACACCCTTCCCTCTCGCCACACACCAACCCCACCCAAAAAAATTAAAAAAGAAAAATAAAAAAAACTAAACTCAAGTCATTCAATAAGATTTAAGTTCAGCCAAGCCATGTTATAAATTTGTTGGATCAAATCTTAATTCAGACTAATCATGTTTCATAAGCTTCTAGGCAAAGCTCTAATCAAGAAAAGTAATTCATCAAAAAATAAATTTTCAATCTCCCAAAGAAAATTCTTTCTTTTTCATGCATATATACATACAAATAATGATATATGTGTGTGTGTGTGTGCGTGCGTGTGCGTGTATTTATATATATACATAATAGCGTCTCCTTCTCCCGTGCACTGCTCTGCTAGGGTTTCGCCTCATGGCGAGCGTCTGTTACGGAGTCTTCTCGCATCGTCATGCTTCAAGATCCTTGACTCCTATGGTCTGTTTCGTAGCGCTGCCTCGCCGCAATCCTTCGTTGTCGTCGCCGTTTTGAAGGACAATTCTTGGGCACTGGCTTGTCTCGTCTTTCCTCGTGCTCGAAGCAGAAAGTTTCGCACTTTCGCACTTCCGTCTTCTACTCGACTTGGAAGGGGTTACCGTTGATCCCCCTTTCGGCTTTTGCTCTTTCGTTCACTATAACTTCGCTGCCCTATCGCCAAGCCTCCTTCTTTTGGTGATGACTTCGAAACAAATCGTATGATGCTGCTCTTGTGGTGTACACGCTTCAGGTATTCCTAAATTGTGCTCATTCTCTTCTTCGTTTGCGTTGGCAGAGGATATTAAGAAATTTGGTAGGAAGAATAGGAAGTCAATCATCTTTTTTACAGATGCTGATTGTAATCATCTTGTTTCCTCCTGTCGTCTGAATTTGGTTGGGAAATTTATTTATGGTCATCCTAAAATGAAGTTTATTTGTAACAAATTTAAGCTTATGTACCACGTTGAGGAGTGAAAAAATTAGACTTTAAGATGGAAGATACATTCTTATTCAACTTAATAATGAAGATGATTACACACGCTTATGTGCTAGAACATTAATCCGGATTAATAATAGAGCAATGAAGATTTTGAAATAGTTGGTGAATTTTGACCCACAGACAGAACCACCAATCATTTTGGTCTGAATTCGCCTTCCTGACCTGAAATTTCATTATTTTACTAAAAATGTGTTGTATTTTATTGCCTCAGCCTATGGTAAGTCACTCAAAATGAATATTCCTACTTTTAATATTTGTTGTCCATCTGAAATCATGGTACTTGTTCAAAGAAACATCACTCCAATCACTTATGAGAAAATTTGGTTAGACAAACAACACCATGGATATTGAAAAAAGGTTTTGATTGAGTCTTTCCCTTCGCATTGCTCGAATTGTCGTATGTTCAACCACTATTTCTCAATGTCACCAAAGAAGCAAAGTGCTCAGCCAGAGGCAGTGATTCCCTCAACTCCTGATCTGTTCCAAGTTATTGACACTAGGGATTATCAAAAGGATGCTCTTGAAAATGCCACTATCCTCGCGAGTAACATGTCAACCATTCAACCTCTACACAATGCTCATGGAGCAGGTTCCCCATCTATAGAACCTCTTTACGTGGGGGCGGGGGAGACATTTAAGAGTTCATCTGCCCTAGAACCTATCAATGATGTAACGGGTGGCAATATTTCTACTGTTATTCTACCGCCTCATTAAATCGAGCAAGTTGTTACAGTTAGTCAGGCACATAGAACTCATGATGTGCAACGGCCTACATCTGTCTGACCATCTTTGGATCAATCCACTAACCAGATAAGCCAATATTCATATGAGAAATGACAGGTGTATACATCTAGGAAGAAGAAGAGGAATGAAAACCTATTACCAAACTTGATGGAAGATACCTTGGTTGTTTCAGGTAATGACAACAAACTTAACAATTTGTTAGCTCACCCCCGTTCAAGAACCCGAGGCAAAGGCAAGGCTAAATTGGATTTTTCGCAGGCTAACTAAATCTGCGAGTGTTGACAGTCTATTGGCACACAATTTTCTATGTCTACTTTTTAATCTTAGTTTTTTGGGTATGCATGCATTTTCCACGTGTTATATGTCTGGTGGTTAGGGTGCCAATTTGGGCCCTTTCATCCAACCTATTTGTATTTTTTCTTTTATTAATATATTCACCTTTGGACTCTCTCTCTCTCTCTATATATATATATATATATAATGGACGGATACGAGCCCCCAACAACCCTCATGTGCCTAAATATTCAAGGTCCACCCTCATTACCGGCAAACTGGTCAGAGGGTGATTTGAACCCGTGACCTGAGGGGACCTACGACCTTCAATGAGGTTGCTCTACCAAGAAGAAGAATAGAGGCCAACTTGAGCTCGGAAATTTATTAGACGATACATTGGTAACAATGACACTCATCTTACCAATTTATTAGCTAGCTCCTTCCCTAAAACTAGATATAGAGGCAAGGAAAAATTGGGTCGCTTTCTAGCTACCTGATACTCTGTATTTTCACAATTTTTTGTTTTTTTCTTTAGGTTGTATTTTTCTGTATCTTCTCATTTTGGAACTATTTGATGTGGTGGTTATTATGTGGGCAGGTGTCATGTTTCGGCCCTTCCACACAATCTATCTCTATCCTACTTTCTATTTAATATACTAGTATTTGGGCTTTTAATATATATATATATATTCGCATCTACATTCTCGCCGTTGCAGCTACGTTCCCGCTTGGATATTCTCTCGCAGTCGCCTCACGCAAGATTTCCTTGCATAGTGTCGCAACTTCCTGTGCTGACTCCGTTCGATTGCTCTGCGGATTGAGCAGCAATGATTTAGATCCACTATTCGACTCTGAACTCAATGGCTATTGTTCCTTCTCAACCACCGACTACTTCAATGAAGGCTTGTTTTGTTGATATGGTTGACTCTATGGGATCAGATCAGGTTTTCTCTCAGTTTTATCACGAATCATTCGAAGGCCAGGAGGATTGCAACCTTATCAAGAAGACGGGTAAGAAGAGTAGTAAACTGATTTTATTCTTCTCTGATGCTGAAGTTTCCAACCTGGTAAACAGGTTGAAATTCACTCTCATTGGGAAGTTTCAATCGAGACATCCCAAAATGTAAATCGTTTGAAAGGCTTTTGAAGATCTCAAACTATTGGGACTCTAGAAGGTTGAACTCTTTGATGGAAGACATGTCATGCTACAATTATCTAAAGTGGAACACTATGCCAAAATATTTTTCAAAAATTTTATGACAATAGAGGGAAAATTTATGAAACTGCTTAAATGATCTCCTAAATTTGACCTTAGCAAGAACCACTTATAGTTCCAATCTGGTTTAAACTACCTGGCTTAAAGTTGCACTACTTCAACCACCAAATCCTCTACTCTATTGGAGCTGCACTAGGGAGACCTATGAAATTGGATACACCCATCTTCAATCTAACCAGGCCTTCAATTGCAGGAATTATTGTTGAAAGGGATATCACCCTCCCAGATGTAGATGAAATATGGCATGGTACAGCCGACAAAGGGTATTGGCAACCAATTATAGCTGAACAAAGACTATAATACTGCAATCATTGTAAACTGTTTGGGCACACCGCTATCAAATACTTCAAGCTTCACCTACATATGATATCTGTAGGTCTTAACAACATCATACATGTGGAAGAAATATAGAACACTACTAATCTTCAAAAAATGTTGAATGAGAATTTGACTCATAAAGCTACTCCTCACCTACCATACCAGCAGCTTACGCTTACTCTTGTTGAGGCAGCTCTTCCTCAGATTGCAAATTCTTCGAATTGTGTTGTAGCAGTTGCTAGCCGAAGTGTCTTGGATTCAACTATTGCGACAGAAGAGGGTACTTATGTTATGGAGGAGTGTCAGGATCAAGGTGTGTTGCAGGCTGAGTCAGATCAGCAGTTTACCTCCATCGAAGATCCACCTATTGTTCACATGAGACTACCTCTGACAGATGATTGTCAGGTCTACAAATCTAGGAAGAAGAGGAAAGGAATGCATGAACTTAGTGACTATCAGGATGATTGTATCATTGTTTCGGGCGGAAGCCCACATCTCAGTATGTTGCTGGACTCCCTCCCTGGATCCAGAGGAAGGGGAAGCGGTAGATCCACCGACTACACCAACCATGATTAGGAGTTGTTTCTTTTTGTTTTATTTTTGGGAAATACGTTTGTAATTCCTGTGAGTGACATTTTTGTACCTACTCACTAAAACCTTTATATCTTCTCTTTTTTTATGAATGAATTTTGCCTTTTAAATATATATATATATATATACACACACACATATATGCAATGTAGTATGAAAGGGTTCCCTTTTTGCTTCAGATTACAAAGTGGAGGGATTTTTTTTATTTTTCTTGTAGCTTATAAAAAATTATTCAAATAATAATAGATAACACTTATTCAAATTGAAAAAAATATTGAAATTAATAATAATGACTCTCTATAGTCAAACAATAAGTAAAACCAATCTCATATTATTTTTATTTCAATCTTGTTACTTTTATAAGAGAGTATACAACATTCACTTTCAATTTATGTTCCATCAATATTAAAATATTCATTAAATTAATAAAATTACAAGTTCTGAATTGTTTAGATAACCAAATTAATTATTTTTTTATTTAAAATTTATTTTTTGAGAACAAATATTTTTTTCATTTATAATATTAACATTTAAGCAATTAAAATGAACTTCCGCATAATGATTTTTAGAGAGATACGAGAAAAAAAAACTGTACAAAAGGTTATAATTTTATTAAATTTAATACAATTTGGATTTTTATTTTATTTTATTTTTACAATTTTCTAAACTATAAATATGAGACAAGCTGATGGAGTTATCTAAAATACAAGTCATTCTATAAAGAACGAGCTCAAATTTGCATTCGCCTTGCAACATTATGGTGGCGGAGGTCCAAATTTAATTTCTTCTATTGGGCGTGCACTATAAGAGGCCACGAACAAACCTCGTAGCTGTTGTGGATTGATGCATAAGTCATGAATGAAGCTTGAGGCTAATGTGGAAGAAGTGGCAGATGAAGCGACTAAAAGCCTAAATTAGCTTGGTCGAGGGGGAAGAAGATTGTGTGTAAGATCCTAAATGCAACTGCATTGAAACGTATTCATGCATACTCGGCTGTGCAAAACTCCTACTTCCCTCACAGTAGCTTAATGAAGATGGAAAATAGCAGAGCCACTGCGCCACATTGTTTCAAATGCGCAGCACGCATGCTTTTTATTTCGCTGATCTAAATATCTATGCATAAAAATTAGAAACATGTAGTTTTTGATTCAACCACGAGCTATCTCAATCAGATCCAGACTCAATTCAAACTTCAATTTGAGTTGACCTCAAATCTTAGTCAACTCATTGAATTTCATTCAAGTTCTTTTTAGGCCAAAAATTAATCAATTTTTTTAGTGATCATTGATTTGTGAGTCAAATTCATAGCTTTATGAACTCCAAAAGCTGAAATTTGCAAATGAATTTGATGTGTGGGCTCAATTTTATTGAATCAAAACGTTAAAACTGATAATATCAAATTTGAGATTTAAATTGATCAGCAAAAAAGTCACGTGAAAAATTAATCAGATCAAGCCGCACTGCAATTTGATCGAAATTTGTATTTCAAACAATACCAAAGAGATGGATCATTAATTGATCAAAAGGACTCATACAAACACTTAATTAATCAAGGCAAAATTGCAAATTAAATAAAACAAAGACATCAAATGAATTTAAAAAATTAAAGTAAAAAAAAGAAAAAAATTGATTATATGAAAAGAAATAAGATTAAAGCATTAATTAAAAAAATCAAATTCATTAAACTAAACAAATCAAAGAACCAAATTATCTTATCAATCAATCCATACAAAATAATAAAATAAAAAGGGTGATCACTTGAACAAAATATTATTAAATACGCATTGATTTAAAAAAATGAGAAAAAAATTTATATCAAACCAATTCACTAATCAAACTTAAATTCACAAACCAAACTAAACATAAAATGAAAAAAGAAATTAATCTGAAATAAAAAATAGAAAATCAAGCTAATGCCATTAGCAAGAAAACATAAACTGATTTAACTAAAGTTGTAAACTTTATGAAAGTCTCTGGACCTCTACTCAATGGTCAAAGGACTTCATTGTGATCCATAGACAAGGCTTGGCCCCATGGACCTTCATTCATCAGATCAACCCCAAATCCACAAAATCATGTGTTACACAAATTTCAAGACATAAATGAACTTAAACATACAAAATCAAATTAAATACCTAAAAAAGATGAAGTCCATTGTTTGGTTTGGCATAAGTGTGGAACTTTCAAATAATTGTGTTCCCCTATGCAAAAAAATTCACAAAAAATATACTAAGTATCTAAAAACTAATGAACTTGACGGAGTTCTCAATGAATCAGCAAAAGGCATGAAACCTCTAATTTGTTATGATCCATGGCTCAATAAAATCATCAACAATACTTTAAACCTACGTGTATTCCCTCTAAATATCAAAGTATCACACACTTGAATAAGCCCTCCTTAAATGTGCTAGTAAATGACATGAAAACTTAGTTTAGCAACAATGGAACCCCACAGAGAGTTCAAATTACCTCAAGGCTTCAAATCTTCAAGTATACGTAGAAGATACGCAATACTCTAAAAATCATCTACCATCCATTTCTGCAAACCAAAGACAGAAGTCATCAAACGTATTTGATACACAATTTTAAAAAGTACGAGGCCAAGAGAACGAAGGTGGTGAAGAGATCGGCGAAGGTTACAAAGAGGTATGCCATAGAGTGGAGGTACTCTAATAAGTTTAGAGAGCCTATGGAAGTTTCGAAAGCCCAAACGTCTCTGATGATGATTTAGCTTAAAATGGAGAAACTAAAATCTTATGCATTATTCAATGGTCGCAAGAGTATTGGAGGAAGATAACGATGACGAGATGAGATTGGAATGTTGATGGAAGTCTAAAAACTAAATGATTATTGGATTGAGGGTGATAGGGGGTGGGAAAAACCCAATAAATCTCGTCTTTAGTTTGATGGACGAGGGTGACAGTGGTTGATAAATGATTGTAGAAGATGTGTAAGGAATGTGTGAAAAATGAAATGACAGTAAAAGAATAAAGGAAAAGAAAACACTTGCACCTCGCCAAAAGAAGAAGTTGAAAGAAAGCCACCAAAGCTCCCACCTTAAAAAGAAGTCACCAAACAAGGTATTCACAAAAAATGCTTCTCTAATTTCATCTAATAATACATTGATAATACAAAAGTACTCACCAACTTTTGAAGTCCTAAAAATATTTAAACTACAAAGCAAAAATGAGGTGGGATGAATTACACATAATGAAGTGATTCCTTAATTTGTTGTCGTGGCTATTTGATATGAATAGTTAGAAGGGGTGCGTGTAAAAATTTATTAGACGTTCTCCATCATGTGGGAAAAAACTTGGCTAGGTTCCTTTACATCTTGAACAGCTACATGGTGAACATAGTTTGGCCACAACCTTTCCAAGGATTGCTCATGTACAACCTGACAACTCTCAAGCTCACTATTATTACATTATTAAAGTTAATGTGAAACCATATCTAAATCACGTCTAAAGTTAGGAAAATATTTGCGTACATAAGACGTACGCAGTGCTGCGTACATCAAGGGTTATTCAGGGGGTACAGGGGGGTTATATCCGGGTTATACTCCCCTGTAACTTCCAAGTAACTCCCTTGTAACCTCCGTGTAACTTATTTGTACCCATGAAATTACAGAAGCGCGGAACTCATTTGTAGGTTACATGTAGTTTACAAAGATGTTACAGGGGGTTACAGAGGGGTATAACCCCGATATAACCCCCTTGTACCCCTTGAATAACCCCTGGACGTACGCAGCGTTGCGTACGTCTTATGTATGCAAATATTTTCCCTAAAGTTACGTTCAAAGCATAAAAATAAGTTCGTATGGAAATACATACACAAATGTTAAATGATCAACACGCCAATAAAAATATTTTAGAAATCCATTTGATGTGCTACATCTGTTACTAGTCTTCCCCTTCAATCAAGATCACATTAAAAACCCAGCCATATTAAATCAAAATACAATTGACTCATAGTCCTAACCAAATTGCCTGCATCAATAAATAAGTCCAATATTTCAAGCCAATGATTCCAAATAAACAAACATAAGTCAACAAATTCAAATTAAGAAACTTCATCCAATAATTAAAATTTGAAAAAAACCCAATTCCTATGCCAAACTTGTCACGGCAGTAAAGGTCATAAGTCCCACCTATGTGCCACGTTCAGATTAAGATCGTAAATCATGCCCTTAGGCATTGTCAACATTTAATCCCTAATCCCACCCTCGAGATAGTATAACATTTAATAACCACACCTCTCGTACACAAATAAGAAAAAATAAAGTTGTTCAATAGCTCTTCCAACTTTATACTAATACACAAATTCAACATGATTTGCCCTTGAAAACTTCATGTTGCTTAGCATCTCCGTCACGACTTGGCCCAAGGCTTGGAGTTAACCAAGACGAGAAAGGACAGTCGGATGGTGGAAACCAATTCTCTGTTATTCTAATTATATTACTAACAATTTAATAGTTAAATAATAGATGAAAGAGCCCCAAAAGAAATCAATTAAAATTGACAATTACAAATTGTACCTTTCTTGTTATTTTTCTTTTCTGTATGCATTTGCTCCTCTTCTATTCATCTTGTTCAATTATTTAAAACTTAAAAATAATATTAAAGTAATATAATAAGTTATCTAAAAATAACTTCGAAGTAATCATACTTCTAAACTACAGTAATAAAAAAAATACAATAACTATCCAAATTTATAGGAAATCTTATAATATGCTGATGCTTTATAATTTTATAAGCAATATGATATATATATACTTATAAGCAATCGGATACATGCTAATGCATGCATCAATGATCTTGTCTAAACGAACATACTCAATCTTCTATAAGCATTTACTTCAATTTTATTTTTACTTTATACATTACAAACACATTTGTCTCTGTGAAGATCACCGTAAAAAAATCAAACAACCCTTGGTCGACATTGCCCCATCGTCTCATGTCGGCAGAGCGGTTAACGATCTATACATCGCAATTGTTTAAAGTTAAAATGCCCTTACCTACACCAGACCGATATATCCCACCGGCACAACGATTAGTGATGTAAACATCACAAATGCTTGAGAAAGTAAGTTCTCGTCTACTCGCCCCTGACCAATATTTACTCATCAACACAACCGTTAGTGAAATAACTATCACAATTGTCTGGGGTAACAGAAAAACTCTACGCGTGTGAGTACATTAGCGTCATATATCTATACTATTAGGGGAAGTTATCCTTTGAGCATGCACATGCAAACATTCACATATAAGCTATTTCATTCTTCATACATACATTATTCTGAGATATCTTATACATCTACAAACATGCATATTTACTTTGTTGTGCAACTACTCCTCATGCATATCTATCATTTCAATCATATATATATCTCATGCATGACTTAATTATGCATATCTTTCTTATCAAGCTTATCATACATCCATGTTTCCTAACATGTTTATCTTTCATATCATATGTATCATAAATATCATACATATCTTTCAAGCATATATTTCATATCATGCTTTGTATATCTTTTCCTATTATGCTTATCATGTATATTTTTCATATCTTACAATATGAAGACCTAATTAAACTAAGGCATAGATGAAGTTAAACATATAATCTGAAATAAACAAAATTATAAAAATTTAGAAATGTAATTACTCACCCCAACTGTCATACTAAACTCTTAATCGTTGAAGTTAGCAAGAGATTGTGGTGACTTTTACATTGAGATTAATAACCAAAAAAGTATAATTGTTTTCGTTTGATTTTCTCTCTTTTATTTTAGAATGAGCAGTCAGTTTGTCGATTGTCGTATACTTCCCTTTCCCGAATAAGTCTCTCTTTCGGGTCAAATAAATGATCCGAAAAAGTGATGAATCAGAAAAGACAGACACACGACAAAGCGATAAACGAGAGAAAACACAAAATGTGGAGAGCTTATGTGCGGTAAACCTCGTAAAGAAATGTTAAGAGTGTCCTCCCGAACAAGATCGAGCGAAAACACCTTAAACTGATATCCACGAAAGAATACCTACACAGACTACTCAGAACCAGGGATTCATATGTAGGTGTCAATTCTGGGCCATGAGTGCTCCTAAGGGAATGTATATCACTTAGTTAATTACATTTTGAGGGTTGCCCAAGAACACTCTTGATCAAAGGGGGTTTTGCTTACTAGAGAAGTGACAACTACCACGAGATTATCAATGGAGATTATCTCGCAGGGGGAATGCCCTAATGCTTCTAATCTCTCACTTAACCACGGGGTGAAAAGTGAGTCTCTCGCGGTCCCCACATGGATAACGGACTTATAAGCATCCGGAACCTACGAAACAACCGTATCATCCCAACGAAGAATCTCAATACGTCAAAGCACGTCTGAGCCATAAACGTAGAGGATAAATCATCGTATCTCAAACAGGCGACAACTTATAGGTAATCGGGTCGTCGAGATGATGCAAACGAAGGCAAAAGAAAAAACAGGGCTCTACAAGGGTGGTCAAAGAAGGGGAAGAGTAATCCCTAGAAGGTAGAGGTAGCCAGGTCGGGATACCACGAACCTGTCATCCCAAGCCACTAAGACCCCAAGTCTACCTGGTCGTGAAGGTAGTCAACAAAACATGTCCTGAGATCTCCGATCAGCAATCCTTTAATTGCGCGTCCATAGGGACCACGGTAGCCCTAAGGTCAAAGAAACGAAATTCTATCATATGACCATCGGCTAGAGCTCTGAAACAATTGAGACTTATACCTACCAAAAGGACAATGATGCCTCAGGAAAGGAGGAGAAAGAAAATGTACAGCTACAAAACTACTGACACTTCAACAAGAGGACTTACACCACGTCTAGATCGAGGAGCCTCCTAACAACCAATGAGTGTTGGACAACCACCTAAGCAAAGTTACGTTGGGTCAGTAGGATTGGAGAACCACGGGAGCTATTTCTCGAAATGTGCAAATAAGGTGCAGTTATCTACCATATTCCTAAGCGTGAAGGCCTTATTAAATATGATTGGGTCAAACCTATGCAAGTGAACCATTTTTAAAACTGGCCCGAAGGCCATGCAGAAAGTAAAGATTGATTTGAAAAATTTTGAAAGTTTTAATCCTAAAATTTTGATTATCTTAATCTTTTATTATTATGATTTTTAGGTAGAAATAATTAAAATTTTAGGGTCCTTAGTGAGCCTAGGTTGCATTTTCGTAAGGTCCAGATACACAAAAAAAATAATATAAAACGCTTCAAACATGCAAGGCACACAAAAAGAAAAAAAATAGGAAACACTCCAAAAAAAATATATAAAAGAGGCAAAATGTCGTCGGATTGACAACATAATTTTGAAAAAGTAATAAAAGCGGTCGAACTCCGCATATACATATCCAGTTCTAAGTTTATCAAAAAATGTAAAATTCGAACTTAAGATACGAGACACGAGCTGCTGTGCCTGGTCCCTGTCACGTGGTTCGGTATGTCATCCGCCTCAAAACTCAAGCCCATATCTGAGGACTTAACTCGCATTGCACACCGGGATCGACCCGGTAAGCAATGTTCGTAAAGGCATCGCGACCGACACGGGAATCACTCTCCTAACGTGTCTAGCACACTATCCATGCAAACACGTAAAATGTAAGTGCAAGCAATCAAAATACAAAAGTGATGAGTGTATCATGAGGCAGTGACTCGAGCAAAATGGACATACTTTGGCCACAGCGGCCCGAGGAGGGTATGCCTATGCAGAGTGGCCCAAAGGGATGAGCGTGTCAAAACGACAGCTGCCCGAAGGTGTGCCGAGGCGATAGTGACCTGAAAAGATGGGAGTGTTGTGGCAGCAGCGGCCCAAGGAGGGTGTGTTGAGGCAGCAATAATCTGAAGGAATGGGCGTGCCGTGACGGCAGTGGCCCGAAGAAGATGTGCCGAGGCGGCAGTCACCCAAAAGGATGGGCATGTCGTGGCGGCAGCGGCCCGAGGAGATGCAACATGGGTAACTGGACATGTGAGCAACATGAATAAGTATGCATACAACATGCAGTGGTGCAGGTGATCAGTAGACCGGGCTGTGGTGGCAAGTCAAACCAAAGTGCACGGTTGACCGGGCCGGAGTTAGACGGTCAAACAAAAGTGGGATGCTCATCGGGCTAGGGCGGCCGGTAAGCGCGAAGTAAAGTGCTCGTCGGGCAGGGGTGGCAGTTCGAAGCGAAGTGGGACACTCACCAGGTCAGAGCGGCCAAACGGAGCGAAGTGGGACGCTCATCGGGTCGGGGTGGCCGGTAAGAGTGAAGTGAGGTGCTCGCCGAGCCAGAGTAGCCGGTAGAAGCGAAGTGAAAAGCTCACCGGGCCGGGGCGTCCAGACGGAGCAAACTAAGGTGCTCATTGAGCCTAGGCGGCCATACAGAGCAAAGGTGCTCGTCGAGCCGAGCTCATCGGGCAAGGGCGGCCAGACAGAGCGAAGTGACGTGCTCGCCAAGCTGGGGCGGCCGGTCAGAGCAAAGTGAGGTGCTCGCTGGGCCGAGGTGGTCGGTCGGAGCGAAGTGGGATGCTCACCTGGCAAGGGTGGCCGGACGAAACAAAGTGAAGTGTTCGCCGAGTCAGGGCGGCCGGTCGGAGCGAAGTGAGGTGCTCGTCGGGTCGGGGTGGCCGGTCGAAGCAAAGTAGGAAGCTCGCCGAGCCAACGCGGCCAGTATGAGTGAAGTGTCCCATCAAGACAAAATTGGTGCTAATCGGTCCGAGACAACTGATCGGGACAAATAGTGTGATATTTGAGCCAGCGCGGCCAGTATGAGTAAAATGTAATGTGTATATGTGACATTCAAGTGTGCAGGTGTGCAACACACAAATGCAAAGTGCTACGCGCACATGCAAAATACGATGTGTGAATGTAACATGCAAAACATGCACGTGCAATAGGGAGTCATTCCTGTGCTGACGACCTCGCCCGAGGAAACCTAGGCTCAATGCATGGGAAGTCAGCGATTGTCGCCTTTGGTTTGGCAAGACAAATAGGGAACTTCTCTCCGGATCTCCAAGGGGAAGTTCTCCACCTTGTCATGAAATGGCCTAGGCCAGACACTCTTCTCAATTTCACGGTGCTTCCAAGTTTTACAAAATGAGCTAATGACTTGCATTTACTCATTTTGCTAAGGCTAACTCTTCAATCATTAAAAAAAAATATTGAAGCATCCAAAGCAAATGGGAGCGTAGGGGACTCCAACCCTTAGGATTTTGTGCTAGGGTTCACAATCAAATGGGATTTGCTCAGCTATCGTAGAAGGATTGGTCGCGTTTGGAAAATCCTATCCTAAAGGCTAACTTTAGAAAAACAAGCGATCCATCATAAAGGCGCGTCGCAGCGCCGGCTCACGATGGCGCACGCACACCATATGGGTGATCGAACCTACATGCCTATCGCCGCTAAAACATGAGGCTAGCAAGAAAGCAAAATGTAGGGGTTTGAAAGAATTATACCAACACAGTTTGCACGAAGCTCAATGCAGTCCGAAGAAGCCTTTGCACGAAGCTCAATGCAGTCCGAAGAAGCCTTTGCACGAAGTGGAAGATCCTCACACCATCCCGAACAACTATGACGCTTGATATCCGACGTCGTTGATGTGCTCTGGTGATGCGTCCGGTCGCCGGGGAAGGTAGGAAGACGAAGTGCAGAGGTTGGATCGTCGGTGGTGAACACTGGAAGCGAACAAAACGCGGAAGAGAGCCTGAAATCTGGAGTTCTCGTCGCAGGTTTACTCCGGCACAAGAACAGCATCGGTGAGGCAGAAGGCCAACGAGGAGATGGAAATCTGTGGTGGCCGGCAAAAGAAAGAGAAAAAAAAGGTGGCGGATGACCTTCACGCAAGGGAGCTCGGCCAGAGGTGTTGCTCGGCTAGGGAGGAGTTCCGACGAGGGGGAAGCACGCCGGCGAGGAAGGTCGGTGATGAGATGAGCTAGGTGAGCGGATGGCTGGCCAGGAAAAAAGGAAGGATAAGGAGTGGAAGAGGTGTTAGCCGGTGGCAAGAAGGGCGGCGCAGGTCACCGGTGGCGGAGTTGACATCGTCAGCCACGAGGAAGGAGGCCAACGAGTTTGGTTTCGCGAGATCCAGAGAGAGAGCAGGAGAGCTTCGCATGTAGCTCGAGGAGGCAAGGCAACAGGCGACAATGAGGGAAAAAGATGTCGTTAGATATATTAGGATAGTTTTTTTTTTTTTTTTGCTTCTTTTTTTTTTGGTCTGCAGAAATGCCAAAGCCCTGTATTTATTTTTTTTATTACTATTTTTGGAATAGGTGCATGGAATAGGATTAGATAGCCTGAAGAGAGAGAGGAGACATCCTATCCTAGCTACTGCATGAGTGATTTTAACAGGGTAATAAATATATTTATTATTATTTTTTTATTTTTTATATTATATAATAATAATAATAATAATAATATTATTATTATTATTATTATTATTATTATTATTATTATTACTATTAATATTATTGTTTGCACATTTTTCGCCCAAACACGTTCTCGTGACGAGATGAACGTCTCCCCTAGATAAAATCAACGTTTTGAACACGCTCGCCCTGTTCGTTTCGACATACGGGGTCATTCTGACCACTTTTTCAGCAATTGAGCATAAAACAATAATTCTCGTATTTTTAGCCCGTCTACGAAGTCATGACAAAATGGACGTCCTCCCTAGGTGAAATTGACGTTCCGGATATGCTCGTGCGGTCCGTTCGTCATCCGGGATTGTTCAAATCACTTTTTCGACGATCGAGCACAAAACGATAATTCACGTGTTTTTAGCCCGCCCGTGAATCCGTAGTGAAACGAATATCCTCCTTAAGTGCAATCGACGTTTCAGACACGCTCATGAAGTCCATTTCATCGTTCGGGTCATCTAAACGACTTCATTGATGACCGGGTCAAGTCGAGTCAATTTCGCCCGCGACGCAATGCATAACACATGTTAGCCCGACCAAAGCCATCCGAGGCATGAAAAGCCGACCGACCTTCGCGTAGGCGAAAGCCAAAGCCTAGCAAAATGACCATGGCTATGTGCCCCTCAACATGCGTGGAAAGGTCTGAAATAAATGTCCTGCACTACAAAAGTCAACACATGCATCGAGTAAGGTACTATAGAGCTCAATAGGGCATCCTACACTTACAACATCAAAAATTGATGCCAACAATAAGATTAAACTTTAAAATTTCAATAATTTCAGTAAATTGAATTATTCTATTTAAATTAGCGTAGAATAAGGCCCCATTTGGGGCAGCTTATTTTGCTGCAGCGGCGTTTTGAAAACGCCGCCGCAGCGTTTGTTTCGGCGTTTAATCCTGCGTTTTTAAACCGTCGTTAATCGCGTATCGAATTTACTTCTATCCATCGAACGCGGGGGAGGGGTTCTGTTTGGCATTGGCTAGGGCTTATTTTCCTCCTGTGCCCCTGTGGATTCTCTCTCGCGCTCTTCCCCGCGATCTCCTTTACCGATATTCTCGTGCGTAAACTTCTGGTGAGATCTTGTGTAAACTATAGAAATGACACTCCTTTGATCTTCTCTGGTTCGTTTATGCGGCTCGAATGTTTTTTTGGTGTTCCTTTGGTTTCTTTTTAGGGCTAGAAGGCAACTTTAGATCTTCTCTGGTTTTTCTATAGGTTTCCATTTCGAAGCTTTTTAGGTTCTTTTATATGCTCTAGAAATGTTCTTCATAGATCTTCTCTGGTTTTTATGCCCTTACGTTTTGCTTTTTTGGGATTTTTAGCTCTTACATTTAGGAATTTTTAGATCTTGCTCTGGAAATGGATCACATATTTACAGTGCATTTAGATCTATATGCCGCACTCCTTTTTTGGGATTGCTAGCTTTATATGACGCACTTCTCTGGTTCTATATTTACAATGCATTTACATTGCAATACATTTCGGTTCTATATTCTGCACTTCATTTGGTTCTATATTTACAGTTTCTGTGCCTTGCAATACATTTCGATTTGAGTTGTTCTGAAAATTAGAATTAGGAAATTGGGCTAATTTACAAATCTATACGTGTTGGCTGTTCTTGGATTACTTATCTGTGCCTTACAAGTTATAGAAAATCTAGTTTAGGTTTTCGATGATGAATGGGGACAAGGTTTAGCATTTATGAAATTTTGCATTTAAAGATAACAGAATGCATTGTTGCCTTCATATTACAGACAGAGGGATTTTGTGTTATTGTGGACTACCGTCTCCGTTGCTAACATCACGTAAGGACATAGCTTTGGGAGGTAGTTCTATGGTTGTGTCAGAGGTGTTTTTTCGGTGGGCTGATAGTCCCTCATATTACACTGACAGTAGTCATGCCAGAATTCATGTGAATCTGATGTTTTCTCCGGCTGACAGTGCAGATGAGAACCGGCGTAGCCAGTGTCTAAAGTTAAATATTTTAATATTTCTCCTTGTTGTCGTATTTATATTTGTTTTTTTTTTAGTTTTCCTGGTACTGATTAGGGTGTGAGAACTGTATAATATCTTTTAGAACTGATCTGTGATTATCATATGTTTCTGCACTATATATTTTTTTTATCAATAAGTTATTCTGAATAAGCTGCCCCAAACAGTTTTATCAGACAGTGGTAGGAATGTCATTTAACCACCAATAAGCTAGTCTGAATAAGCTGCCCCAAACAGCAAGTCAGATTATTCTGATAATCTGCAGATTATCAGATAATCAAAATAATCTGCTTATCAGCAGATTATAAATAATCCACAGCTGCGCCAAACAGACCCTAAATTACCTAGATTATTGGTTGTCCTACGACGATCTTCTACACGATTGACTCAAACTCGTTGTCTCACATAACCAACCTGAAATCTTAAAAAAATAAGAAATTTATAATATATAAATTCATAAGATGATTTAGCTCAAAAATATGATTAATTTGCCGAAACATATCTTAAGCGGTTTTCTCAGTGACCAACTCATCTCCAATGTTTACAAATTTACTTACTATCACCTCCAACCACAATTCTCCTAGGCTGATATCGTGCTAAAACACTTTTAGAAGCTCACAAAAGATGTTCGATACTTTTGACATACAATTAGTGCCTTCAACGGCTACCGGAGGAGGAAAAGGCATGAAAAACAAGGTAAAACTCAAAATCAAAACAATAGAAAGAAAAGGAAAATCTCACATATCGTGAAATATAAATTCGCACTTACAGAATTAATCCCGGAGCCCAAAATTCCAAACTACGACACCCAGAGGCCGCTCGGTTTACTGTTCGCCAGTCCGCCCATTGCCACAGTGGTCCAAGGGCGAGAGTTCGCGAAAGGCAGGCTTTCTGCCGCCTGAAACCCTACAGGGAGAGGGGAATGGAAGAGGAAATAGGAAGAAGGGAGTAGGTCGCGTCTTACCAAGTGTCGCTGGCCCCTTCTGCAAGCTTGTTGCAATTGCAGTTCGTCTCGCATGTTCTCTGCCGTATGAAACGAAAGGGAGGGAGAGGAGTATTTGGAGAGAAGAAAAAATATTACATCAGTACTACGCACGTAGAGGAATCGTGCGTACCCAATTAAATTACGCCACGTATCCCGCGCGACGCAGAAAAAAAAACGGCGGAGTAACACGGGGAATATTCCCCCCCGTGTTATTCACGTGTTATTGTGTGTTATTCATGTGTTATTGTGTGTTATTCATGTGTTATTCATGTGTTATTGTGTTATTATAACACCAGAAATATTCCCAGGATACAATAACACATGAATAACACACAATAACACATGAATAACACGGGGGGGAATATTCCCCGCGTTACTCCGCCGTTTTTTTTTCTGCGTCGCGCGGGATACGTGGCGTGATTTTATTGGGTACGCACGTTCCTCTACGTGCGTAGTACTGATGTAATATTTTTTCGGAAATTCGAGAGCTCAGGATGGAAAATTTCCCTAATCGATGCATATAATGCATACGTTAGGTCGATTAAAAATAGTGCTTCGGGATTAGGAGAGGATTACAAAAAAATAGTGCTTCGATTAAAAAGTTTAATTAAAATTATATAAGCTAAAAATTTTCAAATTTTATATTTCTCTTTTCGTTCATAATTTACATACAGTGTTTTATATGATATTGATCGATTTTTCGTATAGATTTTTATAAAATTATTTCGATTAAAATCCGACGGATCTGAAATTTGAAATATAATATTTAACCAAAATTTTTTTCCCATTTCCCAAAAATTGGTTATTACAATATAGTCCCTAAAGTTCAAGAAGTCTAGACTAGAAAGATCACACCTCAAACTCATCAACTCTTTCAGAACCTAAAATAATTTGTGCATCTTATAATAAATAAACATTATAAAGCATTAATCCTAAAAAGTCTTATATCACTTAAAGAGCACACATCCTCACACTTTTAGTCTTAACTTTAACCAGTGGCGGTAAAAATATAAATAAACATAACGTCTAAATAAAGATAAAACTTTAGTCAACATCTCATCCTTACTGACATAAAATTGTTTTATGAATTACCCTTTTCCATTTATTCCTATCAGGTGTCATTTGAAGCATGAGCTATATTTCAAGCCGGCATTATAGCTAGTCATGTTGCATTTAATCTATTATTTTTTTTCCGTAATCATTCCACATTATTTTTATACAATCCTCGTAGTGTATCGTAGCTTCTATTGAATACAACCAAAGCACTTGGTGTCGATCCCCCCATCACAAACCCCCCCCCTCCCTCTCTAAATTGGATAAAAGCAAACGTGGATGGTGCGCTTCTTCTATGTGGGTCAACCGACAGAGGGGTTGTTCTTTGTGATGACCAAGGCACTCTTTTAAAACCTTTTGAATAGAATATGCAACACTGGGACAGCTCACAAGTTGAAGTGGAAGTTGTTTTGGCTTCGAATATAGTATTAAACCATAGATGAGGAAAACTTGTAGGATTATCATTGAGGAGACAACAATAATGTTAGGAATTCGCTTCGCCAAAGCATGGGGAAAAGATCTTGAAGCTTACAACCAAAACTTGGAAACAAATTTGCTTTCTTAACATTTTTAAGACAAGTTTCCATTTTGTTCCTAGGGAGCTTAATAAAGCAGCCTATTTAGTTTAATGCAAAATGCACACCCTTCACGAATTCAACCAAAGCATCTGAGCTTATTTTTTATTACATATCTTAAACATGTGTTACTTCTGTTATTCTTTTTATATAATAATTTCTCTCTTTAACTTTCCTAACTTCACCACACATTAGTCTCAACATTCTCATTTATAGCACAATAAAATTGGCCTATGATGACTTCTGGTTGCCAAAAACTAAGTTTCATATAGCATAGTACTCATGAGGTACATCTTCACATTAATAATCCATCTTTAAATCTAGAAGTAATACCCCAATCTATTATATTATCTTTTAGCATAGTAAAACTATAATATTGAAATTTTTCACACATAAGAAATCAACAAATCTTCCAACAATATTGGTTGGTAATTGCCTAAATGATTTATTGAAAATTCCTTGGTCATTTTGTATATAAAAATCATTAAAATGCCTGCATATTTTTGACACATCATTTCACTTAAATACCTAGAAAGTTGATTCTAGTGGTACAACATCATATGGCTTATCAAATATAATGAACATCATATGAAGTTCATTTCTTTGATCTCACTTTTATTCTCTTACATTATTCTTTAGAATAAAATATATCTCTATGGCAGAACTCAAGACATCTATTTTCAATACCAATATATTTTTTTAAGCCTACATTCTACTACCCTAAACTATGACTTCATTATAGAACACTTAAATTTTATTATTAAAAAATTACCAATATAAACATTACCTTTGTTCTTGAAAGTTGAATGTTATAACAAAAACACTCCAATATCTCTTATACAACTTTAAATTTATAAGCATCACATCTAGACTTATAGCTCATGCATCGTTATCATCTTTCCTTAATGTCAATATATTTTAAGAAGAGACATGTTATTATCATTCTTAACGCATCTAACTTACTGTGTCAATCTCATTTCTCTTGCCTAGTCTATTTATATATCTCCTTTTTCGGCCCCCTGTAATTACCATGCCTATTGTACAAATTATCAGGAGATGAGACTTCAAATTTGCTAACAGCCTAACACCATTGAAGAACTTATAGCTTCTTAATAAAAATTTAATATATTTATAGTACTTATTTTTTTGTGATTCTTCTGGAAGATTGTCATAAATTCTAGATTGAATATAAGTGGAAAGACTTGATGTAGGACTGAAAAGCAACAAAAGATAGAATGTAATGGCATTGAAAGCGATCGGAAGACTTGTTCACATACAGCATCATATAATTAAAAAAATAGCAGATTACTTGTGAAAATATTTAATGGGCAAACAAAAACGACATAAATTTTCAAACCTTAACCAGCAAAGCCAATCTTTAAGATCTTTCCTAACAAACTCTTGGGAGTGATCAATGTTGGGTGCGGCATGAAAGCTGTCTCCGCTGCTCTTGTTTCCTCTTCCCTGGAGAAGGCAGAAAAATTCCAAATGACTGACAGAACAATAGTAACTAAGACAAATAAATGGCTGAGGCCTCGAAGTCAATGATTAGCAGGCATAATTATGTTCAATAGATCAATCAAAAAAGAAAAAAAGAAAAAAAAAAAGAAAAAACAGCGAATTTCCAAAATATAACTTAGTCTAACGTAAGCACTTCAAAATCCAAAGACAAACATAGCCTGAACAAAAGATGGATTACACAAATGGGTAAATATCATCCATTTCGATTCAGTATTACATTTAGACATCAACTCTCTTTAATGCAAATCTTCTTGCACAATTTCCAACTTGCCTTTGATCTATCCCTTTACTTTCTAATCTCTCAATATTTGTTCATCCAATAATGCTATTGGTACATTTCTTGATCTCTCTTATATATACCCAAGCTACTTTATTTCCTCCTCTTATCTTCTGTATATGTTACAAAAAAATATTTAGGATCAATCATCATATGTTTAATGTATCATTAATGTAAACCTGAGATGCCATTTCTAGCTTTAGATGTTGATGCACGGTAAAGATTCATACTGAAACCTTGCGATCATTTTTGTGACGCTAAGTTTCAGAAACTTGGGGGAGCCAAAAAGGGGAGATGAAACGAGAGGGTCAGGAATTTAAGGAGGAAAGTTCGTTCCATAAAGTGACACATACGAGGGCAGCAGAGGTCTAGATCGACATACCAACAGAGTTGACGGGGCGTACGAACGCAGAAAGATCGATAGGTGCAAGTTAGGCCTTCCAGTAGCCGGAGGCAACGACGCTCACAGACAACGACATCTCTGTCAAGTAGAGGGGGTCGACGTCAAGAAGAGCGGGCGTTGGAGTCATGCGGCCAATCGATGAATGTCAAGGAAAGGGAAAAAATTTGCATACGTCCGGCGTACGCTGTGTTGCGTACGTCATCCAATGGGAGCACGCCACCTAAGCAATGTCGGTCCCACCACGTATATTTTAAATATTCCACGTGTGACCCATTGACCCACGGTGGAACGGCGGTAATACCGCTTCAATACATTACCAATAACCAACCCGTCACCGCCCCTATGCAGACCGCGGTATAGCCTCAATAACCGCTTGGTAACTCTGGAGAAATCGCTGACCCTCTGTACCGCAGCTGTGTAACCTTGCGGTAACCTCCAAGGCCTCTGTACTGCTCAGTAACCACCATGGAACCTTCGCTTAACTCCCGCAAAATGTACTGCTCAAATACCCGTAGTAAAAATTTAGAGGACAGTAAGAACTCTTTTTTTAAACAGAGTTGACAATTTCGTTCGCGCCTAAGGTTGTCTTCCTCTCGAACGTTAAGGTACTGTTTAGGGTTTCGCATTTGGATTGTGAAACAAGATTAAAATGGAGGACATCGGCAAGACTACAGTCGTGTTGGAAGACACGAAGGTTGCGCAGTTTGACGAGACGGGGAAGCCGAACCTAGAAGAGGTGAAGAAGCTGGAGGTCGAGCAGCCAAAGCAAATGGCGAAGGGTGGTCGTAAGAAGAAGGATTTACAATAATCCAAAACGAAGGGCGGCGAATCTATTAAGAAGCCCCAAGCCTTTTCTAGGTATTTTGAGACATTGTTTTGTTATCCCTAAAGGTTTTATTATTGTGGTATTTTGTAACTGTAAATATCACTGTGAGTTATAAGACTTTGTTAAAAGTTTAGAAATTTGAAGTTGAGGTTTATTTCTTAAAAAAAATTCTTAAATCTTAAAAGATTTTAATTTTCAAATTTGTGCTTTTAAGAGAAAGTTCTGAATTTTAAAAGGGATTTTAATCTTGAGTTTTAAAAGATCTTCTTAATTTTGAGTTTTTTAAAAGTGGTTTTAAAATTAGATGCATTTTTAAATGAATATTTTAATTAAATGAGTTTGATTTTGTAAGAAATTTTTAGTTTGATTCTTTTTTACTGTAGTTTGAAATCATTTTCAAAATAAGATTCTTTTTATGACATCCTTTGGGCTTGAACTTTCTTAAAATTCAAACTTTAAGAATTTTTTTAGCACGTTTAGTTAATATACAAAGATTTTTATTAGGTATTCATATCCATCACATTCTCATGTGTTTTCTTTTTGTTCTCTTTATATACATATGCATTTATACATTGGCCACTTTACATAGTATCACATTTAAATAAGGATGGGTTCACATACATTAAAAATAAAATATGGAATTGACTTGGGTTAGGATAAGAGATAAATGGCAACCAGTAAATGATTCATATAGGAAAGCTCTGTCCAAAGAAACATTCTAAATGTATGCTTGTACTAAGTAGTTTTGAATACTAACTACATTTATTGCTGCAATTATTTTCAGTTAACTCTATTTTTCGTCATTCTAACGTTTATATGATGTTAAACTGTTTTGTTGCATTTTGGTAAGTTTTTTAACGCAAAATCAATGAATTGCAGATGTCGTCTATCTGCATTACGAGAAGCTCTTTATAAGGTCCGACCAAAAAAAACAGCAAAGAAACACAACAACAAACACACCAAGAAACATAGATATACGGGCAGGCACACACAAAGAATTTTCAAAAAAAAAAAAAGAAACAGAACAACAAACATACAACTAATACGCAAACACACCTCCACTTTAACATCGAGTTCTCTGTTGCTTGGATATGTATCTTCTCCTTCCCCTTCATACAAAAAATGACAGTTTTTGTAGTCCATCTCAACATCGAAATGGTGTCGGATGGGCAATAAAACAGTAAACCCTAGATGCTTAAATAGCAACATTCACACGCTCATATTTTGAATGGTTATCAAGCAGTTACATAGAATTTACTACAGCGATACCGCACCATGAATTGGCGAAATTTTTTCGTAGGTTACCGCAAAGTTAAACAAGCGGTACAGAGGCCTTGGAGGTTACCGCAACGGTACACAATCAATACATATGGTCCAGAGGTTACCGCAACTTTACACAGATGCGGTACAGAGGGTCTGCGGTTTCTCCAGAGTTACCAAGCGGTTATTGGGGTTGTACCACGGTTTGCAAAGGTGCGGTTAAAAATCAGTTATTGGTAATGTATTGAAGGGGCACTACCGTCGTTCCGTTGAGCGGTCTAGGATGACGGGTCACGCGCTGAATGTTTAAAATATACGCGGTGGGACAGGCATCGCTTAGGTGGCGTGCTCCCATTGGATGACATACGCAGCGCTACGTATGCAAAGTTTTTCCCAAGGAAAAGAGCCCTCATCTAATAGATTCCCTAGCTCGAGTCATCCTCCATTTTTTTTCTTCCTCCTCGTGTAGACTGTCATTCCTCATCCGAAGATTGGCTGACATGATCAGTAAAATGGTCTGAAGTGTGCATGATATGTGTAGTTTGTTGAATATTAGAAACAACTACTTGTTGTACCAGCTGATCTTCTATCGGGTTAAAGGAGCACTCTCGTGTGTCTTTGCATGTAAGTGGGTCTTCTGCAATAACAGTAAGTGATATCAGCACATTTGGATCTGTACCTCTACTAAGGTGTTCTTCATGTGGAACTGTGAGGTTGGAAAGAGGATCGGATTGGACCTTCTCAATAAGGATGGTAGGTGGCTGATTTTTAGTGATATTCGACTTTAGATGAGGATGCAAGTGATAGCAAATAGTAGAACTATGGCCAAACATAGTACATTGAGAGCAATAAGGAGAATGTGGTTCTATTTCAACCTTTGTCAATGCCCGTTGTGAATAGTGTCAATCCATATCTCATCCAGAGCCGGTTGAGTGATATCTCTTTCAACTAAAATCTGATGACAGCAAGCGTAGGACTATCCATCTTGAGAATCTTACCGTAAGCAGTTGCTAAAGAGTAGAGGATTTTCAAGTTGAACAGATGTAATTTTAACCCCGGAAACTTTATCCAAACTAGAATAATAGGGGACTCCGCTTTTGGATCAAAACCGACAGTCCACTTCAGAATTTTCATAAAACGATTGTTGATCTTAATAACTTTTTGAGAGAAAATGCGAGTGTAAACGGCATCGTGAGATAGCTGAATAATTATATGTCGACCGCCTAGTAGACCAATGTTCTAACTGTCCAATAGTTTCATAGCATCAAATTCTTTCCTAATGATCTCCAATTTTGGGTGATCATAAAGGAATTTCCCCACTAGAGCAAAAATCCAAGAGGACGTAAGATCACCAGTTTCAACCTCGGTGAGAATAAGTGCAGGCTTCCCTATTTTTTCCCCTTTTTAATAAAAGTGTGATCACCACCACCTTCAAGAGCCTCGTGGTACGATTGTGGAACATTGCAAGACTTACCAATAGCAAAAGTAGGCTCTAAACCTGGAGGAGGGGCACGAGCAGGAATAGGCAAATTGTCGGCAAGGGCATTTGCATAGGAACGGAGCATCGATGTCATCTCCCTCACAAGATGGTCACGGTCAAGAAATAAACGATCTGACGGGCTGCTGCAAGGAAGCGAGGGCATCGAACAGAGATGACGCGAGCTAAGTGGGCTACGAGCAACAGAGGCTGCGAAGCTGACAGAGGAGTTGTCGGACGCAGACCAGGGAAGCAGCGTCGAGCAGAGACGACGCGAGCTAAGGGAGCTACGAACGAACATAAGCTGCGATCGAGACGCCGAGCAGTATCGAGACGACGACGCGAGCAGCGGAGCGAAGCTGCGAAAGAGACGCCGACGCCGATGCAAACGCCAGTATGGAGCGAGATTCAACGATGTCAGGTCCTCTCCCTTCGAGTGGTAGAATCAATTGCGACCGAAATAGCCATTGGAAGTCCTAGCGGAGCTCTGGACGACCATCAATATATATATATATATATATATATATATATATATATATATATATATATATATATATATATATATATATATATATATATATATATATATATATATGTATGTATGTATGTATGTATGTATGTATGTATGTATGTATGTATGTATATATATTACTATCTTAATAGAAAATTTTATTGAATTAAAACTCAAGGAATATAACTTTAGCTTGGAGGGGAGAAGTAGGTGGAGTGTGCAGAACTAAAGGAGTGGAATTTAATTCCAACAAACTTCGGTCAGGTAAGTTTCAAGTCAATTACATATATATATATATATATATATTGAATGCAAAATAATTAGGATTACATAAAACAAAGCGATGGAAATTATATTTAAATAATGTAAAGTGCATGATTAATTAATGGACATCCTTATGGAACTAGCAATGGAACGCTAAAATACCAGTGTACATAAATAAAAAAGAATATTGATCTTAAAGTACATTAATTAGTACAATTTTTAAACTGTGCTCTTGTTATGGTTGTACATATATAGAATGATATATATATGTTATTGATATAACAAAACCATTAAATAGCATAAAATATCATAAGTGATCATATTCTTAACATATAAATATTTTATAGTGCTTCATTAAAAGCTTAACTGATATGTATATTATTTTATTTTACATTATATTATTGTAGTTTAGTAGCATGATTATTCAGTGGCTTTGGTTAGCTCACAATTATTTTAAACTAACTTTTCAGATTAAATTAATAGATTAAAAGATGAGCAATAGAAGAGACTATTTATAAAAAGCACGAACAACTTATAATGATGTAAATTTAATTATATTGTTTTAATTTCTTTAATGGCTCTTTCATTTGTTAATATTTATTTATAACAAATGAATAAATAAAATTTAATTCCCACCGTCCAATCATCTCTACCCGCCATGATTAATTTCTAGTCCCGGGCTACGTCATGACAATATTTGTATCAACATAACAACAACAAAAAAATTGCTTAAAATTTTCAACTTTACAACATAATTGTATTTTATTCAATGAATCAATGCAGTTGCAATCACAACAACCAATTCAAATGTTTTGAAATGATTCTAAATACATGGAAAGCACTTTTCCATCTTTAATAAACTGTGGACACAAGATTTTCATCTACAACACTCTAACAATATGTGGAGCATTTCATGTACAACAATTTTTTTACAACACCTTTCCATCCACAACAATCTAAAAATCAATGGATAGCAACAGTCTATATCTATTATATAATTAACTTTAGATTCAAAATTAAATATTAATTCCATACTTGTTAGTTTTCTTCAAAGTTATTTTCATACCTATTTATGAACAGCTTTTCATCCTATTTTTAAGCAAATTAAGATAATAAAACTCAGTCATACATTTTCTCATTTTTTACTCCATTTCTAATTCTAATTTATTACAAGATATCAAAGCCATTAAATTCCAATGAAAACAGAAGGTTCTTCAATAGGGGCACTCTCTTCCATATTGGTGGATCATTCACCATTACTAAATGTTAATCATCATACAGCGAAAGTGTTGAAAACATATGCAAGGGATTATCAGGCAAAATAAATAGTGGCCAGTATCACTAAAAAAATTGTGACCACTACTATAAAGAAGCAAGTGATCAAGAAGGTAAGAACTCCAACCTGGAAATTAATTTCACGAAGGAAAAACATTAACCAGGATATGAAATATCTATGATAAAATGTTGGAGTGAGTTTTCTAACGAGAACCGAAAATAAAGAAAAATCTTAATTGCTCTAATGCAAGCCTGGAAGTGCTGGACTGGACGCTAGGCTCTTGTGGCAAAGGCTTGGATGCGGGGGGTGGGGGGTGCCGCCACTTCTGAGTTGTTTAAAAGTGTTTATGTTGTTTGTGTGTCCTAAGCCATTTTTTTTCCAATTCTTTGTTGACATAGCCTTGATGTCGTCTACTCTCCCTTCGCGATTTATATTGTAGGGCAATGAGGTGCTCCAACTTAAACTCATACTGAGGTGGTGTTTATATGTTGTTCCTTGCTCCTTCCATCTTTATCTTGCTGCTAACCTGCTCTCCCTACCCTACTGCAGCAGCGGCCCCCTTTCTGTTGCAGCAAGTATTGTTGCCTGCTTTCAGCCAAGATAGATCCCCAGCATCCTACCTGTTGTCTGCCATCAATCCTTCCAGCCTCACCTGCCCACGGCCAACCATCCTCCTCCTCCCAATCAGCCTAGTTGTTGGCTACCTGATCCACCTACAGCCTCCAGCACAAGACTTCTCCCACCATCAACTACCGCTCCCTATCAATCCTCACCATCCCACAATTAGCCTACCACCGCCCTCTCACCATACTACTTGAGTTGGGATTGTTGCCATTGTTGTTAATATTTCCCTTTCATTGTGCTCTTGTACTATCTAATGACTTTGTTTCTGGTAATAATATTAGTTGTTTATTGTTGTTTTGGGTTAAGTCCAGTATCTATTAGTATAAGAGCTAACCTAACCTTAGTTTTATTCTAGGATTCCTAGCATCCACCATTACCCCACCCTATGTTCACCAAAATTTTTTCTTTCCTACCCTACATCACTTCCACACAAAGCCTTCCACCTATCCTCACCCAAAACATAATAATGTCGTCGAGGAGGCAATTGTCGGAACCTGATCAAGAGTTTACTATGAATGAAATAGAATGACCACTCCAACAAGTATTACAAAGACGCGATGCTTTTGAGAAAAAGACCAAAGAAGAGGTCATCATCGACCGTAACAGCGAGACCCTAGATGGAGAGTGAGAAGAACATTTGAATCCTTTCCGTAGAGATAAATTCAATAAAGAGGAGGATTAACCCAGGCATTTCAGAATTCAAAATCAGAGAAGGCCGAGAAAGAAAGTGCCTGCTAAATGGCACAAAGATCTACTAGTAAAGATAAACCTACTGGACTTCGAGAGAAGAATGAATCTAGAGGATTTCCTCGAGTGGAGGCAGGCTGTTGAGAGAATCATTAAATATAAGAAGGTGCCCAATTACAGAAGCGCAAAGCTCGCTAAACTGAAGAAGAATGCCTCTTTGGGATGGGATAACTTGAAGAGGGAAAGAACGAGAAAAGGAAAAGACAAAATCACTATTTGGAAGAAAAATGAAGGAGATGCAGAGACAGTACTTACCCTCACACTATAGCCAGAATATTTTCTTGAAGCTACACCATCTACAATAGAAGGAACTATTAGTGAAGTATACAAGAAAATTTATGCAAATTAAGTTGAAATGTGAGCTAACAGAGATAGAGGAGCATAAATTAACCAGGTACTTGGGAGGCCCGAGCCTGTCATCAGTAATGTGATCAACTATAAACCTATTAGATACTGAGGGACGTGTAAACTTTAGCACTGAAGGTAGAGAAACAACTCAACCAAAACGTATGCCCACCCACATTCAAACAACCACTGCAACCGGAAGCATTACCAGAATTACGTCTGGAAGAGTTGAGAAGACTAGATAGGGGGATGACAAAGAAGATCATAGTGGGAAGACGCTTGCGGAGAAGCACACTTAGTACCATTCCAGCCAATAAGTGCTTCAATGTCATGGGTATGGACATTTCGCCTCTAATCGCCAGACAAGTCAAATTGCTCATTCACTGAGTAGGGTATCTTGAAGGAAGTAAGCAACCAAGATATAGCTCAAGAATAAGGTGAGGAGTATTAGCTCTACGAAAATGAGGGTGAGATGATTATTTTGAGGGTGCTACAAACCGAACACTAGCAGAAGCACTCGTGCTTGAGGTATAGCATCTCTCGCACTAGGTTTACTGTGAGTGAGGTGTACAGTCTCATTATAGATGGATACAGTGAGAATGTGATCTCCGCTGTTATACTGAAAAAGTTAAACCTAGGAATGCGGAAGCATTCCTAGCCCTATTCTTTGACTTGGCTGAAAAAAGGTAATGAGATTCAAGTGAACCGGGTGCCTCGTAGAGGTTTCTATTGAAGACCAGCAACAAGGTAAGGTGTGGTGTGATGTAGTGCCTATGAACGGCTGTCACATCCTATTGGGAAGATTGTGGCAATAAGATCACAAGACTCACCATGATGAGTTCAAGAACACTTACTCGTTCACAAAAGAGAGGAAGCACATCGTCCATTTTCCCATCAAAGATTCTAAAAGAGAAGAGATGCACTTCACAAAGAATCTTGTAGTTTCCTGCACGACATTTCTATCGCCAGTACAGTAATCACTAATAGCAATGGCCTTAATCGCACTAGAGAGAATTGAGGACACGGAGCCACAAGAGATGACTTAGCCAATGCTGGTTGATTTTCAAAATGTGATGACCGATAATCTCCAACAGTGTTTAAAACCGCTTAAGGATGTCCAACTTGTCATAGATTTTATCCCAAGATCCATGTTGCCAAACAGGTTAGCCCATTGATTGAGAGTGAGTATGAGGGGTCATAGCGGTAGATGTACGATCTCATTGCGAGAGGATTTGTGAAAGAAAGTATTAGTATGTGTGTTGTTTCTACTTTAACAGTGACTAAAAAGGATGGCTTCTGGAAGATGTGCATTAATATTTAGGCTATCAACAAAATCACCATTAAGTATTGGTTCCCTAGACCTAGCTAGGACGATCTACTAGATTAGTTGCATGGAGTCACTATCTTTTCCAAGATTAACTTCCACAGTGGAAATTATCACATTAGAACTAGACCAGGAGATGAATGGAAAACTGCCTTGAAAACCAGAGATGGATTGTACAAGTGGACCGTCATGCCATTTGGATTGTGACCAATACAACTGGCACCTTTGTGAAGCTGATGAATCAAGTGTTCCGAGCTTACTTCGGAAAGTTTGTGGTTGCTTACTTTAACGATATCCTTGTCCACATTAGTTCAGAGAGAAAGCACATGTAGCATTTGAGGTGAGTTCTTGATTTTGATTTTTGGGTTTCATTATGTTTGATGCAGGCATTAAAATGGACCCTACAAAAATCCAAGCTATCATGAGTTGGACACCCCATAGTGCTATACCGACCCGAGGTAATTTCTTGGATTGTCATTCTTTTATAAGAGGTCAGTGGGAGCCTCAACACCATTACAGATAGAACATTTGAAATGAGAGAAGTTCCCGTGGATAGAGGCTACCCAGTCAATTTTTTACAATCTAAAGGAGAAGGTGGCACAGGCCCTAGTGTTATAGCTTTACTGAACTTCAACCAAATGTTCAAGGTGAAGTGTGATGCTTTCAATGTGGGGATCAAAGCAGTATTAAGCTAGGAAGGATATCTAATAACCTTTTTGAGTCAGAAGTTGAAAAAGTCTCAAAGAAAGTATTCAATATACGACAAGGAATTTTATGTCATTGTGAACTCCCTTCACTACTAGAGATACTACCTGCTGATGAAAAAGCTCATTTTATTCACATATCACAAAGCTCTGAGATTCTTGAACAGTCAGAGCAAGTTGAAGGGCAAACATGACTCCTAAGTTGAGTTCTTGGGGTCATTCCAATTCATGCTTAAACATAAAGAAGTCAAAATCGAGTAGTTGATGCATTGAACCGCCGCCATTTCATGATCATCTTCATGCAGACCAGAGTTGTTGGATTCGAAGAGGTGAATGAGTTGTACGAGACCAATGAGGAATTTAAGTAGATCTAGGAATAGTGACAAGAAATGCCTACAAGACAGTACCACAAAGTTTTGGCTACCAATTCCACCAAAACACGTGTATTCTCAGATGCTCACTGAGAGAGTCTATCATTCAAGAGAAACAATTGGTAGGTTAATACGACAGAGACAAGATGCTCGAACTAGTGAAGGAATACTTTTTTGGCCTCGATTGACGAGGGACGTGGAGCAGTATGTCTGAAAATTCAGAGTTTGTCACCTAGACAAGATCTGAAGGCAAAATATAGGGTTGTAAATGCCATTATCGGTGCCAGAGGCTCCTTAGGTCTACGTAAATATAGACTTTGTGGCGAGGCTTCCGAGGACGTAGAGTGAATAAAGATTCAATGATGGTTGTGGTTGACCGGTTCTCGAACATGGCTCATTTAGTTTCGTGCACGAGACATTGTATACATCACTTGTCGTTGATATGTACTTCAGAGAGATCACGAGGCTGCATGGTGTAATAATTGAATTTTAAGAAGAAACCATAGCAATAATAACAACAACAACAAAGCCTTAATCCCACTATGTGGGGTCGGCTACATGAATCATTTTTCCTCCATTGTATCATATTTAGCGTCATATTTTCATATAGTTCTAATAAATTACGATCATTTTTTATAAAATAAGCCCAACTCTTCCTAGGTCTATCACTGCCTAGGAAAAGTCATGCTATAAAACAACAACAACAAAGCCTTAATTTCACTACATGGGGTCAGCTACATGAATCTTTTTTTCTCCATTGTGTTCTATTTAGTGTCATATTTGCACTTAGTTCTAATAAATTAAGATCATTTTTTTATACAATAAGCCCAAGTCTTCCTAGGTGTACCTCTGTCATTCTTAACGTAAGTTGAATCTAAAACATCTACTCTCCTAATCAGATCATCAGATGGTCAACGCTTAATGTGACCAAACCATCTAAGGCGACTTTCTCTAATTTTATCATGTCAAAGGAGCGACACCAACCCTATCCCGGATATAATCATTTTGCATTTTGTCTTTAAGTGTAAAGCCACTCATCCACCTAATCATTCTCATCTCGACAACACTTAACTTAGTATTATGCTTCTCTTTTAAAGGCCAACATTCAACGCCATAGAGCATTGCAAGTCTCACCACCATCTTATAAAATTTTCCTTTCGGTCTAAGCGGCACTTTTCTATCACACAAAAAACCTGAAGCATTCCTCCACTACAATCAATCAAATTGAATACTACCATTAACATCCTCATCTATATCACCATCGCTTTGAACAATAGACCCAAGATATTTAAATTGTTCACACCTTTTAATAATTTGATCACCCAAAGTTACACTTCTGTCACTAGAGCTACTACTACTAAAATTACATTCCATGTATTCAGTATTAGTTCTACTCAAATGAAGTCCTTTAGACTCCAATATAGACCTCCATAATTCAAGCTTTTCTTGTGCTTTTTCTCCCGTCTTATCCATGAGAAGGATATCATCAGCAAAAAACATGCACCAAGGTACATCCTTTTGTAACTGTCCAGTAAGACCATTCAGAACTAAAGCAAAAAGATATAGGCTTAAAGCCGATATCTGATGTAATCCAACAGAAATAGAAAAATATTTGGTCAATCCTCCTTCAGTTCGAACATAAGTAACAGCTCTAGTATACATATATTTAATGACATGAATATAAGTCACATCAACAGCTTTCTTCTCAAGAACTCTCCAAAGGATATCTCTTGAAACTTTATTGTAAGTTTTTTCTAAATCAATAAAAATCAAATGTAGATTCTCTTTATTATTTCTAAACTTCTCCATCAAACTTCTCAATAAATGTATAGCTTGCCCGGCATAAATTCAAATTGATTATGGGAAATCTTTGTAATACGTCTTAACCTATGTTCAATTACCCTCTCCCATAATTTTAAAGCATGACACATCAACATAATTCGTCTAGAATTTGCACACTCTTGTGTACCCCTTTATTCTTAAAAATAGGGACCAACATACTCTTCCTCCACTCCTCAGACATCTTTTTAGTTTTTAAAATAATATTAAAGAGTTCAGTAAGCCAAGAAACTCCCAAATCTCCTAAACATTTTTATGCTTCAATTGGGATATCATCAGGTCTTACAGACTTTCCACCCTTGGTTTTCTTTAAAGTCTCATCAACTAATTTTTTACTAATGCGACGGTAAAAATGAAACGTTTTATTATTATTAACGATATTAAGATCACTAAGTTCGATCGTATTTTCAGACACTTGATTAAAAATTTTATCAAAATAATTCATCAACCTATGTTGAATATCTTTTTCTAAGAAAAATACTTTTTGATTTTCATCTTTAATACACTTAGTTAAATCTTTACTTTTCTTTTCTCTTTATTTGGCTAGTTTATACATATATTTTTCACTCTCCTTAGTATCTAATTTATTACAGAGAACATTAAAAGCAGAATTTTTAACGTCACATATTGTTCTTTTAAACTCTCTGCGAGACTTATAATATTTTTCTCAGTTGTTCTCTAAGCTTTTATATTTAAACCAATTTTTATAACATAACTTCTTATATTTTATTTTTTCTTGCATATTATTATTCCACTGTCAGCTATTTTTATTTAAAAAAAAATTTTCTTTTGATTCTACGAGTACATTTTTTGCTACTTCTTTAATAGTGTTTTTTATTTTATCCCACATAGCATTTGCTTCATCATGAACATCCCAAAATTTTAAATCTTGAATTTTAATCATAAAAATAATTTTTTTGTGTCTTTTAGGTTTCCTCATCTAGCTCTACGATAATGAGTTCTAGTATTCTTTATTTTATAACTCTTCATCTTAAAATCTAAAATTAATAAACGATGTTAGGTACTTAAATCCTCACTTGGAACGACTTTACAATCTTTATAATCTCGACGATCTCTTCTTCTCATAAGAAAATAATCAATTTGTATTTTATTAGATCTGTTCTTATAAGTAATAAAATGTTCATCTCTTTTCTTGAATAGAGGAATAGTAATAACAAAATCGTACATCAAAGCAAAATCTAAAATAGCTCTATCTTTTTCATTAGTCACTCCAAATCTGTAGCCGCCATGAATATTTCTAAAATTTTCTACCACTCTATCGACATGTCCATTTAAATCTCCTCCAATAAAATTATTTCATCAAGAGGTATCATTTGTATGAAGTTTTCTAAGTCATTCCAGAATTTATCTTTAGACCCAATATCTAAGCCAACTTGAGGAGCAAAAACACTTATAATATTAAAAATCTCAGTATTAATGATAATCTTTAAGGGTTATAATTTCATCTCCAACTCTATTAATTTTTACAACATTATCTTTCAAACTCTTATCTATAATTATACCTACATCATTTCTAGTGCGACTCTTACATGAATACCAAAGTATAAAACCTAAGTTATCAATTTCCTTAGTCTTTTCTTCAACCCATTTAGTTTCTTGAATACATATGATATTAATCTTTCTATGAATCATAATATCAATTAATTTCATTAATTTACCATTGAGAGTACCTATACTCCAAGATCATATCCTAATATTAATTTCATTAGATTTATGGACTAACTTCTTTACTCACATCCGTCCGTAATATGAGAACACTTGCTTATTTGACACTACAACCGGGTCTAGCGGCTCTTGCACATTTTTCACTGTATTCAGGCTATAATGTATCCCAATGCTCAAAGTATAGTCCGGAAGCTACAATTCCCATGACGTCGTCATCCCGCACAATGATTCCAATACCCGTCGAGCCAGATAAGAGAAGAGCACCATCCACCTTCACCTTAAGCCATCCGAGAAGGGGGGTGATGCCAGGAAGAAATTAAATTTTTCGGTGACAAAGGATTGGCATTTATAAAAATTACCTACTTAAACACTTACAAATTGTTGAATCGTGGAAGTCAAGGTTTTTTTACTCATGTAGCAAATACTTCTGAGGAAGTACAGTCTTTGGGTGATACTTCGGAGGTAAGAGAATATCCAGAAGTCTTCATTGATGATTTACCAAGTCTACCACCAATGCAAGATATTGACTTTTGTATTGATCTCTTACCTGGTTTTGAGCATGTATCCAAGGCACCTTACAGATGGCAGTTAAGGAGTTGTAGGAGCTGAAGAGCCAAGTGTAGGAATTGTTAGATAAGAGGTTTATCAGACCTACCACTTCACCTTGGGGAACTCCAGTGTTATTTGTGAAGAAGGATGAGAGCTTCAGGGCATGTATTGATTACAAATAGTTGAATAAACTCACGATTAAAATTAAGTATTCATTGTCGAGGATTGGTGATTTGTTTGATCAGTTTGAAGGGGTTTCTATATTTTCAAAAATTGATCTCAGACGGGCTATCACTAGTTGAGGAATAGAGAAGAAGACATAGCGAACTACTTTCATGATTAGACATGGGTGATATTAATTCCTGGTTATGTCAATTGGGCTGACAAATGCTCCAACAGTTTTCATGGACCTGATGAACAGGGTCTTCAGACAGTTTTTGGATAATTTTGTGATCTTCTTTATAGATGATATTTTGGTGTATTCAAGGGATGAAATCAGTCATACAGGTCATTCGCATGTTGTGTTGCAGGTTTTGAAGGAGAACAATTTATGTCTAAATTTTCAAATGTCAATTTTGGCTTAAAATTGTGGCTTTTCTTGAGCACATTATTAGTGGAGGCAGCATATCTATGGATCAGAATAAGATTAAGGCAATTGCAGATTGGTCACAACCTACTATTGTCATTGAGCTCAGGAGTATTTGAGGTCAGGTTGGTTGGTACAGGAGATTTGTTGAGAGATTTCACAGGTTGCTATGTCGTTGTCAATGTCGATTGTAAAGGCAATGAAGTTTGACTGGTCTGATCGCTATGAGGAGGCTTTTTAAGAGCTAAAAACTTGTGCAATGTTTGCTCCAGTTTTGGCCATTTCTTCCGACTCTTATGAGCCTCAGATTTTCAACGATGCATTTTTGAGGGGTTTAGATTGTGTACTTATGCAACATGGTAACCATCACGACAATTGAAGAATCATGAAAGGAACTATCCCACACATGACTTGGAGTTTGTTGCAGGTGTGTTTTGCACTCAAGGTATGGAGGCATTATTTGTATGGTGTTAGAAACGAAGACTTTATTGACCATCAGAAATATATCTTCACTAATAAAGAATTCAGCCTAAGGCAGAGAAAATTGCTGAGATTTATTAAAAATTATGATTTAGATATTCAATGTCATCCAGGGAAGGAGATTTTTGTTGCAATATAAATTGTTTTGCCCCAAAAATATTTTGGAACATGATGGGACATCATAATTGAGCGGGATATCTCAAGGAGATTTTTGTTCTTTCTTTTAACCATCTCATTTTATTATAGAGTATCAATACATGAGCTCAAATGGATGATTCCATTTTTTGAAAGATAGGAACCAAAAATGGAATTAAAATATTTCTTTACATTATTAATTTTGAGGATTTGAAATTTGAATTGGAATTTAGTTTGAATCATGCTATGGAAGATTTGGAAAATTTGGGTTGTTTGAGATTTCTCCTTCATTAAGATTTCTCAAATAGTTTGTGAGATTGTCAAAAAATGAGACAAGCCGTCTAGCCTGAAATAGAGTTTTCACCTTTGAAGGTCCCGAAATAACACTGTGGCTGATAGAAAAAGGGTGCAAGAAATTAGGCTGGGTCATTGATAATTATTTCTAATATGTTTGACAAAATCTCGCATTGATAAGAAATAGGGCATTCATGGATAAACAAATGAGCATACAACTTTGCGATATAAGATGACCAGGAGACAATGCCATAACATGACTAATTTTTCGATAGATATAGATTCAGCTGACTCAAAAGATCAAGATAAAAATGGACATGAGATCATTTGTGTGTTTAGAGAGATTTTTCTTAAGCGGGTATAAGCCTTGATACATTACAGAACTGTCAATCACTTCTCATAGTACTCCACCAGCTGAAATTCACAAAAGTATACAAAGAATTTATTTATATATTTCATATCATGACTAAGCTTACTGATTGAAATAAAATTTTAGTACAATTGTGGAGCACCAAAAATAAAAGAAAGGGTAATATCCTGAGACAGCTTCAAATCTCTTTTTTCATCAATTCTTAAGTGTGATCCATCTACAAGTCTAACCGATCTAGATGCAAAAGCCTCTTAATAGTTGACTATAGTATTGATATCTCCAGTCATATGATTTGAGGCACTTGAATTCATGATCCAAAAGTTAAATCTCTCATTACTGGCAAGATGGGAGACTGATATATTACATCTATCTGTCATGAGATTGGCGAGCTATTCTAAATTACCTCTAAGGAATTTTTCAATACTTCAAGTTGTTCATTGGTGAATGGTTCAGAATTAACCTCCGGAGTAAAACTTGACGTCTTCATCCCGTACTTGAACATAAACCCTATGAGTATTTAATTTAAGGTTGTTGCTAGTTGAATCAAGGAAGTTGACAGCTACTGTTGTTGGAGAAGGTGAGAAACATCTACTTGTCAAAAAAGTTGGAGATTGGTTGCAAGGGCCTGCAGGTTGTTGGTTGTAGGGAGAAGATCTGGCAGAGAGCATACAGAAAAACTGGTGACTATAAGGAAAGTTCTAGTACTAGCTGAGGCAGGGAGAAGCTCCAGCGGAGGGTCTGTAGGAAGACAGCGAAGAATGATAGTGGAGGGAGGGAAGACAAAAGCTACTCTGGTGGAAGACAGCAACTACTCTGGTGGAGGAAAACAAAAAAACAAGGGATAATTACATACAGAGTGCAAGAAACATTATTATTTAGAAATCAAGCACCTTGGTGATTTTTGAACTATGAAACCAATGCATTTACGTGTGTCGCAATCAAATCATTGTGAATTTGATAAAAATGAAAAATATGGGATGAAGTTTTATCATGACCATTGATATTTGAGTGAGAATTTCAAAAATAGATGAAAGAGGGTGCCTGATTTGTAGATAGCAATGTTTTGTGTGCCTTGTATGTAATCGCCCCCAAAAAAAAATAGTTTGCAAGGAGCGCCTTCAAGTAGTTGGCAGCTCTAGGAAGAAATCTAGCAAAGAAAGGGAGCAGGAGCTGGCACCGAGGAGGGCCTGCAGGTTGGCTGATGATTGCGAAGGATTATGACGCTAGACAGCTGTTGGAGGAAATCCATGCTGCTAGTTCAGGCTGCTGGAGGAGATTTTTTGAGTCGGTGAAATACGAAGTTGAAAGAAAGGAGATCCAATAGCTAGAGGGAAACCTGCAGGATAGCCTACAAGGAAGAACTTTGGAGAAAAGAGGGTGCAGGAAATGGATTGCACGGTGCGGAGCGTTTAGGAGGCTGGCAAAATTCTTGCGGCTCCTCTGGTTGCTCTGGAAGAAGTTTCTTGCGGCAGTGTAGGTGAGAAGGATTGCCTACAGAAAGAGTTCGAGCTGCGGCAAGCAGAGGAAGGCCTGCAGAAGTACCGGCTGCAGAGAAAGGTCTGCAGGGAAGTACTGGCTGCAAGCCAGCAAAGCAGATTTTCAGCCAATAGAGAGGATTTTCGATAGCAGAGGAGATTCCCGGTGGCAGGGGAAGCTAGTTTTTGTTCTCAATACTCCAATACCATGTAGAGAACTAATTTGGAGAGGAATAATTCTCTCTTAATTGTATTATTCACATGTAGGGTACGTATATAAGGAAAACAATCTCTCCTATTTTACAAGCTTACCAAATCTATCTAACCTAAATTAGGAAAGGAAATAATTCTAAAATAAAAATAATATAATATAGAGTATGAAGGAAATAAGTTAATCAAGTGTTTCCTAAGTTGACCCAATCAAATCATCCACACAATCTTCTAAAATTTCCACAATAAGAAAAACAGTAGCAATCCATCACCTCTAAACTACCTAGAATCAAATATTTGCACAAGAGTCAATTTCAAGTCGAAGAAAGTTCTACCAGATGTACACATTTTGCAAATAAAAATTTACCATAGAAATAAGGTTTCTGATAAAATATGTGATTTGAAAATGCATGGAACATCACATAGATCACAATCAGATAAGGCATTTTGTAAATTACCTGGAAATGTGGATCATCAGCAACAATAGCCCGATCATCCCAGGTCAAACGACCGCCAAAGATATTCCATATACCATTTGCATTTTGATAGTGAGCGCAACGATGATTTAGGACAACATCACCAAGGACTTTAATTCCAACTTCATGAAATCTTTTGACAAGGTCTTTCAACTCTTCAATGCTCCCATATCTGATGCAGTTCAGAATAAAAAAGGGAAATTCAAGTTCTGTATTTCCTTAAAATAAATTTAACACTAGAGTGGTAGCTTACACTAGCAACACTATAAAAGTTAGGATACCGTCCTGATACCAAAACATGAGCAGATTATCCAACAACTGATGTATTTTGCCCAGACAAGGTTTAGTAGTAGGTTGTAGCTCACTGGGCAAGGCTGCAAACATTGCATATTTTGCACCAGTTGCACCACTAGATTAAAGCACCTATCTATTACTTCGGTTTTCACTCTTTGATGATCTAGTTTAGAAATAAATTAAAGTGTAATTCTTGAATTATTTTATGCTAACTTATACATTTCAAACTTTACGTTCCACCTGAAATGGGTATAGTTGCAATGAAGAAAAGCTACAATTTGGATCGTTCCATTTTCATGTATACCTGAAAAGAAGCACTAAGGTATTTAGGTTTATTAAGTCAACAGAAATAGCAATAAACCATTAAAACTACGTCTCCGCCAAGAATTTAATGATATTAATGTGTCAGAAGCTCAGCAGTGCCAAAAAATGGAGTCAAAAGAAATATTATACGATAGATCAGTCAAAAAGCAGGAACAAAATAATAATATAATTATCACGAGACATATCAGATTAAAATAATATATTACCAACAGCAAGTTCAAAGTATTACAACAACAAAAATGCCTTAATCCCACTACGTGAGGTTGGCTACATGAATCGTTTTTCTCCATTGCGTCCTCTTTAGTGTCATATTTTCATTTAATTGTAAAAAATTAAGATCATTTTTTATACAATAAGCCCAAGTCTTCCTAGGTTTACCTCTGTCTTTCTTAACATAAGCCGAATCTAAAACATCTACTCTCCTAATCGGATCATCAGACGGTCAGTGTTTAATGTGACCAAACCATCTAAAACGACTCTCTCTAATTTTGTCAGTCACTGGAGCTACACCAACACTATCACGAAAATATTTATTTCGCATTTTGTCTCTAAGTGTAAAGCCACTCATCCACCTAATCATTCTCATCTCGGCAACACTTAACTTTGTATTATGCTTTTCTTTTAAAGGCTAACATTCAGCGTCATAAAGCATTGCAGGTCTCACCACCATCTTATAAAATTTTCCTTTCAGTTTAAGCACTATTTTTCTATCACACAAAAGGCTCGAAGCATTCCTCCACTTCAGCCAACCAACTTGAATTATACTATTACCATCTCCATCTATATCACCGTCGCTTTGAACAACAGACTCAAGATATCTAAATCGTCCACACCTTTTAATAATTTCATCATCCAAAATTACACTTCTGTCACTAGAGCTACTATTACTAAAAATACATTCCATGTATTTAGTTTTAGTTCTACTCAAATGAAGGACTTTAGACTCTAATGTAGACCTCCACAATTCAGATTTTTCCTACGCTTTTTTCACTCGTCTTATCCAGGAGAAGGATATCATCAGCAAAAAGCATACACCAAGGTACACTCTCCTATAAATGCCCAGTAAGACCATCCATAACTAAAGCAAAAAGATATGGGCTTAAAGCATATCCCTAATGTAATCCAACAGAAATAGGAAAATAATTGGTCAATACTCCTTCAGTCCGAACACAAGTAACAGCTCTAGTATGCATATCTTTAATGACTTCAACATAAATCATATCAACACTTTTTTTCTCAAGAACTCTCCAAAGAATATCTCTTGGAACCTTATCGTAAGTTTTTTCTAAATCAATAAAAATCAAATGTAGATTCTTCTTATTATCTTTGAACTTCTCCATCAAACCTCTCAATAAATGTATAGCTACCATAGTAAACTTGCCTGACATAAATCCAAAGTAGGGTCTCCTACATGGATCCTTTTTCTCCATTGCGTCCTATTTAGTGTCATATTTTCATTTAATTCTAATAAATTAATATCAATTTTTATACAATATGCCCGAGTCATCCTAGGTCTATCTCTGTCTTTCTAAACAAAAGTCGAATCTAAAACATCAATCTTCTAATTGGATCATCAGATGGTCGACGTTTGATGTGACCAAACCATCTAAAAACGATTCAAGTTATGGATGAATGAGGAAAAAATAAAATGTTATTTGATAATTTTTATTAATTTGACCGTCCGATTAAGGTTTAAAATAAATCTTAAATTTATAAAATTATGGTACTTACTATCTTTAAAATTAAGATTAAAAATAAATAACGATAGAGTGAATCAAACCTAGAATTCAATATATATAATTATAATTTAATAATAATTAATTTAAGAATATATACATTATTCAACCACGATTACATTTATTAACACGAATACTTCTTATATTAATTATTTCAAATGGAGTTCAATCTAAGGTTAACCAGGTGGAAAACAACGAAGTGAGCACGCATATTTTTATGATTTTGTAATATTTTGCTTCTTCTTGACCAAAAATATTTATTTTTGCTAATATATTTATATCACTGCATACCCATGATTTATGGTTCTATGTTTGTTCATATTGAAGGAAGGGCATGTACTCGGCATTGTTTAGATTATCATAGACATTGATTCTTGAACAAATAAATTGATTGTTATACAAATGAGAATGAAATGACCATTACTAAATAGTATTTGTTATAGTATGTTTGTGTGTGCATGTTTGGCTATGATGGAGTTCACCTCTTTATGGTACTAGCAGAGGAACACTAGAGTAACAATGCACGTAAATGGAAAAATATATTGATATTGAAATTGTATAATTTTATATGGTGTTTCGATGACGAATGTATATATATTAAAAAGATATTGATATATAAATGGTATGGTAAGACATTAAGTGTATAGAATAATACTAAATGATCGTCATGCTCTTAAATTGATCTACATAAAGTTTAATTGTCATGTATATTGACTTTTTTATCATTGTATTAATATAGTTTAGGAGTATAATTATTCGCTGGTTATAGTTCAGTCACTATTATTTTAAACTAACTTATTAGGTTTAATTAATTGATTAAAAATGAGTTCTAGAAGAAAACATGTTTCTAAAAGATGTCAAGAACTTATAGGAAGGTAAATTTAACTGTATTGTTTTAATTTACTTCCTTTAATGACTCTTTTATTAAGTATATATTAGTTATATAAAACAAATATATAAAATTTTAATTTCCACCATACGACCGTTAGTACCCGCATTGTTAATTCTAAGTCCTCGGTCAGGTTGCGACAAAAGTGGTATCAAAACCCAAAATTTAAGATTAAATAATGCAATATTGATGAAAGAGTCAATAGGAAAATTATAAAAAAAAATTTAATAATAATAAAATAAAAAATTTAAATTAACATAAATTAATAATTATATTCATTTAGGCAAAAAGATAGACCCGAAATTATATAAGAAGAGAGTTCGATAAAAAATGATGAAATACACCCAATTATAAATGCTAACAGAAATGCCCTGACCCAGATGATGGCGGCGATGACATAATTGAATCGAGAGTCTAGACCAGAGATTGGTGGCGATGAGACAGTTGTTGTAGACAAGTACTTAGAGATATTTCAAGATCTACGTCCATCATTGCTTAAGGAAACTAAAGACTCAGATTGAAGCAGAGAATTGACTAACGCAACTTGAGAGATATTAGATAGTATGGTCTGTCTGGATGAAAGAAGAGTGTCATTAGCTAAATTCGTGCAGAATGGAGAAGCTGAATGGTGGTGGCATTGGTAGTGTTAGGTCAAATTATGGGACATACCCAACATGATGGTAAGTTGAGAGGAGTTCATGGAGCATTTCAGAAAGTGGTTTGTACCCTTATCCACATGAATTCAAATACAGTAAATTTATCAAATTGATATTGAGAGAGAAGACAATCATACAGTACAAAGCAGAATTCACTGCACTGTCAAGTTATGCGCCACAGTTGATCGCTACTACAGAAGAAAATTTTCACTCCTTTTGGGATTAAAGGATTCAATAGAATAATTGTTGTTGTCTTTTGGGATAAATGAAAACTAGGTATTAATAAAACGAGCTAGAAGAGTGGATATCGATTATCAGCTTACTCTGAAGCATAAGAAAATGCGCAAGGAGAGTATTGATGAAGAAGAACATGTGAATCAATCAGAGCGATTCAAAGGGAAGAAGTCTAAAGTTCAATTTGAGTGGAATTAGTAAAGGTGCGATTCGGACTGCCGTAATCTCTTCTTCTAAATGTGGTAGACAACATAAGGGTGAATGTTTGATGGGCTTTAACGCATGTTATCAGCCCATTGTTTGACCAGAAAAGTACTAATGATCAAAAATCAAGTGGAGCTTTTTCACAAACGATTATCGATGGGCAGAGAATAATAGAGTCAAGAGTTTCAGCTCTCACCCAGAATCAACAATGACAAACAGTTCGACCTCGAGTTTATACCATTATTAATGAGTCTAAAGAACATACTGTTGCAGATGTTGATGCTAATAGAGACTGATAATTGTTGTATTTTCTTATATCTATTTATATATATATATATTTCTTTTTTTTTATGGCGAGATCGAGTTGCTCCACTAGGGTTTCGCCCAATAGCGGTTCCCTAGCTTGATGGTGCTCGAAGACGACCTGCGTTCGTCGACTCCTCCTTCACCGTCGTCATGTCTAGCTGCTTCTGTGGACGTCAAGCTGCGAGCCGTGTCGAGCTGCGATCGTTGTCTCGTCTGCGTGGTCGTCCAGACCTTTTGGCTCGTCTGCGTGGTCGTTTCTTCTGCGCGGCCCTCCCGACATTTCGGCTCTTCTTCGTCAACTCGTCTGTGTGGTTCTCCTCTCACTCTCGTTCGCTGCAACTCTGCCTCGTCGAGCTGCGAGTTCTGCGGCTTCAATAATTGTCAGGCAGAGTTTTTTTGCTGTGATTTCTGTGATTTGCTGTGATGGAGCTTCCTTCGTTTACGGTTGAACCTGGCAAAATCTTCTTTGCCCACGTGGTGGGTAATTCTCAGAGGGAGACGGCGGAAGTCTTCCCCTCAAGTTATAAGGAGCAACGGGAAGGTGATTGCCCCTTTATCAAGATTGCAAGCAGGAAAAGTGGAAAACAGTACTTTTTTTTTTCTGAGCTAGAAATTTCATCTCCTACTGATAAATTTAAGTTTGCTCTTGTTGAAAAATTTCAGTGGGGACACCCCCTTATGAAAGTTATCAGGAAAGGTTTTGATGATCTCAAATTAACAGGAAAGTGAAAAGTATGGCTCATATATGGGAGACACGTATTAATTCAACTAATCGTGTCTGAAGACTACACTGAGATTTTTTCCAAAAAATATTTCAACATTGCTGGTAAACCAATAAAGTTACTCAAGTGGTCTCCTAATTTTGACCCCAAGCGCGAATCTCCTACCATATCGGTATGGTTTAGTATACCTAATCTTAAGCCGCACTTTTTTCATCAAGTTCTTTACTCTATTGGTGTCATATTTTGGGACCCTTTGAAACTAGATCTACCCACTTTTAACCTAACCAGACATATTGTGGCCAGAATACTTGTTGAAAGAGATACTACTTTACTTGATGTTACTGAAGTCTGGTTGGGCACAACTCACAATGGATATTGACAACAAATTATTATGGAGCATAGACATCCTTATTGTTCTCATTGAATGATGTTTGGGCACAACCTTGATAAATGCTATAAGATTCATCCTAATTTGAAATCTAAAGATCAAGTGAATAAGAATGGATCTAACCCTACTGCTTTGGATATATCTGTTCCATCTGAAGAGAAAAATACCACAGAACAGGTTATGGTGTACGAGTTAATCGGCCTTGTGGATCCTCCCCCTAAAAATACTATTTATGCGATCGATGAGAAGTTGGATTGCCCTGCTAAGCAACCTACACTTTCAAACCCTCATCAGTTGCTGGAAGCATTAGGTGAAGAGGAGACATTTCAAGCTTCACACACATTTGAACCTACAGTCATTGCAACAGTTGACAATCCTTCTTCTGGTTCTCATCTGCTTTTATCTGCCCGGCGTTCTGTTTACCAACACGATGATCAGATGAGTCAGTCTTCTGAGGAGGAATGGCAAGTCTATTCAATGAGGAAGAAGAAGATTGGAGGCAAACTTCAGCTTGGGAACCTAATGGATGATACTTTGGTTACTTCGAGAAATGGCTCGACACTCAACAATTTGTTATCTGGATCTCGCCCTAGAACTAGAGGCAGAGGCAGGACTAAACTGGCTCGCCACTAGCTACTCTTTTCTGCGATTTTGGTACCATTTTTTTTGGGTTTCCCTGTATCTTTTCTCTTTTGGGGTGTTTGTGTGTATTGTATCGTATGGGTAGGGGGTCTTTAATGGGCCCTCTCATACAACTTTTATGTATCTTTCCTATTTTAATAGATTTAGCCCTATATCTTTTGCAGCAATCATATATATATATATATATATATATATATATATATATATATATATATATATATATACACACACACACATACATATATATATGGTTCTTTCTATCGTCAGATCAGGTGAGGGTCAGATCCATTCCAAAGCAGTGGGGTCAAACTCTAGGGTTTAAAAATTAATTTTAAACTGGATTTTTCAAACTTAGACCTCTAGAGTTGAAAATCAATTCAAAATTGGGTTTCTCAAAAATAAACTTCTATGATTTAAAATCACTCTAAAATTTGAACTTTTCAAACTTAAACTATTAGGTTTGAATCATTTGAATTTATTCAAAATGATTCAACTATTAACTAGTTGCACTTCCAAGAATAACTTAATAAATTTGGTGCCTTAGCTTAATCAAAAATTGAAATATCAAAGTTTAGAAGACTAAGCTTAAACCGAAATTGAAGTGCATTGATTTAGAAAGGATAAGTTTGACTCGAAATTTAATCACAAAGCACACTGCAATTCCAATTTGCAAATATATAAAAGAAAACCCTTTTAAAAAGCTCAAAATCATAATACTTATGTAAATATTTCAAACTCTAAATGATTTCAAAATTTATATAAACATCATAGTTATCCCAAGTCAAATGCAATGATTTGGAACATGTGAAAGTATTTCAAGACTTGTGAGTAATAGTTTGTACTCCCTTGAATTATGTATGTCTTAGAAAATTCATATAAATAAGAATCATATACATGATCTCAAAATCTTTTGATCTAAATTTCATATCAAAATTATAAATTAAGGATTGCACAAGCCTTCGAAATCTATAAATTTATTTAAGTTGTTCAATTATATGAAATTTAAAATTGCATGGGGCTCTAGCTAAAATTCTAAATGTTTTAAAAAATAGATTAGGAATGAGGTGCAGATTAAGACTAAACTTGCACTTAAATAGTTCATATTTTGAAAAATCAATTAATCAGACCTCTATGTCTAGAGGCAGAGTTGTAAGTCCCGCCGAACTAATCACATCTTCCTGATAAGGATTGGATTTGACGAGTTTAGTAAACCTTAATAAATGTCCGAATCATAAAAAAAAATTATAAGTCCAAATCACCAAGTTTGGTCCTTTTACTTATCAGAACTCAAGTCGACATGGCTTGTATCCTAAAAAGCTTATTCTCACAAAACTCAAACGAACTCAAATATAAAAGCTTTAAATATTTAAATCTCTAATGATGGTCGTGTTGATTATGAATCTCAACCGAAGAGGTCAATTTTAAATCAAATTTTCAAAGTAACAAATTAAACATTCAAGTAAAATTGCTCAGTTAAAAACTTGAAGAAAATTTCATCCTCGGAGCAACTGTTTGTTAAGAGTGAGAAACATTTGATTAATTTTAGCTCACAAAAGAGCTAACGTCATATCTAGTTTATCGTTATATTCACAATCAAGGCAATTTTAAGTCAATAAGAACGTGGCACGAGTCATCTGTCTATGTGGTTAGCCCAAATGCTCCACCAAATAGCAATTAAAACTAGAGCATTCTGATAGGATGGTTTCCGCCAATGGCATCATTATATTACGGTTATGGTCCTAGTCAGTATGTTCAAAAGCTTTCTGCCTTTTGACATAAGGATACATCTGATGGCACAACATCTTCCATTAGGTAAGGTCGATTTAAATTTGTCCCCTTAAACAAATATATACCTCAAATCAACAAGGGTCTATTGGACAAAGCAACTCACAGTTGCTGACAAGAATCGTTCAGTCAAACTATCTTCTCTGACCAAGTAGATCAGGAACCATAATGACGCGGGATGACAAGAACCATGGGTTGTTGATCGGATTCATCATCATTTCCCCACTATCCCCTTTAAGCTCAAAGTGATAAATTTCATAATCTAAAACCCTAAATCTAATGTTGATATTATATTATAATTATTCAGTGCTTAATAACTAGGCTTAATTAAATGTGTTTTCTTGTTATCAAGAAAAAATAATTTACCATAAGAGCTCCCGCCTATGAGAAACCTTGAACCCCAAATACAAAGATTCTCGCAAAATGGGGGTGAAATCTCAGGGTAGTGTCTTATCTACAATCCAAATCTGTCTTGTCAAAATATGACCATTAAAGTTTTCTCTCAACAAATCAAAAAATAGAGTTCGAGGCGTTGGGATTTTTGAGCCCACAATGGATAAAATATATCCAATTCAATTGTGTGAGACGTGATGTGGGACCATTACAGGCCATTGATCATCCTTATCTGATCATATTTACGATAAAGTAGATTAATTACTATTTTTTGTTTATGTTGTTTTAATTACATGTGTTATGATATATTAGCTTTTGACTTAAGAATTTTGGATAGTTCGGCATTTTTGGCGTAACCCCTTCTAAGTAGAAGTCATAAGATCATTATTTAATTTATTATTAAAATATAAAAACCTTGAAGGCTGCTCTACTATTCTTAATCCTCTGTTTGATAGCCAATAATAGCCTTCTTTCTTATTCTCTTTTGATCTCGATCTCTACCTCTTAAGTCTATTTTCACTATCATTAGCTCTCAACTGCACCTGGAGTACACAAGTAGACCAAAGATTGTACTTATGATGCAAAATCTCCCTCAAGTAGTATAAAAGCCTAAGAGATCCATTACAAACATGAAACCTAAGTTGCAAAAAAATTGTTTAGAACCTGCCTTTGCTTTTCACCATCCCTAACTCCCCCATTATCAATTTCCACATAACATATTTGTGTGACCCGAACACTGCCAAGACGATGCAAACACAAAGATGTCAATACTTTCAAAGATAATCCAAGGTATAATACAACCAGCAGAACTAATATTTAAAAAAAAAGGAAAAGCAAGAACCCTGAAGCTTAAATTTGACTCCAAAGAGTTCTAATGCAATTAACTGTTCTTACAAATCCCATGATCATCAAAAAGATTCACAAAAAGCAATGAAAACAAGAAAACGATAGAGATAAACAAACTCGGAATGTCCTATGGGAGGTGTTTTTTTTTTTCCAATTTCATTCTTCGGCTATTAAGCCGCACCTTTCTCTCATAAACCAGTAAGAACTGAACAAATTTAATTAGTCATAGCGCTGGATTCTATTTGGTTGACTCAGACCGAGAAGCAGAATATTCTCCCACACTTAGTTTCCTCCCAGCAGCCATCATGTACGTTGAATCCTTGTAACAAGAAATGGGCTCGTTCTTGCTAGCTGACAACAGGGATGGATTGTAACTTTTGCAACCGTCCCAACAACCTCCATATTGGACATTTCCAGAAAGCCGTAAATGGTTTTAAGGAAACGTAAAAAAATTCAAGTATGTGATTAGAATGGAAAATAAATGAACCTAAATTTGTATCCTTTCTTGATCAAGAAGATGTTAACCACGAAGATTCTTTAGTTTCTAAGTTGTAGGCCACAAGTTGGACTAGGTCACTCGGGATGGACTGGGCTGCTTGAGAAGGTACAAACAACTATCAAATAAAATTCTAAGTAAAATTGAGCTTTCATAAAATTTTTACAACTCATTCGCCTAGGCAAGCCACAAGTGCAAAAATATGTAGCTTAACAGGAAAGTATCTTCACGTTGTTTCCCTTCCATGTCATAGGTACTTCTTTTCCGACGAAGTTTGTTAACTTATAAGCTCTTGAGGCGACTCATTTGCGAATGATGAATGGCTTAGTTCATATCTAATCAAGCTTTCCGACGACTTGATTGTGTGCAGCTAGGTTAGCTTCTTTGATATGAGTTCTCCATCTTTGAAACACTTCTCCCTGACATGGGCATCGTAGCAGCGAGTTGTTCTCCACTTGACTTCTTCCTGCTTGAGGGTTGATTTGATGAGCTCTTCTTTCAACGGAGCAAGTGCAAATTCTATTTTGTCTTTGTTGATGTTCTTCCATTCGTTAAATTCTCTTCTTCGAATGTTGGGGTTGTGACCACCCTTTGGCTATACATGTTGTATTTGGCAGTCAACACAACTTCGGTCACGTGCGAGAGCATAAAAGAGGTTTGTTCGGACACAGTTGATGGTGTTGTCTTAAGTCCCCATAAGACGGACATACGGAAATAGGCCCATTTGTTTTCGATCCTTCCACATTTTTCTCGAGCAATGTTGAGGATTAGCTTGTTTGCGGCCTCGAGCTATCCATTCATCTGCAGATGATGAATGGAAATGAACTTAAGATTAATTTATGTGCTTTGACAATGTCTTTCACCTGTTGGTTGGCAAACTATGTCTCCATGTCTGTGATTATTACCACAGGAGGCCATATTGACAAATTAGATATGTCAAAATGAATTTGCTGACAATCTGGTAATGTCCTAGCGAGCATTTTGACCTTATCCTCTTCGTTTAAGACTTGAATTAGGGCAAAAGTACCCAACAGGCCAATGATAATTTTTGCCTATATAAATGAAAATCACCCTTAACATGGGCATAACTGGCCAAAGAAGATGCCTAAACAAATCATTAGCATTTCCTACTTATCGAAGTGTTGAGGCGAGTGGTTATCATGTTCACCCTCATACAAACCTTGCAAAAACGGATACAATCGGACTTAGAGAACTCGATTGCAAAGAACCGCTCAGTCTTTAGTGGCTCGACCAAAGACCACCACAGAGGACCAATGAGTGAAACAAATACGAAATTAGATAAACCACAAACATTTTGAAAATACAAGATGTGGACAAGTATGAAAAGGACAAGCTTTTTTTTTATTTTACGAGTAAAGAAAATACATTCACACTCGGCCATTCGGTTTTTTTACATTTAGAAATTAGCTACTTGCTCTCTTTTACATTTACATTTACAAGCAATTCATGGTTGCTCGGTCGACTTTTGCGGTCTTCATCCATTAATCGTGAGGCCTACTCCTCACCAACTTCCATTGAATCGTGAGGCCTACTCACCAACTTCCATTGAATTGAGAAGCTTTTCTTTGATGACCAAATCCCCTTGGACAAAGAGAGGAGTCCACTCGAGCTTGGATGGGAGAGGGTAGTCAGAAGGTGCCTACGCTTTTTTTGCAAGCAAAGGGAACCTGGTCTCTACAATTTTTCTGAAGGAATACAATCGTTCCCTCTTGCAAAAGAGGCGAACCACCAACATGAGATTAGGAGCAGTTGAGCTAGAGAAAGAGAGCATTCGTAACTCTTAAAGTAATGAGCTATGGATATTTCATAGCTGAAGATTTTACCCAATCTATCTAACATCTAATTTGCCTCTCCAACAAAAACAAACACCGGCCCCTAATCTCCAACTTTGGAACACAAAGAGGAGAAGTGCCCCGAAGAAGTCCAGACAAACACTTCCTCCTTATCAATATATCCGCCTTAGAGGTCAGACGAACTTTCTAGGGGCCAACTCCGAACACCGACAGGACAATGATAGGAACCTGTGAGCAAAACGTTCGTCTTTTCATAAACCAGCAAACAAGTTTTAAAGGTAGGAAGGAGACAAGTGTGAGTCATTGGACTCATTTTCACTCCTTCCCTAACCTCCTCACTTCGCCAAAGTTCACTTCTGATAATTTGTGAGTTCATTTTAGAATTTTTTGAGCAAAACTAAAAAATACCGCAATATTTATAGGCAGTGAAGGCAAAAGAATCGATGGGAACATTACATGTCATCATTATGATAATTAATCATTAGCCAATCACATGAAGACACATTAGCATTGAACGTTACTTCTGTCAACTAAAGTATCTTCATTCGTCGCATAAATATCACCAGGGTCATGATAATGACAATGGAAATAGGCATCAATTGCATCAAGACAACTTTATAGAACTAAAAAGTGCTCACCAATTCATCACGGAAAGACAGTCAGAAGTTAAGCCTAAACTAACCTCATAAAATAGTTGTTGATTAACATGAAAATAATTGCTCGCCCTCTTGTGTTTCTCGGTTGCACGTAGTCGAATAGATGAACCGAAGATGCGGGACTCCCGGCAGTCATCAACTTGCTATTGGGTCATTTTCGAGAACCCCGACAAGACAACTTCAATGAAATTCATAGGGTTGGTTCGAGAGGAAGAAGACATGACTGAAAGAAGATAAAGAAGATCAAGCAAAAAATTACAAACATAACAAAATATCGATGTCAATAACCCTTTTATAGGTGGCGAAGGAACATTACCTGTCAAAAAAAGGGAATAAAAGCAAAATGATGGACATCAAGAACAAATGAGACAGACTCAATAAAGACATTATATCACACGTGAATCAAAGCAACAAAATGATATTTTTTATTCAAATAAAACAATAAATTATTTGAGGAGGTCCAAATACAGAATCACACTAATTCAAAGAAGAAATAAAGAAACCCACACAAGGGCTCTAAAACGATATGGCCGGAGGACGACCTAGCCAAATAAGTCTAAACTTACCCAAGCGACTGGACCCAGCTTGAGCTTGGAATACCAAGGACCTCTCCCACACATCCATCAGTTCCTAGCGCAATTCTACGACCATCTGCTTCAACACGTCCACCTCGCACCCCAAGTCATCAGTCGAGCCACCTAACCAACTATTTTTAAAATAAAAGACACGCTGGTCACGCACACTAGAGCATTATCGACCTCGTTCGAACAAATGTATGTGCCAGCTCATGATCTCTTTCATTCTCTCTCTCCCTTAGTATATCCTCACCTGCCACCACCCGAGAGTCCCCTCCGCAACCAAATTGGTTGAATCCCTCTGCACCCTTGCCATGCTCGGGTTGGCAGCTCCCTGGATCATCTATCTAGCTCCCACCGAGAAAACACAACAACAAAAACAAGCAGTTATCCTACTAAGTGGGGTCGGCTACATAAATCTTTTTTCTCCATTACGTCTTATTGAGAGTCTTATTTTCATTTAATTCTAACAATTTAAGATATTTTTGTATACAGTATGCGTATCCTACTAAGTGGGGTTGGCTACATAAATCCGTTTTTCTCCATTGCGTCTTATTGAGAGTCATATTTTCATTAAATTCTAACAATTTAAGATCATTTTTGTATACAATATGCCCTAGTCTTTCAAGTTCTACCTCTACCTTTCTTAACATAAGTCAAATTAAAAACATCTACTCTCCTAACTGGATTATCAGATGGATGATATTTAATATGACCAAACCATCTAAGACGACTCTCTCTAATTTTGTCTGCCACTGGAGCTACATTAACCCTATCACAGACATATTCATTTCACATTTTGTGTAAGTGTCAAGCCGCTCATCCACCTAAGCATTCTCATCTCGGCTACACTTAACTTTGTTTATGCTTAGCTTTTAAATATCAACATTTTACGCCATAGAAAATTGCAAGTCTCACCACCATTTTATAAAATTTCCTTTCCAGTCAAAGAGGTACTTTTCCATCACACAATAGATCTGAAGCACTCCTCCATTTCAACCAACCACCTTGAATTCTACTAATAAAATCCCAATCTATATCACCATCACTTTAAATAATAGACCCGAGATATCTAAAGAGTTCACATCTTTTAATGATTTGATCTCCCATAGTTATCATTCTGCCACTATAGTTATTACTTCTAAAATTACATTCCATATATTCAGTTTTAGTTCTCAAACGAAGGCCTTTAGACTCCAATGCAGACCTCCATAATTCAAGTTTTTCTTGAACAGTTTCTCTAGTCTTATCCATAAGAAGGATATCATCAGCAAAAAGCATACACCAAGGTACATCCTCCTGTGGATGTCCAGTGAAAGCATTCATAACTAAAGCAAAAAGATATGGGATTAAAGCAGGCCCCTGATGAGATCTCACTGAAATAGAAAAATATTTGGTCAATCCTCCTTCTGTTCAAAAACAAGTAACAGCTCAAGTACAAAAATCCTTAATGACTTGAATATATGTCATATCAACACCTTGCTTTTCTAGAACTCTCCAAAGGATTTCTCTTGGAACATTATCTTAAGCTTTTTCTAAATCAATAAAAATCAAATATAGATCATCCTTATTCTCTCTATCCTTCTCCATCAAACCTCTCAATAAATGTATAGCTTTCATAGTAGACCTATCTGGCACAAATCCAAACTGATTATTAGAAATCTTCGTAACATGTTTTAATCTATGTTCAATTATCCTCTCCCATAAATTTAAAGTATGGCACATTAACTTAATTCCTCTATAATTTGTACACACTTGTGCATCCCCTTTATTCTTAAAAGTGGGGACCAAAATACTCTTCCTCCACTCCTCAAGCATCCTTTTGGTTTTTTAAATAATATTAAGAGTTTAGAAAGTGAAGAAATTCTTAAACCTCCTAAATATTTCCCACCAAGAAAACACCCATAAAGGAATTCAAATTTAGCTGGCCCGAGCTCTCTGCGTAATAGCCCAAGCAAATGAATTGGCTAGGGATAAAACATTCTAAAGCTGAGAAAGGGAAGCATAAGCAAAACATATTATAACGTGAGCGAAACATCAAAATCTTAATATATACCCCTTAAATTTTGTGAGTAACTCTAAAACTATAGGGTCCTTCTCCACTTTACCCTCCTCCTCAATACCAGGCGAAGTTGTAGGAGCTAGGATGGATGTCTGAAGAAGTGAACCACTGGTTGAACCAACTGACGATAGCTTCACAATAAAGGCCACTACCACCATATTGACATCAGTCGGAGTCGTCTAGATCAATCTCCTTGGCCAAAAGATGGGTGGATCCTCTTCTGCTTTGCTACAACCTTCCATCTTTTCACACCTTCGTACTTCTTCTTGTTCAGCACGTTGCAAAGCAATTCTTTGCTTGGAATGTTCATCTACGACCGAGTAAGATCTGTCATAACTTAATAATGTGCATAAAAAAACAATTGTGTCTAAGAATTACGAGAATGATGCTGGAAAAAATGGGCTCAAAAACATCTCATCATTCTGTTGATATGAGCCAGAAGCCTCAGAATCCAAGGAAGTATTCACATTATGAGTACTTATTTTAATTCGAGGATAATTATTGCATTGAATTCTCTCATTCTTATCACAACACAGTCTTCTAAGATATGAAATAATCGGGAAACTAAATATGTATGACCAAGAAGTAGTTACTTGGATCAACATAGGATTGAACTAAAGCATCGATTAAGTCACTCATAGGCCGAGTACGAGGAACCAGAAAGGAAAATGATCCTCTCCCTCAAAAAAATTTTAACCAAGGGAAAACCTCTCCAAGACCCAACTATAGTGGGGATATGACTATTGAAGATAGTTTTGTAGATAGGTCTAGGGATGCATAGGCCTAAACATGTCATTTTATAAAGACCAACCCCTATAAAAAGAGGGAATTAAATATAAACCATATTCTAATTTTTCACTCCCTGGAGCCACAGAAAAATCACCTATAAATCTTCTTCGTCCTGCTCAGTTCTCTTCCCCTATTCTCTCCTTCCAGACACTATTCCTTGCATATGATTTGAGAGCAAATCTGGTTTCAACAAAATCAGATCCCTCCTACTTTTTGTCAACACTATGATTCCATGTAGGCTGCCTTACCATAATCCATAATAACAAGCAAATAATCCTCATTTGAATATTTACCTTGTTCTTCAAAATCAACTATATTTATAATTGATTTCCCAATAATCCGATGAAATAGCTAGTCCTTCTTCAAGCCAATGAAGACACTCTGTACCCTCTCCTGAGCTAAGAAGCAAGAAAACTTTTCTTCTATTAAAGAAGCACCATGTCTTTATGATGTGTAATTGATTCATAAATTGTCATGAGTTCATATGTGAACAAGATGCCATACAATGAACAAGTGAAATATCAACATGAATAATATGATTAAACAATTTATCTATTTATTGTATGCATGACCATATTTTATAGTTAATTTCAATTTCTTGAGTATCATTATAGTGCATATGAATCAAGGTCTCCACACATCATCATTATCATAGATCTCTATGTCAACAATTCAAGGATACAGTAGATTATATTGCAAGGACAGTTATGTTGATCATTCATGTCATCATTAATTTTATAGATGCCATACATCATATAACATGCATAATTATGCTCACTTCACCATTCAACTGTTTGCTCCGTATAAATTAGCAACAAATGGTCAAAAAGATTAATCAATGATGTGAACTAAGATATTTTTGTTGAATGGACAAGCCTAGTTGAGGACTATCATTATAATGATCGATATTCTGAAGATGAGCTAGATGTTAATGATGATGATGATATCTAGTGTCCATTATGCTTGAGCCTAATGTATTCTAGAGCATGATAATGTGTCTAAGTAGAACATACTTTTTGCTTTCTTGTTTGTTAAGAAAATGTTAAGTGATGTTCCCCAACTACATGTCTTGGTCAATATTGATCCATTAACAATACTAAATGATTTCATTGACTTTATCTCACGTCCATCACAGCCATGTCCATTGCCCGTAACTAATAAGTTATTATAGGAGTAAGAAGTTTGGTGGTGTTGGGTGCCAATCAAACAGATCTTCATGTGCTTCTTGGACTTCATGAAGACCTACAATCCATGCATAAATCAAATGGTGAGATATTCCATGCTTGTGTTGTTTTGATTTCATGTGTTGGATACGTTAGTCCTTTTCTCATTACTCGTGGATAGCTTTGTCTTTCGGGTGTAGACCATATTCAATATAAAGGAAATTAAATAATTATTAAGATTCTTGAATTTTGAAAAAGAATTCACCTAGGGTCCCTCCCTCCCTCCCCCTCTCTCTTGCCTCTAGATTCCTTTTCATTTCACTTTGAGCGCCTTGGAATGAGTAACTTGGAATATGGATTGTTTCCCGCTTTGTTCATCACTTTTTCCAGATCCGTTACCTATATGTGAGCTGGATACGTAAAGCTTGATGTCTGCATATTGAGAGATTCCAATTAGTTTAGGAGGTTCCTTTCCTATAACTTGCTCTTATTAACCATAGTCCCATTTTAATTAAGTTTCCCACTAAATTCACTGTTAAAAAAAAGGAATGCAGATGCCTTAATTTCCGGAGCAAATCATGAAAGAAAGAAAGAACCATCGAATTCCAAGGATTAATTTGTTTGGATTTTTGGTGCAGAGTTTCAAAATAGACATGTTTTCCAGGCCAAATCAAAACTCAGTATGGCTCAAGCTAATCTACTAGAAACTATTGGAGTTATAACAACAGCATGGCTACAGGAGAAAGCGTTAATTTTATATCACTCGTTATAAATACAGTTTGAAAAATCATGCCTGGAATTTAAGTTGTATAAATCCTTTGGCATGTAACCTTCAGGAGAAACAGATTCAGTTGGTGGAGGCAACCATACAGTAGTAAATCCAAGCGAAGCCAATTCATCAGCCTTTGGCTTCAGTTCAACATACCATCTTCCAGATTTGTGAGATTCCCAATTGAATCCTTGACAAAGGATTTCATGGCCAGAGCCAGTTCCTGAACAGACCTTTTCGGAAGGCTTCAATTGTTCAGTTTCCTGGGCAGATTCATCAACGAACGCTGGGGTAGAGCTTCTGAAGATGTTATAAGCTTCTGCAGCCAACTTCTCAATTTCTCGAAGGATGTTCTCTTGTGCTTCTTTACTCTTTTCCTTTTTACCCCTCTCAGAAGATATATTAGTTAACAGACTTCTTATACCTAGAATGATGTCATCAGTGTATGCAACGTGGTAGCTTCCTTGGTGAGTCTCAACAGTTTGTTGATTGCCATCCCTAAATTCATGTTCTCTGGACCAACCTTGTTCTTCAGCTGCTGTTGAATCCTTCTTTTTAAAACTTGCAAGAGGGATATAGAAATCAGCTCCTTGATCATTTAGCCATGTGTCTTTATTAAGCTTGAGCACGAAAAGAACACCTGTAATGTCCTTTTCTAAATAAAAAAAACCACAACTGCCTGAGCCATTCGCTTTTGGCTGCAAGACAATTGGCTACACAACGTTACTAAATGCCAGAAAAAAGAAATAGCAAAAATAGATACAGCATGCTTATATAATAAAAGGCAAGTATTAATTGCAGCTAATACCATGTCACCCTATATACAAAAAACATACAGCCATTTTTAATCAAAAATCTATATTGGCATGTTAGTACAACTCAACATTTATGAAAGCTGTACCTTCTTTATGAAATGGCTAAAATAATATAGAATGCAAAGCTAAGGCCCTTAAAAGTTGAAAACCAAATAATCTCATAGAGAAGTGCCTTAAGTGCAATGAACTCACTTTCATATGCAAGGAAAAAATGTAGAAAACAAGAGATAGATGGTTTAAGTGATTCAACAAAGCATATTACATCCATGGTGGCATAAAAATACGCTCATTCCACTAAATCATAAATAAATCCACATAGTTATTTCATCACTTTTATCACACTACTATTTGTCCCTCTAGTATTCCCTCTCCAAAACTAAGCATGATTCATCCACCGGCTATGCTCACCAGAGATAATGAAAAGTATATTGCATCCTTTTTCATAGATGACAGCATGATGAGCCAAAGGGAGTAAGTGGAAAGAGATAACACCATGATGGGCCCATGTGTAAAAAACTGGAGCAATATCCCTAATGATTATCTTCAAAGAGCTATCTAACTCACCAAAAGAGAGGACAACCACGTCATTAAAAAATATAAAGCACCAAAACCTTTCAAGAGTGTGGCAAAGCACTCATTATCAATTATCCCCGTTGCATAAGTGTAGCACCCTTTATATAGCATTACAACATAAAAATAAAAGAACGATAATAAAAATAAAATTATTACATGAGAATAAATTGCTTGAATTTTAAAATCATTGAATTTCTTGCCCGTTCTAACCTTAAGCCAAAATCATAAAGGTTCTTCATACTTGGTTGAGATTTCAACCTTTCGAAGTTACTTTTTTCTCCAAATTTTGGGTTTTGAATTTGCTCGTGTGCTTATTTCCTTCAAGTTGGAGCATAGATGTCCGACAAGTTCAACTTGAATTTAAAATCGTTGAACAAAGGAAGAGGAAGATTCTTGGTGAGAATGTCCGTTAGTTGACCAGTGGATGGTACATATGGAACACAAATTTCCCCGGACTTAATTTTTTCCTAAATAAAGTGTTTGTCAATCTCCACATTCTTGGAACAATCATGTTAGACTGAATTGTAAGCAATGTTCATTGTGGTCTTATTATCATAAAATAGCTGCAGTGGGACGGAGGTTGGCATACAAAGTTCGCGAAGCATGATGTATAGCCAGAGAGCTTCACAGATTCCTAAGGACATGGACCGGAATTCAGCTTCAGCACTACTTCAGGCAACCACAAACTGGTTTTTGCTTCAAAATTGCCCCATAAAAATGAGCAATACCGCGAGGTGGAACATTGATCATGAACTGATCTGGCTCAATCAGCATATGTAGAAACAGCAATAGACCGAGAGGTGTAACGAGAAATAAACAAACTTGAGCCTGGCTTGTCTTTAAAATAGTGGAGAATCTGGTCGACGGCTTGTAGATGGTGTTCATAAGGATCATGCATGAATCGACTCACTATATCAACAGTGTGACATATGTTGGAGCGAGTATGGGCGAGAGAGATGGTATTCCAACAATGCAATGGTAATGAGCTTTATTGACACACACAGCATTGAAAATGTCAGATATTTTTTCATTTGAATCCATAGAAACAGCAACAGGTTTGCACAAAAGAAGGTTATTCTCTGTCAAAAAATCAATCATATATTCGCGTTGAGATAAGCAAATACCCTGAGATGACCGAACCACTTCCATGCCTAAGAAGTACTGGAGGGATCCCAAGTCCTTCATTTCGAAAGACTTAGCAAGAATTTTTTAAGGACTCCAATGTTGGGAGATCGTTACCTGTAAGAATAAAATCAGCAACATAGACAATAATAATAGCTGCCTGGTCATTGGAGGAATATTGGAAGAAGGTGTGATCAGATTAAGCCTGAGTAAAGTCATGGCTCGCGATCACCTTTGTGAACTTGCAAAACAAGGCCCTTGGGGACTACTTTAGTCCATTGAGGCACTTTCATAGCCTGCACACTTGTCCTTTGGATGCAGTAGAATCAAAGCCAGGAGGGAGGGACATATACACCTCTTTAGTAAGCTCTCCATTCAAGAATGCTTTCTTGAAATCTAGTTAGAATAGAGGCCAATCCAGCTTTACCGCAAGTGGCAACATGACCCGAATAGTATTCAACTTAGCAGCTTGAGCAAATGTCTACTCATAGTCAACTTTGTAGGCCTCTGAGTATCCTTTGGAAACTAATCATGCCTTGTAGCGTTCAAAGGACCCGTTAGAGTTGAACTTGGTGTTGAAAATCCAACAGCACAAAACAGCAAGAGCAACCTCAGTAGTTGGATCTGATTGTCTGTTAGGGCAGAAGCAAACGCTCTATAGGTCGGCGATAAACCGTGGAAAGAGACATATTTTGTCATAGGATAGAGAGAGCATGTATGATTACATACCTTACTTGGAGAACTCACCTCCTAATTCGGAGAAAGGGTCGTGCTCAAAATGTCTTCCAAAGCGGAGTCAAGGTCCTATAAGGAGGTAGAGAGCTCGAGAGTAGAAGCATTGGACGGGTGCGCCAAGTGTAGAAACAGATAGTGGGTGAAGGAGATGGTGCACTCATCTGAACGAAGGACTCCTCAGTGGTAAGAGCAATGGGTGGAACATCTATAGGTGTAGAATAAGGGGCAATGTCGAGAAACTCAAGCTCACCCTCACTTGAGGCCAAGCTAGAAAAATAAAGAACACTTTCATAGAAAGAGACATCAGCACTTACATAGATTTTGTTGCTAGTCGGGTCAAGGCATCAATATCCCTTTTGAGTTGTGGAATACCCACAGAAAATACATTTTTTGGATCTGACATCAAGTTTACTCCGATTACAGTGTTCCGAACAAAAGCAGCACACCCAAAAATCTTGCGGCTAGGAGGTGTCGGCAGAATTTCGTAATCACAACCAGCAAAAGAGGCCTGCGGCTAGGAGGTGTCGACTGCTGGAACTGGCTGAAGAGGCCTGTGGCTGCTGGATTTAGGGTTAGGTCTGATACTATGTTAAAATTTGGAATATACCAGCTCAATCTTATTGATAGGAGGGGCATTTAAACCCAATTACAATTGACATAATAAATAAAAAAAGTAAAATAAAATAAAATAACTACAAAATAAAATAAAATAAAATAATTTTAAATAGGAAAAACATAATAAGGGAATAAAAGCAAATAATAAGTAAAAACGGCTAGGGAGCGCTGTTATAAATCTAATAGAGATTATTATAGGGATATAATGCATTAATCTTTCCATATATGGCTGAATCTCCAAGGCCAAAATTCTACCTCATCTATGCCTTCGCTGAATTCTCTAATTTTCAAATAAGGATTGCCTTCAAAATTAAATTTAATACAAAAATCACATATGTCTACTACAAATGTATTTGCACCTTACTTGGTCGCGCCATGTAAGTGAAGGAGGATTTAGTTTGCTTCAATTAGGATGGGCCATGTGCATAGCTGGACACAAATGATTAATGTAGTGATTTTGTAATGTCATTTATTTCATTAATTAATTCCTTGGGGAAAAACACGACATACTTATGAAATGCATGTTAGCTTGGAAAATAATATTTTGTACAACAAGATATGCAAGTTAGCTTATAGCTCATCAGTCAAAAATTTAACCAATTAAAGGGTCAATTCCTTCAAATTGGACATAAATCATTGAAACATCAAAATATTACAAGCATGTTAATTTCTTACGGAAAAAAAATAAAAAAACCTATATGACACAAAAATAGAACTTGAGTTTTATGATATTAATAAAAAAGTTCGGTAGAATATGTAAATCATTACTTAAATGTCAATGGCTACTAGCACATATATTACTGCAAAACTACAATCTTATCATCCTTAGGAATTAACAAGCTAATAACAGTCCTCATACAATAGTTAATACATTGCTTCTAGTAATTATTTTACCATTTTAACGTGGTATACAGGACAAAATGGACTTGCTGCACACCTGTAATAAAGTCTGCAGAGCATTTTGGCGAAATATGTTAGATGATGGTGGAAATGGGGCTGGGGGTAACTCCCAATTCTTTATGTCATTTCTGCAGACCCCCCAGTGTATAATAACATCTGGTAAATCAGCATCAAAATAAACAAGGTGTTTATCTGCCTCAAAGCTTTTCCTGACAGTAATTGTTACAGAATTCAGGACAAACTCTTCCTTAATGACAGAGTATTCTTCATAAAAATCTGAAATATGTCTGTGGTTCAGCGAATGATCTAGAAGAACAGGATTACACTCTTGGTCTTTAGAATGAGAATTATCAGGTTTCAGGAGAAAGTTAGATACCTGATCAAAAAGACCTGCAAGTGATACTTTGTCAGTGAGTTATTAATTGTGATTTAAAATTTAGAAAAGTGAACTAGCACATGAAACGAACACAATCCAGAAAAAAGGGAAGAAAAATGAAAAAGTAATTTTCTATGGCTATTATCGTGCAAAGAATTTCACTCTTGTGGGCAAACTTTTAAAAGCCACGGTAGCATGTAACTCCTGTCCCTAGCTTTAAATTTTTTGCCATCAGAGAATGCAGAACAAAGGATGCTCATAGAGTGCTTCTAACTGCTAAAGCTCCATGTAGTTGTAAAAACAATACAGCTAACATTAACTTTTTTCTAGTATTACGATCATTCAGGTAAAATGAAGAAGAAAGTAAAAAAAAACACAGTTACAATTTATTTAATTAACAGAAAAGTAAAACACAACCTGGCCATATATAAAAGCTTTGCTTTCTAGCTTCATTGCAGATACCTTGTTGAACGTGATTCCTCAGTTGGATTCTGAAGTCTCTGCCCTTATGCTGAATCCATGCTCCTTTTTCTTCCTCCTTAAAAAAGGACAATGAATTGGATGCCAAGTTAGTTATTGATGTAACAACTCCAAAGATTTATAAAAATTCTGTAGGTCTAACCTCCACAAAAAGAGATAGAATTTGTAAACAAGGCATTTCTAATTTGGCATTTTTATATAAGCCATTTTGTTTCCTTTGTTAGCATAAACATCATATTTTGCAGTGCAATTGGTTATATTATAGGCAACGAATGAAAAACGTTGGCATATAAATGGGAATTTGAAAAACTAAGCTAGGATGCAAGCCACTTAAATAATGTCCATTAGGAACTACATGTATTCAAAAGTGTGTTTTATTCACTAAGAAATTGTAATTGTTTAATGCTATGACCTAAGCTTTATTTATAAATTGTATTAGGATGGTTTGCTTCTACAAAAGCTCCCATAACACAAATTTTTGAGTGAAAAACAAGGAAAGTGTTATATTGAACAGACACGTATATTCTTCAATATCAAGGGGAAACATCTTCGCAGAATGAATTGAGTATCTTCATCAACTAAAGAGAACATTCTTTTTTTTATAGATCTTTCTTGAGCATGAGTAAAAGTGGCATTATTTCTCACAGCAGAGCACACAGCAAAATAGGGAGATAGCATTACCAACTAAAGCCTTAGCCAAAAACCATGTATTAGACATGGAAAATACTCACGATCATAAAAAGTGCAGACAAAGACAAAATCATATAATAGATCCACAAGGGCTGGTTTAGCGCATTTTAAACAGCAACAACAAAAACAACATAATACCCTCAAAACAAAATTTATTGCAGCGATTGATTTGCAACTGTCAAACTCGATTTGAACTTCATGTAGAACCTGCCCTTCCACTAAATATCTCTTCATGGGTGTTTCTACTGCATAACCCTGACATTAGCCACAGAATTTTCTCAGAATTAACAGTGAGATAGAATAGAAAATTTGAAGAAAGAAAAATACATAGAAACTACCTTAATTGTAATAGAACCAGGAGGTCTCATTTCAGAAGGAGGTTGATCCCATTCACTACATATTTCAAAACAATAAAATATTATTACATAATCCAGAATAACATGGGAAACAAGATTTAGTACAGTATATGTTTTCTGGAATCACTCTGACCAACAAAAATGTCTTTCAAGCTTATGCTATGAAAACTTGATCTCTCCACGGGAGGAAAAAACCTTTAGCTTACCAGGATTTGGTAAACAAAGAATATAACCCTAGAAATTTCCATCCATTACCTCTCTAGACTAACTAGTGCTAAGAAAAATAAATAAATTTCATTCTAAACCAAACCCAAAAAAAAGAAAAAGCCTCAAACAAATTTTATGGGCCGTCCATGAAAACATCCCCACAATATGGCCATATGCAAAGCCATTAACGATACTTACGCAGAACATTACATTCAAAAATAGAAAAGGAAAACCTAAAAAACTATTTGTACTGTACTTTTAAGAAAAAAAATTGACTATGTATATACACAAACATGAACTTCGAAAATAATAAAAAGCAAGTTCACAAAATCATAACTGCAAGGGAAAGTCTTCAACATATCTTTATAGGGACATAAGAAGAGCATTTCATGCATCCTAACGGACTTGCGGGTATAAACTTAAGATAGAACAGTTGATTTAAAGAGAGCATTTCATGCATCCTATCGGTCTTGCGGGTATAAAATTAAGATAGAACAGTTTCTATCAATCTAAATGGAGCACGAACTAAAATAAGCTAAGTGAAAATGTACAATGCACCATGTAAATGTCATAATCAGAAGTAAAAAGTAAATGATGCTGTGATGTCAAAATACAACTAAAAGTCACACTAAGATATTTGTATCTACTAAGGATATATGCTCTTTAACCAAATTACAGTGCTTGCCACATATTGAAGAAAAGATTGAAAACAAAAAAGTGGACTTTTGCCTACGTTAGGATCCTATGGATGCCCCTTTTAGTACTCCCTTAGAACCTTTCTCTTTTGTGTACAGTTGAATGGAAGCTTATTTCAACAAAAATATGTGTGTGTGTTTCTGTGTCTGTGTCTATATATATTGTAGACATTTTTTCAGAATGTATTCACGAAAAAACCACAAAAAAGATGCTCTTGAGAATAAAAACAAAAAGGAAAAACTAAAAAAAGAACAAAAGGTGCATTTCAAAGTTTAAATAACACAGCAATCTTTCCTTTATCTTCAAGAATCCAAAAATGACCAAAAACAGACCTGCTCTCATCATCACAGTAAGTAACTCCCCAATGCATGATCCATTTCCCTTGCAGATTACAACAAATAACGACTTGCGTTCTGGACCCCTCCTTATCCGCACGTCCTACCTTCACAGACACCTTCCCTTCAACCTGACAAATAAAATTAACAATTCCTTAACTAATTCCTACCACCCTAATCCGACAATCATGAAGGCAAAATATCCAAATATATCGAAAACCAAGGAAAAGACTGGAGCCTTATCAATCAAAATAGACAAGCCAATGAGCCTTCACTGGCCATGGCAAACGAAATAACCTCAACAGAAAAGCTCACCGTCTTGGTCCGCTTCAATGGAAACGTCTGCGAGAATACAACGTCAGCATCGGAAACAACCGATGGGGTCTCGGAAATTCCCGCCCTGAGGAGAGGAAGAACACTAGGAGCCCTCGGCTGACGAAGGATGAGCTTCGTTTTGCTATGACCTCCGGAGAAAAGCACACGGCTTTCCGTCCGTGGCCAGTGGAGGAGCGGTTCCCACCAGGTTAACGACATTGGCTGCGGAGAGGCAAGGTCCGGCGAGAGAAAAAAGTGCAGCGGTGGGACCTGGGCGGAAGAACTGGCGGACCGAAAAATAGTAAGAGGATTAACCGTTTTAAAGAAAAACAATATTTAATTAAAATCATCCAAATTGCCCGAATTTTGAAATAAAATTAAAATTTATCAAAACATTCAATTAAAAATAAAAAAAAATTAAAACAAATTCACTAAAAGAAATTCAAAATTAAAATTTAACAAATTAAAACCTAATTAAAATCAAATAAAAAAAAATTCACCAAAAAAATCACAAACCAAAATTAGAATTTAAAGCAAAACCAATGTGTTAGAATTTTTATTGAATCTCAAAATAAAAAATTCCAAAAATAAATTAATAAAGTTAAAATGAAAATAAAATCAATTTAAAATAAAAAATTAAATTAAAAACAAATAATGTTCAAAGCCACTAAAACACATACCCACCTCATCATGCCACTAAATTCTACCAAATCTAAATTTCAAGTCCACTCAAAACCAAATCAAAATCCAAATTAAACCCAAGCCCAAATTCTAAGCCCATTCCATAAATCCAATTCATGCTAAGCCATGTCAAGCTCATCATCAGCCAAGCCAAGGCAACAAATCTCATGACAAGCCATCAAGTCAAATGTAAGCCACCAAGCCAAGGGTGAGCAAAAGCCAAGGTAGAAACCCCTTGACAATTCACATCCAAGCCATCTCATCCAAGGATGAGTCAAATCCAAATTTGTCCACCCAAGTGACCCAAAAGTCATACTCTTGATCATGCCCAAAAATGATCATGGCCAACTGTCGGTCGATTTTTCAGAACATGCGAATTAATTTTTTATGTATATATAATTTTGGTTTGGAAAATAGCATTTTAATTTTGAAAAGATGATACCAAAGAGATCTCATATATTTACTAGATTAGATAGTTGAAAACAATACCATAAGTAAAGCACCACCCCGAGAGATGTGCATATCATATGTTACTAGGCTCAACCATTTAAACTAAGAAATTCATGACACTCGTTAGGTTTGCAAAATTTGTGATTGACAATTCCCCTGTTTAATATGAAGATTAGATATAATTTATATTACCTAGGTTCTCAATTCCCTATAAGGGCAAAACCCTATAATTAATTACATCTTAAATGACCAAAGTTACTTAAGAAAACTCTCGATAATAATTGGAGACCTCATCTTCAAGAAATCAAAATTAAATTTTCATGATTGTTAATAAGAAAGCCAAGCGGGAAGGGACCAAGTGGGAACAATTATTTTTAGAATCCAAAGAAGCGAGAGGTGGGGATGATTTGGGTTTTTTTATGCGTTATAAATATTTTTCAACACTACAACACACAAGGCAGCTATACTAAAAAATATGCAGATTAATGACAATAAAACTTACTTCAGTATTATAAATTTTCTCCTTTAAAATATTTAAAGTTGTCACTCCTAGTGAATTAAGATGTACTTTCAATTTCCAATCATCACTAGGTTGCAAATGCAACTATACGTATCGCTCAAGAAATAAATGGTTATAATGGATTCCTAAGTATCGCCAAAAGCACAATATTTAAACTATAGAAATATTAAATAAGAAAACAGGTCAAAATTTATTTAATGCCACTAAAAAAACTACATTTGCTACTCTAATCTCTAAATTTCAAAGCTAAATTTACTAAAACTAAACTAGGTTTTGTGATTAAGAGTTCAAATTTAAGAAATCATCCTTCCCCTTACAATGAGATTATAGTCAGTGAATTATCAAATTGAAGAAAATTATATTGTGTCAAATATGAGTAATTATATTCTTTATCATTTTTATCAGTGATAAAGAACATTAGTTGATTCAGTGTTTAGACCCTAAATCCGTGGTTAGGCTTGGAAGTTAATGGCTCTTACTCCAGAGTTTCCACATTTCCCTCACCTGAGGGCTAACATCTCACTTTAGTTTCCAAACGTCTGGACCAAATTGGGGATTTTATTTTGTCTCCTTAAAATCTCCAATTCTACGCCCATCAATGAATATTTTCGTATTTATTTGCACTCAACCCCATGAACTACATTTGAATCCGCAAAATCGAATGTGATTCTCCCTTCATTGTAGAAAGAATTGCCCTCTCGGATCGTATGTTCCACAATAAATTTTAACAATTCAATAGGTCAGATCAAAAAGTAAATGAAGTTTGAAGTTTGAATCATCACAATTAGGAAATTAAAATATTGCACAACAATCGTGATGCTTCACATGACCATTTCTCTCTGTAAGGAGAAGAACAAAGAAATTGATGCACAAAAAATATATGCACTTTTAGACCTATATTTTATATTCATTTTTTGTGATATTGTGCTTTAAAGGAAGGTATTTTTCATGTTTTATTGAAGTTTGATGATTTTTAGCACTTGAAGCAAAAAGGAAGCAAAAATTATGGAATTTTAAGTCGAAATTGCAATTTGGAGAGAAATACTTAGTGCTGACGGCGCCAGCATGGATGCCGCCAGCGCCAGCATGAAGGAAGGAGTCCAAAACAATGGGGGCACCAATGGCACCATTTGACAGAGAGCACTAACTTAATTTCAGGCTACGGGCGCCGACAACACCATCGTGGGTGCCGACGGCGCTGAAGTTGATGCAGGGCAAAATTCTAAAAGATTCGACGAATTTGGATGCTTTTTGAAGAGTTATTTGATACACCTCTTGGAAAATCAAAATTATGCTCGATTTAGAGCAGAAATTATTCAAAAAAGAGTCTGCTAGTGTTTCATTGAGTTTTCTTTAGTGTCCCAATGTGTGTATTGTGTAGTGTGGTGAGTTTGAGTGTGATTTCTCTTAAGAGTTGTTGGAGAGCGAGAGAAGTGAGAGATTTCTTCTTCCCTACATCTTTGGAGAGAGAATTAAGAATCTTGTAAAGAGAGAAAGAGCTCAAGAGGAGCTACAAGGGATTTGTTTTGAGGAAGAGTTAAAGATAAGTGGTGTTTGTTTATTATTATTATATAAACTTTTTTTTTACTTATGAAATTCATATTTTATTATATCTTTCCTATGAGCTCTGAGTAGTTTTTTTCTCTTTCTCCCTACTTTGAGATATTTTGAAATGAACAGATAATTTGGATGTGTTAATTTTAAAATATAAAATAAATTGTGTTGATTTTTTCACTCCGTTCTTAATTTATTTTTTGATTCAACCAATTGAAATGTTAACATTTGTTGTAAAATATACTATCCGAGAAATGGAGTATGAGTTTTACAACAAAGTGAGAATCACATTCAATTCCATGAAGGAGTGTTTCATTCATGGAATTGAGTGCAAATAAATAGGAAAATATATATTATTGGGCGAAGAATTGGAGATTCTAGAGTGACATATTAAAATCCCCAATTTGGCCTTAGTGTTTAAGAACTAAAGCGAGAGTTAGCCTTCAGGGGAAGGGAAGTGGGAGCTCTCGAGTAAGAGCCAGTATCCTCTCAGCATAATCATGAATTTAAAGACTAAACCTAATATTAGCCAATGATTCTTTATAACATTTGACTGAGTGTAGAGAATTAAAATTGCTCTTGTTTCACACAAGACATAATAAAACCATTTATCTCTCTCATTTAACCAAAAACTCATTGTAGTGGGAAAGATGTCTTCTCATATTGGATAACTTCATCACAAAAATATAATTTAGTAGTTATTACTTAGCTTTGCTTTTATAGTTTCGCTAGTAGTTGGTAATTTAGTTATGATAACACCCTAAAAATTTGAAATTACTGTAGTTGATTTTCTTTATTGTTGTGAATTTCCTTATTTAAATTTCCATTACGAATTTACACCTTCCTCATAGGATCGATATTTGGGGCTAAAACAGAAAGTCTTGTATTACTTGATAACGATACGTATACTTTGGAAAACCGACATTATGCTCTATTTAGAGTAGAAATTGTTCAAAAAAAAGAGTATGCTAGTTGTCATTAAGTTTTCTTTAGTGTTCCATTGTGTGTATTGTATAGTATGGTGAGTCTAAGTGTGATTTCTCTTAAGAGCTATTGGAGAAGGAGAGAAGTGAGAGATTTCTTCTTCCCTACATCTTTAAAGAGAGAATTAAGAGTCTTGTAAAAGGAGAAAAAGTTCAAGAGGAGCTACAAGAGATTTTCTTCGAGGAAGAGTTAAAGATAAGTGGTGTTTGTTTATTATTATTGTATAAACTTTCTTTTACTTATTAAATTTATATTTTTTCATATCATTCTCATGACGTCTGAGTAGTTTTCTTTGTCTTTTTCCCAACTCTTAGATATGGTGAAATGAAGAGATAATTTGAATGTGTCAATTTTAAAATATAAAATAAATTGTAATGATTTTTTCACTCTGTTCTTAATTTACTTTTTGATTTGGTCAATTGAAATGTTAACATCTGTTGTAAAACATACTATCCGGGAAATGGAGTATGAGTTTCACAACAAAGTGAGAATCACTTTCGATTCCATGAAGGAGTGTTTTGTTCATGGAATTAAGTGCAAATAAATAGAGAAATATATATATTACTGGGCGAAGAATTGGATATTCTAGAGTGATAGACTAAAATCCTCAATTTGGTCTTAGTGTTTAAGAACTAAAGCAAGAGTTAGCCTTCAGGGGAAGGGAAGTTGGAACTCTGGAGTGAGAATCAATATCCTCCCAGCCTAACCACACATTTAGAGACTAAACCTAAGATTAGCCAACCATTCTCTATAACACTTGACTGATGGTAAAGAATTAAAATTGCTCTTATTTGGCACAAGATATACTAAAACCATTCATCCCTTTCATTTAACCAAAAACTCATTGTAGTGGAAAAGATGTTTTCTCATATTGGATAACTTCGTCACAAAAATATAGTTTGGTAGTTATTGCTTAGCTTTGCTTTACAGTTTTGCTAGTAGTTGGTAATTTAGTTCTAATAGCACCCTAAACATTTGAAATTAGTGTTGTAGATTTTCTTTATTGTTGTGAATTTCCTTATGTAAATTTCCATTAAGAATTTATAAATTCCTCGTGGGATTAATATTTGGGGCTAAAACAGAAAGTCATGTATTACTTGATAACGATACGTATACTTGTGTAGAATCCCAAAATAAATTGCTTCAATTTCTTATTCATAAATGACGAATCAAGTTTTTAGCGTCGCTGCAAAGAGAAGTTAACTTTATTAATTTTACACATCTAAAATTTTGGGATAAAAATCTACTCAGAATTCATGAGGAAGATACAACAAAATATAGATTTTATATATAAAAAGAGGTTTACAAAACAAGAAAGAAAGGTAAAACAACTTAACTCGATCTCTTCCTCAAGAAAATCCCTTGAAGTTCCTTTGAATCTCTTTCTCTCTTTATAATAACACTCAAATCTCTCTTAAAAATGTTAGGAAGAAGAAATCCCTCACTTTGTCTCTCCTCTTACAACTCTTAGAGACACTTGCAACACTCTCCCACACTTTGCTACTCATGCCCCCTTCACTCACACCACTTTTTCTGGCATAAAAAACACTCTTTTATAATGTAGGGATGAATTTCCCGAGAGTCTCCATATGCAGCTCTTCAAAATCTGTCCAAATTCAATGCATTAGTGAAAATAACCATCTTTGGCGCTTAGGCACCGTCTTCTCTGTATTTTGCCGCCTATGCGACAGTTTAATTTTTTGAAAACGCCACTTTTGACTCTAAATTTCTTCCTTTTTGCATCTTTAAGCTTCAAATGCCTAGACTTAGTATATCTGCAATAAAATATGAAAATATATTTCTTTAATGTGCAATATCACTAAATATAAGTCTTAAATATATATGTAAAATTAAATATTTTTTGGTGTATCAAAATCTCTCAAACTTAATTGGTACTAGTCCTCAAGTAACTCTTTTATTACATAAAAAGTATGACTTATGGCAGTGTGCGTCACTTAAAAACTTTTATAGTTTTTGTTTCATAAATACAATGGTAAGTCTTCTGAAAAAAAATTTAATACCTTAAGTTAAAATTAAAAATATAAGAATATCTAGTACTTAAGTCTAAGAGTTTTGATTTCATATTTATTTCAAGAATAATTGTAATTTGTCATACTAAGGATGCTTAGAAGAACTACATGAAAAATAACTTCATGAGAACTTCATTAGTGTTGATCTCACTTTTGGTTGAGGTCTAGTTTCTTCCTTATAAGCATAGGATCTAGCCATAGGACTTTCCTGTTGACTTTTCCTAGAAGACTAGTAAAGGAACCCTCACCATTAGAAATTCTAAAACTCCTCTTTGTTGATCTTGAAGTTCCACATGTTGGTTCTAACCTCTAGCACTTAGTAGGTGGAGCCAATATGAGGGAGCTCAATAAGAGCCCCTATAGGATTGTTTTGCCTTAGGGTTAGCCCTGGGTGGTGTGGTCTTGGTTAGTCTTACACACACACACTTGATAGCCCTCACTTTCACTCACAACCTCAACCCTTAACTAAACATGCGTAGCTTGATCCCTTACTCTATTGGAAACTCATGTGGATAGTCCCCCAAACCATTAGCCCTGGGCTTGAATTGGCTAAGACCAGCACATGGAGGATCCATAATGGGAACTCCCTTGGTCTCATGTCTTAGGGTAATTTTATGATTAGCATCCTCAAGTGATCTCATCCCACCCAAATACCCAATTTAGCCTTTTGCCCCCAAACTTTCTCAAAACTAACAAATTGCCCTTAAAACCATAAATTTTCCCAAATTACCCAAACTACCCAATTTTGTCCAAAAATCATCTCAAACTCTTTTAAGCCACTCAAATTGCCCAAAACATTCTAAAATTTCAAAAATTCCCAAAATACCCCTAACTTTGCCAAAACTACCAAAATGCCCTTGGTGGCCCAAATTTTCCATAACCTTCAAAAATCATTTCAAGCACTTTTGAAACCAATCTTGACCCCTCATGAAGTCCAATTTGACCAATTTTGACCTAAAAACCCAATTTTGCTCTTTAAGGCCCAATTACCCCAAATCACCCCCAATATCCACCAATTTCAATTCAATCTTCTCCAATTTCTATTCCAAATCAAAATTAATCATGCTTAATCCCAATTTAAACCAAATTGAAGCCCAATTGAACCCAATTTCCAACCTAAATTCCAAGCCCACTTAAATTTCCCAATTTTGACCATATGCTGAAATTCCCTCAAATTGAACCCCATAACCAAACCAATTTCCTCAATTTTGAGTTACAAACTCTTCATCATAATCCCTTGAACCAATTTCAACCATCAATTGAACCAAATCCAAGCCCTAGCCCAATGTAAACCCAAGTTTAGCCCAAATGCCTCAAAATGACCATGAGTTAAATTCCACTAAATTAAACTTCCAAATCAATTCAAAATCATCATTTTCCTTTTCCAAACTTCTCATAACAATTATCTAAGTCAATTTGATCAATGCCTTTACCCAAATCTTGACCCAAACCCAACCTAGACCCAAGTCCAAGCCAAAACTCCAATTTTGAACCCAAACCCCAAATTGGCCAAGCACGTTGGAATTGACCAAACCATGGTCAGCATCGGAGCCCTAAGGACCAACCTAGATCCACCTAGCCTAATCTACTTGAGCCATGGACCAAAGGTCTCTTGAATTAAGGGATTTCCTTCCTAAAATGACTAAACCAAGGAGAGATTTTTCATCAGCCATCAAGCCCCAAGCCTAATCACAATTAAACCTTCCTGAGCCAGCTAGCCACCAGCCCTAGCTTGGCCGGCCGGCCTAGTCGTTGGAAAACACTAAAACCGAGAACCACCCAGCCATTGCCTCTACTGCCTGAGCTCAATTTTGAGTCCAAAATTCAGCACCTTCTCTATTATCCCACAAAAATCCTCAAAACTCCAAATTAAACCATCCTTAAGCTTTCTCAGATAAAATGAGGAAGTTTTCCACCAAAACTCCCCTGTCTCGAGCCCTCTTACCCACCTCTAGACCAAGGCCATACCACCTCCTGACTGAACGCATACCTAAATTATTCACTAGAAGAAATCAACACTTCAAGCATCTTCGTTGTACTCCACTGAAGCTTCTTCAAGAATCTGATTGAGGCCCCCTATCTCAGACAAAGGTAGAACGCATTTTCCCTCAAATCAAGCTCGGTTTAGGCCTTTGTGAAGAAAAGTTTAATTTCAGAGCATGTGACCATATACATAGGTTCTTCTAAACTAGATGAAGGTGTAGGAATAAACACCAAGTGATTTGGTTGAGTTTAGCGAGAGATCTTAAGCCTAGAAGGTAGATGGTTCTTAGGCTAGATCAGTTGGGGACGATGACGGAGAGTCGTTGGATCATTCGTGTATTAGATGGAGGGTTAGGACTGTGTCAGACCAGAGAATGGTTCATAAAGCACGTGCTGACTGGGCAGCTACGTGGATGGCGACGTCAAATAACTGAGCGTCGTAGGATGACGCGACTCTCACATGTTTAAGTAGCAAAATAGGATTTATTTTGATTAATTTAATTCAATTAACTTATAAAACCCATAACTTGATGTAAAAAAATTAGAAAAATGAAAGAAAAATTACGACTTGCTCGGTGAATAGAGGAGAATAATGTGGAATAAAATTGAAAATTTTTTGACATGTCTTTGATTTTTAATTAATTAAATATCCTCTGGACTATTTTAATTATAATTAAGTAAATAATAACCACCATAACTTGAAACTTTAGGGTTGATTCCTCATGTTAATAGGGATGCTCTCTTATTTTTCTATTGTCAACGAGCAGATCTAGCTTTGAAACCCTAATTTTCAAGCCTAGTTGCCTATTTTTGCTTAAAATAATTTCATAAATTAAACTGTAAATCAAAAAAATATGGAACTTATTTTGGTAGGTTCACTATGGTAAGAAAATTCTTTAAAAAATATAAATTAAGTTTAAATATCTATGTAAATTACTATGGTTAATTAAATCATAAAAACTCTCAAAAATTAAAATGAATAAAATAATATTAAAAAATTAACAAAAATAATATCACACTATAAATAATGATAATTCTAACTCACAGTAAAAATTTGAAACTCATTTGAATTAGTTTGATCACTAAAGTTAATTTTCTAAGTAAAATGATATTTTTGCATTAAAAAATTATAATAAATTAATTATAATTAGGAAAATTATGAAAAGTGGTTTTCTGAGTTCCTTTTGATCAGGGGCACGTAGGAAAAATAAATTTTATTTTAAAATAATTAGTTCATTTTTAAGCTACTTTTTGAATTAAAATAATTTTAAAAAATTAAAAATTCCAAAAATATGAAAATATACTAAATTGTTTATAATTTTTCTCTAATCAATATGTTTCTTAATTTTTGTGATTTATTTATGTATTTTTAAATGAAAAAATGTATTTTTCTTAATTTTTCATTAAAATAATTATAATAAATAAAATAAAATTTACAAAAATTAAAAGTTTATTTCTCTAGGTTCTCTGGACTTAGGGAGATTTAAAAAAAATATAAAAAGTAATTTTTAAATTTAAGCATATTTTCTATTTAATTAATCACTAAAATTAATAAATAATTATATTAATTAAAATATAATTTTAAAAATCATGAAATTTTGTCCAATTGTTCATTTAAAATGGGTCCTCCAATAATTTTCTCATGACCAAAAACTTTACTTTGATTAACTAAATAAATTAACATTGAAAATTCTATTTTTGAGTTAAAATAATTTTATAAATTAATTAAAAATTAGAAAAATAACTTTTTCTCCTCTAATACTTTAATTGACCCATGAGTGGGGTACCATAAAAATTTCAATGTTATTTGAGTTATATTTAATGAGTTATGAAGTGGGGAGCCCCTGAGGCAAAATGGTAATTTTGGATTTTGATGCCCTAATTGAAATTTAGGATTAACCAAAGGTAAAATGGGTGAATTTTATCATAGTGAACTTTTTTGGATGTTTGAAACATAATGGGTTAAGAGGTAGAAACTGATTTGCCACACTCTCATAATAAGGGTAAAATTATAATATTGTTAATTGTTATGACTTGGAGGTCAATTTGGTTGTATGATGCCAATGTAGTGGGCCTAAGTTAGGAAGATAATAGTTCACTTATTTGAAGCTCCTAATTGGTGATTATATGATAACATGATCCTTTAGTAAGAATACATCTCACTTAAATTAACATTTTTATAATTACAAATTTACCGATGAAATTTTAAGGTTTAAGTAGTGAACCAGCCTTAATTTAAGATTGTTTAATGAGGTTTAGAAACGATAATGTAACTAGTCATGAACATTTTGAAAACACTACAAGCCCAACTTTGATCTTGGGTACCAGAGCCTTAATGACTTGAACTTGCCCTAAGCGCATCTATTTACATAATTCTTAAATAAAATATAAAGTGACTGTCTGGATACCCCACTCTTGGGATAATTGAAATATCAAGGTACACTGAGCATAGAGTGTATTGATTTTTTGAAATTAAATCTAAATTTGGATGATTAATTGGGCAATATAATAAGATCAAATGAACTCGAAATGTTTCAAAGGATTTTAAAAGTTGTCCAGGGTTATGCCCCGAACATTTTAGAATCCTTTAGATACTTTGAAGGACAATTGAAGTTATTATTCTTTATTCAACAAAATAATCCACTAAAAATTTTAAGGATTCACAAAATTAGGACCTAGGTTTGGTAGATACACCTTTAACTTGTTTTCTTATTTTTCGTTCTTGCACTTTATTTAAAACTTCCCACAAAATTTTATATATGTCGTAAGTTCTAACATTTCAGTGGGAGTGCGAGAAGATGACAGGTACACATTTACATTCTTGCAATGTAATTTCCTTTACTTTTATTTTACTGCATTTCCAACCTATACTTGCTTCAATTACAAAAACCTTTTAAAAATTGAAAATTACAAAATAATTTTTCAAAATTAAATAACATTTTCAATACGAAATAACAAAATCAATGATTTTATAATATGACCTTTTGAATTTATGAGAGTCCCTCGGATGAGGTAACCAACGGTTGCTAATTAGATCTCCCCAGTTAAATGAGCTTAACAAATCGTCCAAACTAAGTAAATTCAAAAGAAAATAGTGGTACCAGAATGAGGGAATCGTGAGATCCTAATCGGTGTCTCTCTAATCAAATTTAACCCCTCCCATTATATTGACTGAATATACTTGTCATTTAAACCTTTGAAACTTAGAATTTAGGACTGCTACTTCACCGAGGAGCTTGGATCTAACTTTGAGGGTAGCATTCTACAACCGCAATTGGATCTACAACAACAATCTCTTCTTTAGAATTAAACAACAAGTTATAGGATTTCAAGGTTGTTTGTCTAGTGCAACATAAATTCTCACTTTATCTTTAGGCATTTGCACAATCGTGTTGTGCAATTTAAGCCCCAACTTGTTTTAGGATTCTAGGGTGGTCGTTCATTACGACATAAGTCTTCCTATCTTTCAAGCTATTTGTATGATTATATCATACAAATGTAAGTACTAAATAATGATAATTGGCAGAATGAAACATTCAATAATTTCCTTCTTGAAATTGAAGCCAAACTCTAGGATAATGTAGGAGTCATTGAGGCTCTCCTCAACATCTGTGACAAACCCTAGTCTCCTCCCTTTAGATTCCTTAACAATGTTCCAAATTTGAGTCTTTCTCATTTGACACTCCTTGGTCCGATCATTGAAAAGTCTTATCCATTGAAATTCTTGAAGACAACACTTTTTGATCTAAATCGAGAGTTTTCTTAGGTGACTTCGGTCATTTAAGATGTATTTAATTATAGAGGCTTTCACTTATAGTAAACTTTATGAACCCATCTTAATATAAACCCTATTTAATCTACTATATTATATAGAGGAATTTATCGGTCAACATAAATGGTTTCATAGACAAAAATAGATGTCAATAAATTGTGATGATTTGAACTCTGATCTTCATTTACTTTTCAATCTTGACAATTGAAATATTAAAATTTATTGAGAAACATAAGATCCGAAAGGGCTATGTTTTCTACAATAAGGTAAGCGTCACATTTAATTTCATGGGTGAGAATGTAGTCCATGTGGTTGAATGCAACTAAATAGGGAAATATAGTTTGATGGGCGTAGAATTAGAGATTTTAGGGTGATAGACTAAAATCCCCAATTTTTTCCAAGTTCTTGGAAACTAAAGCGAGATTGTTAGCCCTCAAGGGAGGGAGAAGTTCGAGCTCTAGAGTGGAAGCCAACTTCCTCTTTAACTATCCACAGATTTAGGGACCAAACTTTGGATTAGGTTAATATTCTTTATGCACTCGATAGATGGTAAAGAATAAGATTGCTCATAATGGACACAATACAATTATATATAATTTTAAATAATTTTGATTACTTCACTAAACATAAATTCATTGTAATGGGGAAGGGTGCTTTCTTAAATTTGAACTCTCAATTAATAAAATTTGTTTAGTCTTAGTAAGTTTAACTTTGAAGTTTAGAAAATAGCTTAGTTAACTTAGTTCTTTTAGCTACATTTCATTTAGCATACATTAATTTTACTTTAGATTTAGTTTTTCCTACTTAAGTTTTTATAGTTTGAATATTGTGTTTTACATTATAATCATAAGAACTTCCATCTCCCTGTGGGATTGATACTAAGATCTCAATTATAGCCCTTTATTACTTAAGTGATACATATACTTGCATAATTATTAGGTTTGACAGCTTAAAAATTTTAAAATATAAAATTATTTATATTGAAGAGTTTTTTGTGATTGATCCACTTAAAATATATAGTATTTTTAGACACATTTTTATACATATTTTTGAGATATTACGCTTTAATGGAAGGTATTTGTGTGTTTTTCTTTCAGGTACAAGTAAAAAAAATGAAAAATGCTAAAATGAGTGAAAAATGATCAAATTTGAAGCAAAAATGTGAAAATTGTGCAAAAAGTTTTGGCGCCTAAGCGTCAGATCCGTCGCTTAAGCATTGGTAAAATAGAGAAGGCCGCGTCTAAGTGCCAGAGGCCCTGCGCTTAAGCGCCAGAGGTAGTTATGTGACGATTTACTTCATTTTGTCAATTTTTGAAGGGACATTTGAGACACCTATTGGCTAAAAAGGGTGGTTATGACCATTAGAAACAAATATATTGTTAGAAGACTTGTGAAAGGAGGCATGCTTTGGGGAATACATTGAATTGGTACATATTTTGAAGAGTTATCAAGGCACCTCTTGGAGATTTATAAAAGAAGGAAGTTGAAACTTTTTGAAGTGTGCTTGAAAGTTCTGAAAAGTGTTGGAAAGGGGGAGTTTGGAGACAAAGTTTTGGAGAGATTTTTCAGGCACCACAAATTTACTTTATCCTTTTTTTTAGTTTTATTACGAGAGTCAAGAGTGTTGTAAAAGAGAAGAGATTCAAAGTAACTTCAAGAGTTTGGTGGAGGATTAGAGATAAGTCTTTATCTTCGTTTTTAAACTACTTTTAGTTTTAATCGAAACTTCTTGTTGGTTTGACAATGATTTCTACTTTTAAACTAAAATGTGATTTTGTTTTCTCTATGGATTCTGAGTAGTTTTCTTTATCTTTCTTCTTAAAATGATAAGTAATTAAGTTTTGGATGGAAGTTGTGGAGAGTATTGATCTTTAATGTTATAAGAAGTTGTGACGACTTAAATTCTTTTACATCATTTACTTCTTAATCTGGCCTATCTAGATGTTAAAATTTGTTGTGATAACATTTAAAAATCGTGCTGGTATTGTCTCAGTCAACAATTGGAAAGAATCACATGAGGTTGTATGAATGAGAATGTAATTCATATGATTTAGTGCAAATAAATAGGGAAATAATCTTTGAAGGGTGTAGAGTTAAAGGACTTTAAAGTGACAAGTTTAAGCCCCCAAATTGGTTTATTGTTTTAGGTTATGATACGAGATGTTAGCTCCCACGTGGAGGGAATCGAGGAAACTTTAGAGTGAGATCTGGTATCTTCTCTGCCTAGCCGGTTTTCAGAACTATTCAAACTTTAAATTAACCAATATTATTTATAACATCTCAAGTATGGGTAAAGAATATTATTGCTCCTATTTGACACAACATAATTTGCATACTTCCTCAACAAAATTTCTATACTTATTACTGATTCATGATAAGGAGAAAGATATTTTCATATTCAGTGCTTTTTTTACATGAACTCAAGTTATCTTTAGAAGTTATTACCATTTTATCAAAATATCAAAAATACCAAAAAGAATTGAATTTTACCTACTGTGAAAATATCTATAGTTTAAGTAATTGTCTTCTTAAAATAAAAATTTTATTGATCAATTGTGCAAATTGCTATTTTCTCTGTGGGTTCGATATTCAGGTTTTAATCAAAAAGTTCTATATTACTTGATAATGATATATATACTTGCGTATTGTCCCAATATATATATATATATATATATATATATATATATATATATATATATATATATATATATTAAAAAGTTAAATTCTTATTTTCTCCAGGATCAAGTTTTTGGTTATGTTGCAAAGTAAGAAAACATAAGCGAAAAATATCATCAAAGACATTGTTATATTGTTGCATATAAACAATAACGGGATCAATCTGTATATTTATTAATTGTGTTGTCATGTGTGTGTTTTAGTATTGAAATATATTTACAACTCATATACAAAAATGTGCATCAAGTTTTTGGTGTTGTTGCCGGGGAGATAATAATAAATTAGTTTATAATTCAGAAAACTTTGTTTAAACTGAAAAACTTTTAAAAAAAATTATAGTTTAATAAATATTTTTATATTTTAGTGTGTTTGCTTATTGTGTTTGTGTATGTATAGTTAAAGATCTGAAGATTTAGTACCTTACGATTTGAAGTTAGAAAGAACAATAAAAAAATTTAAAAACAATAAAAGAGTTAAAATTTGAACAAAATGGCTACAAACTTAAATAATCCAGTAATTGAAAATGAACATCATCAGAGACCTTTCGGAGATAATTCTAATCCTACAGTAGATGAAATTCACTTGAGTATACAAAACCCTGCTGAAGCTATTAATTCATTTGAGCTTAAACCTGTTATTATCCAAATGGTACAGAATAACCAGTTTGGGAGAACACCGACTGAAAATCCTAACTTACATCTTGCTATTTTTCTAAAATTGTGTGCTACATTTAAATATGATAGAGTGTCGAATGATGTCATCAAAGTTAAACTTTTTTCTTTTTCATTAAAAGATACAAATAAGATGTGGTTAAACTAGTTAACACCTGGATCTATCAAAACTTAGGGAGAATTATCATAGAAATTTTTATCTATTTCCCATCATAAAAAATTGATAAGTTAAGAAATGATATCAAATCTTTTTGTCAGTTTGAAGGAGAATCAATATATGAAGCTTGAGAATGATTTAAAGAACTCCTTAAGAATTGTCAACACCATGCATTACCAGATTTTTTAATAATTCAAACTTTTTATAATGGATTGGTTGGATCTCTTATATCTATAGTTGGTGTTGCTGTTGGTGGATCATTAATGTTAAAACCATTCAATGAAATATATTCTTTAATTGAAGATATGACTACTAATAACTTTCAATGGCCCTCTGAAAGGGTAACACTAAAAAGAGTCGATAGTATTTATGATTTTGATTCAATATCTATTTAGGCTACTCAAATTGTTGCAATATCAAAGAAGATAGATCAATATGGAATGAATTATTCTCAGACATCTTCTATGCTTGAGGAAAATTCATTGGGAAAAATGATAGATTTTCAATCATCATATGAAACTTTAAATGCAATAAACAATCAAACTAATAATCCTTATTCAAATTATTATAATCCTTATTCGAAAAATCATCTTAATTTCAGTTGGAATAATAATAACTGTAATGATATAAATCCGCAGTGGGGTAACAATCCTGCAAACCCATGGTGAAATTCAAATAACCCAGGAAATTCCAACTATAAGCTTATTACCCTTCAAGTTTTAACAATTCACAAAGTAAGGAGAAGAAATTGTAAATGGAAGAATTAATATTGTAGATGGGAGCACAAATACAAAGTCAAGGAGCTACAATTAGAAACATGGAAAATCAGTTAGGATGAATTGCAACTACACTTAGCAATAGATTTCCTGGAACTTTGGGTAATGTTGAAGTTAATCCTAAAGATTAGAATAAAGAGAAAATAAGGCTATCCAACTGAGAAGTGGAAGAGAATTAGAAACAAAAGTTCAAAAAGAGGTTGAAATTGAGAAAGAAGGGGTGGAAAATGAAAAGTCTAGTGAAGATTTTCATCTTGATTCAGAATATCCTATTAAACCAATAAAAATTACTGTAGAAAGACCACAACCTCCATTTCCTCAAAGATTAAAGCAATATAACATAGATAACCAATTTACAAAATTCTTTGAAATATTGAGGAAATTAATAGTAAACATTCCATTTTTTGAAGTCCTGGAACAAATGCAAGCTATGTGAAGTTTATGAAGGATATACTTAGTAAAAAAAGAAGTTTACGGATAATGAGACTGTTGCACTTAGTGAGGAGTATAGTGCAATAATTCAGAAAAAGCTTCATGCTAAACTTAAAGATCCTGATAGTTTTACTATTTCTTGTGCTATTGGTGAAAGATTTTTTGAAAAAGCTTTGTGTGATTTGTGAGCTAGTATTAATCTTATGCATCTATCGATTTTCAGAAGGTTAGGTTTAGGAGAAATTTTGCCTACTACTGTAACTCTTCAGTTAGTTGATCATTCGATTACCTATCCTAAAAGAGTTATAGAGATATTTTGGTAAAAATTGATAAATTTATCTTTCCATTGATTTTATTGTGTTAGATATAGAGGAAGATAAATAAATTTCTATCATTTCAGGGAGACCATTTCTTGCCACTGGAAGAGCTTTGATAGATGTGCAAAAAGGAGAGTTGACTATGAGAGTCAGTGATCAAGAAATTACATTTAATATCTCAAAATCAATGAGATACCCAACAAAAGGAAGAGATGATGAATGCTTCAGAATGGATATTAATTATTATTTAAGCAATGAATATTTCATTGATACATTTGAAAAGAAAACTGAAGAACATATGGAGTATGCAGATAAGGATATAATTCAAGATAAATCTATAGAAGTGGATAATGAAGAATTGGATTATGTTTAGAAACAATTTGAAATGTTAGATACTATGGATAACAAAAGAAATTTGATTTCTTCGATTGTGAAACCTCTAGAACTAGAATTGAAAACACTCCCTATACATTTAAAATGCATCTTTTTAGGAAATTTATCTTCATTACATGTTATCATATCCTCCGAATTAACTGAAGCAGAAGAATAAAAGTTGTTGGAAACTTTAAGAAGATATAAGAAAGCCTTTATATGGATGTTAGCTGATATCAAAGGAATCAGTCCATTCATGATGTTTTTCCAAAATAATTGGAAAAATGTCAATTTATGGTTGCAAGAGGAATTATACTTGGGCATAAAATTTTAGAAAATGGCATGAAATTAGATTAAAAAAAATCAAATTATAGCTAACCTACCTCCACGTACTACTGTAAGAGGAGTTAAAAGTTTTATATGACATGCTAGTTTTTATAAATGATATATAAAAGATTTTTCAAAAATTACAAAGCCTTTATGCAAAATTTTGGTAAAAGATACAAAATTTGATTTTAATTAAGAGTGCTTTAATGCCTTTGAAAGATTAAAGGAAAAATTAATCACTGTCCATATAATTGTTTCACCTGATTATGAGAAACCATTTGAGCTAATGTTTGATGCAAGTGATTATGCAATTGGAGCTGTTTTAGGTAGAGATATGGCGAAATTTTCAAAGTTATATATTATGCTAGTAAAACTCTAAATGATGCTCAAATTAATTATACCACTACTGAAAAAGTTATTATCAATTATTTATGCTTTTGATAAGTTTAGGTCGTATCTGATTGGAGCTAAATGTGTTGTGCATACAAACCACTCTCTATACAATATTTGATGCAAAAAATTGATGTGAAACCAAGATTAATTAGATGGGTACTTCTGATGCAATAATTTGATTTTATGGTAGTAGATAGAAAAGGATCTAATAATTAAATAACTGATCATTTATCTAGGCTGGAACATGAAGAAACATTTGAGCTTGAAAGAGAAATTAATGAAACTTTTATGGATGAAAAACTTTATGATGTTAAAGAATGAGAAATACCATGTTAAGTTGATATTGTGAACTACATTGTAAGTGGTGTTTTGTCATATGGATTGACGAAGCCACAGGAGAGGAAAATTATTTACGATGCAAAATTTTACTTTTGAGATGACCCATATTGTTACAAACAATGTAAATATTAAGTTATGCGAAGAAGTGTGCCTTATGAAGAAATTGAAGAAATCATTCAAAAATGTCATGATACTGAATTTGGGAGTCATTTTAAAATTGATAGAACCATTCATAAAATTTTACAATATAGATTTTATTTACCTAATCTATTTAGAGATGTTTATATATATATATATATATATATATATATATATATATATATATATATATATATATATATATATATATATATATATA
>NEWO01000763.1:30590-78525 GCA_003013225.1 Phalaenopsis aphrodite | reverse complement strand
GCCTTACTCCATACTAGGTGGCCTTATACCTATCTCGAAGATTTGTGTAGAGAATTAGATGCCTTACTCCATTTAAGGTGGCCTTGGAGCAATCTTGAAAGATGAGCATAGGATGCCTTACTCCATTTAAGATGGTCTCATACCTATCTCAAAGATTCATTTGAAAGATTGTGATAGGAAGGGATCCTAAAGCAATGCAGTATCAGATATAACATCCTCAACCTCTAAAATATCAGGGACTTCAGAATTTAGGTACCGACCCCAAGTGCTGAGATTGTGTGAGGAGTGTGACACTCTGTGGAGGTTGTGACAAATTCATATAGATAAATACATTTGTGCTGCGAAAACAGAGAGTGAGAAACCCGAACTCGATAGGAACACACTTATTAAATTTATCATTTTTCTTGTTGTATTTAGCACATTTTATTATCAAGGTATATTTTTTAAAATTTAATTTTCATTGATTGATTCTTTTTTCTTTATTTAATTTAATTTAATGAAATTTCAAAATTAAAATGAAGGAACTTAAGGTAGGTAAATTCAAATTTTCACTTTATTGAGGTTAATTTTATTACAAAACTTTGAACCCAGTCACACACAGTGGCCAAATAAATAACCCCAGACAAGCAATAATTTTAAAAATTCATTTCGAACAATTTCATGTCATGTAGTATATCTTTAAATATTGGTCTTTAACTGGAAACATTGGTCTTTCACCTCAAAAATCTATCAACTGGTAAGATCCTCCTGAATAGACCTTCTCTAGGACAAATGCTCCCTCCCAAGTTGATTTAAAATTTTCACATATCTTGTAGTGTGCAAGAGTAGGTCTTTTGAGAACGAGTTTGAGGTCACCAACCTTTAATGCCCTTGGATGGACTAATTTGTCATGAGTCTGCACCATCCTTGCCTGGTAGAGCTCCAATATCTGCTGTGCTTCAAACTATTTTCCTTTGAGACTTTCCAATTCTTCAAGTTTGAGCTTTGCACTTTCTTCTATTGTAATCTGATTGGCGATGGCGACTCTGAGAGATGGTATTTAGACTTCTAACGGTAGTAAGGCCTTAGACCCATACCCAAGTGCGTAGGGTGTACATTAAGTGGTAGTTATGAACATCGTTCTGTAGGCCCACAAAGCTTCTGACAGTTTATCATGCCATCCCCTTTTATTCTCGTCCAACGTCTTCTTCCAAATTTGCACGAGCGTCTTATTGAAAGCCTCAGCCAGGTCGTTTGCTTTGGGATAGTAAATTATAAAGTATCTCTAGTCTATCCCATGCCATTTGATGAAGTTGTTGATCTTTGTACTCTTAAAGACCGTTCCATTGTCGGAAATACTCTGCGCAGTACACCGAAATGGTAAACAATCCAAATTTTGAAAAATTGGAGACCATGCTATGTTGTAACCTCCCGTAGCAGCACTGCTTCTGCCCATTTGGAGAAATAATCAGTAGCTGGAAGAATAAATTTGTGTCCCTTAGAGGATGGAGGGTCTATTAGACCTGTTATGTCTGTGCCCCAACACTTGAATGACCACGAGGCAACTATTCGATGTAGCATGTTCAGAGGTTGGTGTAAGACACTCCATGCACTTGACAAAGGTGACACCTTTCAGTTGTATCCATGAAGCAAAATATCATTGCTTGCTAATAATATCCGAGTCTTTTAATCTTCGTTTTCATCTTTGGCTCTGACTAGTGAGATCCATATAATCCAACATGTACTTTTTTAATGATTTTCTGTGCTTCTGCTCTACTCAGATATCTTATCCACATATGATCAAATGATCTTCTATAGAGGACATCGCCCACTAGAGCATATGCCTTAGCTCTTCTTGAGATGTGACATGCTTCAAACTTGTCTTCTGGTAGCTTTCTTGTTTGAAAATATTCTATCAATGGCTTGCGTCAATCTTTGTTAACGTACTATAATTTTGATGGAATCCTCTAGTGGACGCGCCAGTTCCTTAGCAAATTTTGCTAGAGCGTTGGCATGCGCATTATCTCCATGAGGAATATGATATAGGGTCACATTAGAGATCTGTTCTAACAACTTCATTATGAATCAATAGTATTCTTCTAGCCTTGGTTTCAAAATCTTATTTTGTCCGACGACTTGTTGGATGATGAGTTGTGAGTCGCCATAGATGACAATGTCTGTTATGTTCATTGAGATTGTCAAATCCAACCATGTGATAAACGCTTCATATTCTGCATTATTATTTATGTCTAGCTCTATCAGGTGATAGGAGAATCTCAACATTCCCTGATCTGGCATGATGAAAATCAGACAAATTCCTGTTTTGCCTGGTATAATTATTTCTGATCCCTTATCCTTTATGGCTAATGAAGCCCCATCAAAGTACATTTCCTAATGTTTAGCACTAGACAGTTTTATTTGTAGTATTTGCTCATCTAGTATCTCATCATTGAGAGGGGACCCAATTGGAAGTGGGTGTGCTGCGAGAAAATCTGCTAAAATAAGTCTCTTGATAGCGCGGAGGGGAACAAAAGTTATATTGAATTGTAATAAAATTATTGACCAACTTACTAAATGTTTGAAAAGTGTTGGTCGGGTCATAAGATATTGCAATGAATTAACTTTCAAAATAAGGGTAACCTTATAAGAAAGCATGTAATGTCTAAGCTTCTGGGTGGCAAAAATTAAAGCTAGATAATGTTTCTCAATAGACGGATACTTTACCACCCTCGGTATTAGACGATGACTCAAGTAGTAGAGGGCGTTTTTATTACCTCATCATTGACCTAAGCTAACAGGGCTCCGAGGGAGTCTTCTAAGGCTACAATATAAGGTATCAAAAGTTTTTCTAGGATAAGGGCTACCAAAACAGGAGGTTTCATTAAATATTATTTAACGTCCTCAAATGCTTGCTGACATTTCTCTTTCCAAACAAATTTGACATCTTTTTTAATTAATGTCGTGAAAGGCTGACACCTATTCGAGAGTTAGAAATAAAACATCTCAGATATGCCAACTTTCCTTGGAAGGAATGTAACTATTTCAAGGTTTTGGAAGGAGAATTTCCAAGAGAGCTTTAGTCTTATCCGGGTCGATTGATACACCAAAAATATATGCATTTTTAGACCCATATTTTATACTTATTTTTGGTGATATTGCACCTTAATGGAAGGTATTTTGATATTTTCTTGCAGGTTGTTGATTTTTAGGATTTAAAACAAAAAGGAAGCAAAAAGGATGGAATTTGATGTCAAAATGACGTTTTTGAAGAAGTACTTAGCGCCGACCGCGCCAAGGGCAACGCCGACAATGCAGAACAACAGAACAGTTGAAATTTTTACTCAGCGTCAACGGCGCCAGACTAACGCCGATGGTGTTAAAGGTGGTTCAGCCCTCTTTTCTAGATGGTTTGATGTATTTAGATAATTTTTGAAGAGTTTTTAGAGGCACCTCTTGGAGAACCAACCTTGGGCTTTATTTGGGGCCGAAATTCATCAGAAAATGGACTCCTTTTCATTTCAAAACGTTCCATGCTCCAATTTTTGCCATTCTTCATAATTCATCTTCATTCCACCACCATATTGGAGTCCATTAATGATTTTTCTTTCATAGTTTAGAGTTTGTGTGGTGAGATCTAGTGTGAAACTTTTTGTAAGAGTGTTGGAGAAGAAGAAAAGTGAGAGATATCTTCTTCTTACATTTCTAAAGAAAGACTACAAGGTATTTGCTTTGAGAAAGAGTTTCAGATAAGTTTTGTTTGTTTATTAGTGTTGTATGAACTTTCTTTTATATATGAAATTTGTGTTTTGTTGTGTCTTTCTCATGAAATCTGAGTAGTTCCTTCTATCTTTCTCCCTACTCTGAGATATGGTAAAATGAAGAGATAATATGATGTGCTAATATTAAAATATAAAATAAATTGTGATGATTTTCAACTCTAAACTTAATTTACATTTTGATCTGGCCAATTGAATTGTTAAAATATGTTGTGAAACATTTGATACGAGAAATAGAGTGTGAGTTCTATAATAGAGTGAGGATCACATTTGATTTTATGGAGGAGAAATTTGTTCATGGAATTAAGTGCAAATAAATAGAGAAATATTCTTTGTTAGGTGTAAAATTGGAGAATCTTTAGGGTGACATACTAAAATCCCAAATTCGGTCTTAGTGTTTAAAAACCAAAGCAAGAGTTAGCCTTCAGGTGAAAGAAAGTGGGAGCTCTGGAGTGGGAGCCGTTATTCTCCTAGCCTTGTGATACACCTAAAATATATAGTGCTATTATACCCAATGGAATGACATACAAACAAAAGAGGACATTTTTATCTGAAGCTAAAACTTATTTTTGGGATAACCCATTTTTATATAAACAAGGAAAGTATCTTATTATTCAAAGATGTGTGCCTTTAGAAGAAACTTATGAAATTATCCAAAAAAGTCATAATTCTGATTTTGGGAGATCTTTTAGTATTGATAAAACTGCATACAAAATATTGAATTCGGATTTTATTCGCCTACATTATTTAAAGATGTTAACGCTTATATCAAAACTTGTGATCAATGTCAATGAGTAGGCAATATTTCTCGAAGAAATAAAATGCCCCTCAATTATCTGTTAAAAGTTGAGATATTTAATGTTTGATTTCGTTGGATCATTTATACCATCTTTCAGAAATTTATGTTTATTGTTAGCAGTATATTATGTATCAAAATGGATAGAAGCTATTGCTTTACCTCGATTTGATACTGAAAGTGTTAAAAAGTTTTTAAAAATGAATATATTTTGTAGATTTGGGATGCCAAGAGTAATCATAACTGACGAGTAAGTCATTTTAGAAATGTAGTGATGGAGAAATTAATAAAGAAATATCATATGAACAATCGAATTGCTACTACTTATCATCCTCAGATATGTGGTTTGGTTGAATTGTCCAATCGTGAGATTAAAAGAATGTTGGAAAAATCTGTTAATCCAACCAAAATGGATTGGTCAGTTAAACTTAACTATGCTTTGTGGGCTTATAGGACTGTATGTAGAACTCCTATAGGAATGTCACCATACAGACTAATATTTTGGAAAGCTTGTCATTTACCAGTTGAACTTGAGCATAAAGCATAATGGGCTATTAAATAATTTAATTACAATTTAAAAAATGCTAGTGGCAAATACTATTGCAATTAAATAAGCTTGAAGAGATAAAGAATGAATCTTATGAAAGTACTAAGATTTACAAAGAAAAGATGAAGATGTGGCATGATCAGAGTATTCTTACTTGGACTTTTGAGCCAGGGCAGCAAGTTTTGCTTTATAATGCAAGGTTAATATTTTTTTTAGGTAAACTTAAGTCCACGTGGATGGGCCCATTTGTTGTGATGAAAGTTTATCCCTATGAAGTTGTAGATATCAAAGATCCTAAAATTGATAAAATATTTAAAGTGAATGGTTAGGTGATCAACTTAAATTTAATGATCTTATGATGTTTGGCCAAGAAGAATAAGCACTGGTTACGTCGGGCTGACGACGTAAAACCAAGCGCTCTGTGGGAGGCAACCCATAGTTATCTGTGTGTTTGTTTTTAATGTTATGTTGTTGTGTCTGATTTAAAAAAATTTGATAGTATTTTGAATATATAAATATTTAGTGATTATTCGAAGACCTTAAAAGTTGACTTAGACATGTTAGAACTAGTATTTGGATGTTAATTTGACTTGTTCTAAATTAGGCACTAGCACTTAAGCGCAAACATCTGGCGACTAAGCGCAGCAGTTAAAAGCATGTGCAAATTTTGGTTTTTATAAGTCTTAACCGTGATTTGGTTAGCTTTAATGTGAAATAGCAGTTTTGAGACTTGCCTAGAAGTTATAGAGAGGTTTAGAGCCTATAAATAGAAGGGTTATTTAAGGATTTATTCCACAATTCAATTCTAACCCTAAATTCTAAGTGAGAAGAGAGATTTTTGGAAAAATGTCAACTTGGGAGAGTGATTTGAAGAAAAAGGAGAAAGTATTGAGAAAAAAGACCATTAATGAGAGTGCGCAAGTGTTATACAACAGTTTCCTAGTCGTTAGGATCGAAGGAATAACAGAGAAAATTACTAAAATCGAGGCTGACATTGCTTCATATAAGGTAAAAGTGATGGAAGTTAACACACATCTGGATCATATGAGATGACAACTTATGATGCAGTTTAGCCATTCAAGTTTTATAGAAGTAGCGGACAAGGCTATGTATTTGAAGAACAAATGAATTGAAGAAGATTCAACCAGAGTTATTAATCACCATTCGCTTTATCAGATTTACTTTCCAAATGTTGAAGGAGAGACTAATGATATGTCAGGATTCGTTCCACCAATTGAAGAGTGGGATTAAGTTCATTGTTAGTGTTTATGTGCTTAGTGTTTGTTTGTTAATGTTTAGTGTGTTTAATGTGTTTTTACTGTTAAGATTGTCTAGTTCTTGTGTTAGGGATTTTCTCATCCAAGACTGTTTGGATTGAGAATCAATGTATTGAAAGTGTTTGTAATTGCTCGTGAATGAATATAAGTGTTTGTTTGTGTGAAATTTTATGTTATTTAGTGCTGAATCAAATTAGTTAAGGTTGGTGAATCTTAAGAAAGATGAGAGTTGAAAGGAAAGAAAATAGTTATTAAAGAGTTATGAGATCTTGTAGGGTTGGTTGACTTAGGCTAGAAGTGCATTTTACTTAAAACCAAAAAAAATCAAAATTTGTGCTCTGTCGTCTAAGCGCCAAGATCCCTAAGCGCTGCCTAAATTGAGAGATGGGCGCCTAAGCGTTGAACCATTCGCGCTTATGTGTCGGTTTGCAAAAGGTTTAGAGTGACAAATTAGTCCAAAAATCTCCAATTTCGCACCTTGATTTCATCTCCTACCTCTAGATTTTGCGGTTTTGAGTTTAGGGCACACTCTATTTTGAAGATTTCTTAGTGAATTGAAGAAAGAATTGCTAGATTTAATATCTTTGAGGTAAAGCTTCACTTCTATGTAAAAAACTTTTATTTTCACTATATATTTTGAGCACATTATAGATCTACCCGAAATCACTATTCATGGTGAAAATTTGAGAAAAATCTATGGAAAATACATAGATTTGGAACTTTAAGCTTTTAGGAGTTAGGTTTAATGATTTAGAGTTGAATTAGAAATTTATTGTGAATTTTATGTGATTTTTAGAAACGACACCAAGGATGACGAGGAGCAAGAGAAAAGCTCAATTTGATTCAAGCTAGTTTGTTAGTGCTAGAACTTAAGATCGATACAATGATGCATTACAATCGATAAAGTTGATTATAAGCGTTGTTTCAAGAGTGAGAGGAGCTATAGAGGATTTTATTGTTCACCTCTAGTTGGAGTGGGTTTGTTGTTTTTCTGTTGTGATTGTTATTTTTGTTGTTTGGGAGTTCTATGCAAATTTCTCCGAGGTTGAAGGAGTCATGGTTAGAGGAAAGACACCGCCTTTCTCATCTAAGGTAATAAATCAATTTTATAATTTTTCCCCAAGTACTTTATGTTTTTATTCAAACTATAGTCCAAATGTGGAGGAGTTAGACAAAATTATTTTATTGTTGATTGGAGGTAGAGGATTTTGGAAAATTACCAATGAAAGGAGAGTCAACTTCCTCACTTCAAAGTTATATGCCCCATAAAAGGCATGTCTCTATTTTATTTGTGCTCGTCTGCTGCCTACCAATCATTTTAGTGAAGTGACGCAACATTGAACTATTGTATTCAGTAGTTCACGCCCATTAACATTAGAGCTTTGATTCATAATGTTATTACCAGTTCTGCTGTTGTTGCTATTACTGCAGGTTTGGGATTCACATCCTTGTTCTTTTCATTATGTGAGCAAGCTGGAATTAGATTTGATAGTTTGCAAGAGATATTGCAGCCACTCAAGCTTATTACTAGTGTGAATGTGAAGTCTTATTCACATCATTCAATTTTTGGCTGGAGAGGTGGATTTTCTAGTAGTTCAGCTGCTTCGACATCTCAATCTTCCACTTCACGTTCTTCTACATCACATGGTCAGACTTCTGGATCTGATTCTCAATCACAACAATTGGAGAGGATTTTGAACAATGTCATTTACACCACTGAAAAGGTATTAAATTTTGAAAATTTTGCAAAGCATATAGATGGATATATGAGAAAATATAGTGATTATGAGGAAGAATACAACTCATCTATGGAAAGCCTCATGAGAGGTAACCACAGTGTAGTTTTTCCTCAATATCCAAGATATCCATCTTATGAGCCTGCAACTACTTGACACAGTGATGAGAGTGATGCTGAGGAAGAAGATGATTAGACTGGTTCTATAATTTAGTTTAGTTTTTTTATGTATTGTTGTGAACTATTTGTGGTGCAGTTATACTATACTTTTGTTGTGTTTTGATTATATTTGTTGAGACTGTTAGTTTTGTTTATGTTTTGTTTTATTAGACACTGTTGTGATGTATTTTTATTTTTGTGGTAGTAATTGTGTTAATTGTATTGTTTAGTGTATTTAGTTAGTTTGTGTTGAACTCAGTTCTGAATCTTAGGAAGGCTTAGAATATTGCTAACTTTTACTTAAAAACTTCTTGTTTAAAATTTTCAATTTAGTACCAGATATTTTCTTTATGTTATAGTTGTCAATATTTGTTAGTGTGTTTGTTTGCTTTTTATGTTATCCTCCAGTGCATAGAAGTCTAATGAATCTCTATATATTAAGTGAATTAAAATTTAATCAATTTAATTTTTACTTCTATTTTTAATTTTTGTACTTGTATATTAGGATGTAAAAAATCTTGTTAGCATGTTATTTGTAAGTTTCATTCTTGCTAATGTATACATATGATGCTAAAATGTTTTATTTTATTTAAAAAAAATTTAAATTTGGGAGAGGGGATGAAAAATTTTCTAAAAAACTTGAAATTTATTTGTTCTCAAATGTATTTCGAATAAATTTGATTTTGATTTGAAGAAAAATGATCATGTATATGAAGTTATATTAGAGAAGTAAAATTTTGAATATAAAAATGAGTAAGAGAATTTAGTTAAAATTTATACTAATGAAGAAAAACTTAAAGTTAAAAATTTTTAGTGTGGAAACGATAAATATAGTCTAACTAGCTTTAATAGGAGGAATTGTATTTTTGAAAATATAGAAGAATTAGACTTTTATTTCAAAACTTAAATTCCTTTTATTGAATGTAATTTTCAAAAACTATTATTATGTTTTTAAGTGAAGGAATAATATCAACTCTTTTTTTTTAGGAATGGGATAGTGGAATTCAAAATCATTAAAGGTCTATCCAAATATAGTAATCCGAAAAGTTGAAAAAGGGAGGAGAAGCTTGAGGAATAATGTCTAATAAAAAATTGGTTCCACATCTAATATTTTTAAAGTATAAGACTTGAGAAACTCTTAAGCTTAAGGATAGTTTATAAAGATTAAAGTGTCACTTGAGGACAAGAGACTTTTTAAGTTCTGGGGATTTTGACACACTTAAAATTTATAATATTTTTGTACACATTTTTATACTTATTTTTGAGATATTGCGCTTTAATAAAAAGTATTTGTGTGTTGTTATTCAGATACAATCAAATGGATGAAAAATAGTAAATAGAGTGAAAAAAGATCGAAATTGCAACCAAAATGAAAAAGGTGCAAAAATGAACTAAGGCGCCTAAGCGCCCAGAACTGGTGTTTACGCGCAAGCTAAACAGCAAGAGCCGTGTCTGAGCGCCAGGTACCCCGCACTTAAGCGCCAGAAGTAGTTATTTGATGATTCATTGAATTTGCATGAATTTTTTAAGAGGTTTTTGAAGCAACCCTTTGTAAAAATATGGGAAATAGTTCATGGACACGAAAATTCATTCAATTGACTTTTGAAAGGAGGCAACTTTTAGAAGATTCATTAAATGGAGACACATTTTGAAGAGACACCAAGACACCCCTTGGATTTTATTAAAGAAGACTTGGATCATCGAAGGAAGATACCATCCACAGCCAACCACCGACCACCAACCATCCATCCATTCCAAGTAACCGCCGCTGCCGCCGCCACCAGCTACTTTTTATTTTTTATTTTGAGTTTTAGTTAATATTGTGAGTGAAGGAAGAGAATTCAAAGGAACTTCAAGACATTTGGTGAAGAGGATTTGAAATAAGTGTTTATCTTTGTGACTACATTTGGTTTTATTTTAAACTTCTTGTTTTTGTGCATATTTTCTACTTTTAAAATTAAGTGTGGTTGTGTTTTCTCTATGAATTCTGTGTATTTTTCTTTCTCTTTTTTCCTTAAAATGATAAGTGATTAAATATTTAAAAGAAGTTGTGTGAAATATTGGAATTTAATGTTGGAAGAAGTTGTGATGATTTTAGACCTTGTACTTCATTTACTTCTTGATTTAGTCAATTAAGATGTTAATATATGTTGTGAGAACATGTAAGATCTGGGATGATATTGTCTTCATAAACAAATTGTAAGAATCAAATTTGATTTCATGGATGAGAATGTAGTTCATGGAGTTAAATGCAAATAAATAGGGAAATAAACTTTGAAGGGTGTAGAATTAGAAGAATTTAGAGTGATAGGCTAAAACCCCCAATTTGATTTATAGTTTTAGGTTCTGTACGAAATGTTAGCCCCCAGGTGGAAAGAGAAGAAGAAACTCTAGAGTGAGAGCTAGTATCTTCCCTACCTAACTGGTCTTTAGGACTATTCAAACTATAGATTAGCCAATATTTTTTATAACATCTCTAGTAAGGGTAAATAATATGATTGCACCTATTTGACACAATAAAATTAGAATACTTCCCTAACAAAATTTCTATAATTGTTACTGATTCATGATAAGGAAATGTTATTTTACTTATATTGTCTTTATCTTACAAATATTTAGTTAAGTTAATTAGTTTCTTACTTTACTTTCAATTTTATAAAATTTATAAAAAGAATCAAATTTTTATTCCTATTACATCTAGAGTCAAACTAAGAATATTTTGCTAAGTAAAGTTTTGTTATTTAATTTCTTTTGTTTTGTAAGTTGCATATTGTTAGTCATCCCTGTGGGATTAATATTCGGGGCTTAATCAAAAAGTCCTATAGTACTTGATAACAATACATATACTTGCGTAGTATCCTATAATTAAATATTATAACTTTATTCTTATTTGCTTCGTAGTGAAAAAATTACCTAGCTTTTGCTTAAGATTAAGTTTTTGACTTTGTTGCAAAGTAAGAATCATTATTAAGAAAATTAAGCATATAATCACATACATCATATTTGACACCTATATAGAACATCGGGACCACTTTGCATCTTTAGAAGTGGCATCAAATTGGACAATTCCCCAATCTCTTCCACACCCGACTTCTTCGACGTTGGTTTTTAAGTAATTTAAATCCTTTAGGCTCCATTCGACCGACCTTTTGGCACCAACCACTTTTCTCTCATCTTTTTCCTCTTCTCAGTCGGGCCTCTTCCCCGACTCTTTTTTTTTTGACAGGCAAGAACTTTCAAGTTTTTTCTTTCTTTTTGAAGCAGGAAGCCCAAAGGTTTTCATTAGCGCTTCCTCCCTCATTTCTTTCTTAGCATCTGACATATTTTTTTTTCCGCATATATGCCCGATTAAAAGGTAATGAATTCGAGAAGTGAGAAAAACAAAAAAAAAAACACTCTTTGCGCTCTATTTATAAGAAAAGGGACACGAAAATCAAGTGAGTATAATTATTAACAATATTTATTACTTATATATGAACAGCCATGTTATTAATATGACAGCTGACACCTTCATAGAAATAAGAGAATCGATGAACTAATTATGTACATAAAAAATATACCAACATGAATCTCGAGAAGTACGATGGAACATGCGAAGTGGATTGATGTAAGAACATTCGCCATAATACAAGTCAGCCTCTAAAGCCGACCAAATGAAATACTGATTGACCCAACGGACACAACGTGACCGTGTCGATGCCTACGTAACTAACATCCGCCATTATAGAAATCAATAATCACCTGAAAGATATTTCTTCAATATAAACACATTGACCGAAGATAGGCTGCCCGTTAGATTACGATGATACACCATCCACCTGACGGAATAATCTATCCTAAGGGCAACGTGTCTTCGCAATAGGTCCTCTCGGAAAAGACGGTCGAAGATCAATCGGCTAGATGACTCGGGTACTAAGTGACCAAGCCAATCAATCATGGATACAAAACGATGTCAAATGTAGTTACATATATGGAACGACACCAACAAAAATTACATGGTCAAAACATATATGATTTAATTATAAATATATGACTCATAAATTATGTAATGTCCCTATTTAATGGGTTATAGTTAGAATTATTATTTTCACTAAAAGGAGACTATTGTACAATTTTCTTAAAAGATTTTGTATTACTTATGTCTTATCTCTTTTTTATATTTATTCTACTGACATTCTATTTCTTAAACATGATCAACAAGAAAATTTAAGATACACAATATGCAAGTGTTTCCGTTATATTTATGTTTATATATTTTTTAGATTCATACTTAAGCCCATATTTAAGTTGATTTGTGGGCTATGATACCATCAACGTGGTATAGCACAGGCGCAGAAGAACGGAAGAACTAGAGGAAGAAAAAATCATGGGCGCGCTAGATCTGAAATAGCAGGGTGGCTAGTGTGGTTGGTGGCCTCACTTCGACTCCAGCCGCTCCTCCCAAACAACTCTTCATCTCGACGGAAATACCCCACCTCCTTATCACTTTTCGGTTCTTCCGATCTAGCGATTCCGTAGCTCGAGTAGCCGACAATGAATGACAGCCGCCACCGACGCTTTTTCGCTCCAATGATATCTCCGGGATGTTTCATTGTCTTCCCGATGCTTCTGGTTTTGCTCCTCTCTCGCGCTTCACTAACCCTTGCCGACGACTCGGAACGGAGAAATGCGACTGCCTCATTGACGGAGGAAGGGAGCAAGGGTAGCTTCGCGGACATTATCGATCGGGCTCTGCAGAAGGAGTTCCCTGAAAGCGAGCAGAACGGGGAAGGTAGGTGGATCTTAGAGTTATTGCGTATTTCTTAATTGTAAGTTTTGGTTCGATAAATTCCCGGGGGAATGCTTTTTTCAGTGTTTGACAATTATGGTTTTTGTGTTTTGAGCTTGGGATAGAGAGGTCGGCTGAAGTGCTGTGTTATTCTATAGGTCTATTTTATGCGATCCGAATTGCTTAAAATATTTTGGAATGCGGCGATCGTCCTATGTTGTAATTTGACTCTCTTTTCATTTGTTTGCGCGAATTCAGAGCGGTGGGTTAATGGAAAAAATTAAGTGCAGGAGAGTTTGGCCGCATTGTAATTTTGTATTTGGACATGGTGCCTTGTTATCTTTGGCAGCACTTGTTTGGTGGATCACATGATGCATTTTCCAGCATGAATCTATAGGGCTAAATTATTAGTTAATAGGAGTTCCATTATGAGCCTGTTTTTGGAGTCAGTAGCTCGCTTGAATTGTTGGTAAAGTAAATGTCATCCCCCTTTTTAACGTGAGTGTTGGAAAAATGTTTCTCTATGAAATCCTGAAAGTTCTAAGATTTATGATGGCTTTGTAGTTACTCTTTCTTGCAACGAGTTGCATAAGTCGATTTTCTCAGTTCAGATTTTTTTCTTTGATAGTGCAATATGAAGCTTTTAGAATATCACGTGTTCTCTAAAGCCTACTAATTTATGCTTTGTTGTCTTTACAGAAACTAATCAAGATGGATTCAACAATAGCGTTGCTGAAAAGAAGGTTTGGTTTAAAAAAAAAAAAACTTTATAGTTTTATTTTTTACTGATCTTGTTTCTCTAAACCGACAAAGACATGATGGTATTTATATTTTTTAAAAGTACCATGTCATGCCATACCTCTATGTAAAGAGCTCTGATATTGGCTTTGTTGCATCTCTTGCTTCCTTTTATTTCATCAACTGATGTTTCATAAATTCGATGTTCTTTGACTCTTATCATGACAAGACCCGGGGCATTGTAGGAAGAAGATGCATAGTATCTTTTGTGTACACAAGTAATTAATATGGGAAAAGTGGCTTAGTAGTGTCTTATTGATTGCTTCACCTACTTACGAAGGCCCAATGGAAGTTTGAAAAGAAATATATATTAAGTTTGCAATATAACATTTGTAGAATTAAAGAGCTTCACCTACTCACGAAGGCCCAATAGAGGGTTGAAAAAAAAAAAAATAAAAAAAAAATATATATATATATATTACGTTTGACATTTGTAGAATTAGAGAGCTTCTTTTACCTCTGCCACAACTTCACCCCACTCATTTCTTCTCACTAGACTACAATTTTGTTATGTGGAGAAGCTAATCTTAGCAACTTGTAATACTTTTCTTTATCTAATCATAAATGGCTAGAATTAAAACAAGGTTTTAATTGTTTAAGCTCACTTATGTTAGTGAATGTTTTCGTTTTTGTTCCATTATTACCTTAGATTGGATCTCATGAATCACTAATGTCTAGGGTTTAGGCTTTTTTGCTATTGATATGCTGCATTTAAATTATATTGTATGAAATAAAGTCATCATTATCGTACCAGAAATGAATAAGCTACTTTGCTAATCCTTTGCCCATGGTTTTAAAGCCTTCGGAGTGGCATGCATGTTCATTGTTGGCTTTCAATTGTAAGATTCTAATATGGTCCGACATCAAAATTGAAATGTTTTTTCACTTAAATTAGGGCAAACATAATATTTTCTTTAATAATCCAAACAACTCAATAAAAATATAAAAGATGAGCACATACAATTTGAGAGGAAGGTGATCTCTCCCATTTCTTATAATTCGAGAGGTAGGAAATCTCTCCAAAACCCTGAACCTAAGATTCATAATCCAATCTCATAAATAAATCTAACCCCATACATAACAAGTCTATTTATACTTAATAATAATAATAATAAAAGATTAAATTGCGCTTAGGAATAGAAAAGACAAATTTGCTCTTAGGCTAGGTGCTAATTAGGGCTGTAATCGAGCCGAGCCGAGTATATCATACTTCGAACTTGGCATAGTAAAATTATAAGTTGTTCATGTTCGACTTATGCTTGCATCGAGCTTTCATATATTGTTCAAGCTTGACTTGTTTAAATTTTATAAAGTTTGAACTTGGTTTGTACTTGATCTGTTTATGAAAAGTGAACGAGCATTTAAACGAGCTTAAAATTCAAACGAGTATTTAGATTTTCATATAAAATATCAATGAATAATTTTACAAATTTGATCGCACCAACTAATTTATTGAATATTTAACTAGTTATTTGTTGAATAACAAACTAGTTCGTTCTTGAGCATAAGTGAGCAAGTTCTACTATATTCATTTTTAGTTCATTTAAGTTTCGAGCTTTTAAAAATTGTTCATCTGATTCAATAGTGAGCAAGTTTTACTTTTTTCATCTGATTCTTGTCCTTTATCATCTGAGTTAGCTCCATCGCCTCTCTCAGTCCTCGCGGTCTCAATGGTCGGAGTGATGTGCCCATATGTTGGGTTTTAGACACTTCATAAAAATTTTCTTGAATCTTGCTTTTGAAATCCTTCTCAGTCATCCAGACAATAGCTCAAATCTTTCTCTGTATTCGATATCAATCCTCTCCTGAATCAAGACGTAGAATCGCTCGTATAGGTTTCCTTCCAAAATTGCTCTGAAACGTTCCAACAAACAATATTTGAATTCCTCTAACGAATAGGTCAGGTGTCTAGCTTCTCTCCACTAAAATAGGCTAGAGCTAGCACTTCCAAACATAACCCTGCTGCTTTGAGTTTCTCCTCCTCATCTAGCCCATTCACCGCAAAGTATCACCCATGCGTGTTCTAACAAACAATCTTTGAATTCCTCCAACGAATAGATCAGATATCTAGCCTCTCTCCACTGAAACAAGGCTAGAGCTATCACTTGCAAATGTAACCCTACTGCTGTGAGTCTCTCATCCTCTTCTAGCCCATTCACCGCAAAGTATCACTTCACCCGAGACATACCCACCCATGCGTCTTCCCTCTCGAAGATCGACATCTTCAATTTCCTTACTCTAACATCTCCCTCCAACTTTCTCTTCCTCTTCATTCGTTGTTTCCTTCATGTATCGACAATAAATCTCCTTTCGACAGTAGCCATATCCCCTTTCCGCTTCTCTCCTTTCTTCTCCGTGCTTCCAATACCTCTTGAATAATCTTCTCTCCATGTTTTGACCCATCCATTGTCATTAGCTATCTCAAATCCACCTACAATCGGAGGCCTGAGAGAGGGTTCATGATGGTGGATGTTTTCCTCTTCATGTTCCTCACGTTTGTGTCATTTCCCTTCGATTTTGCTACGGATTCTCTAGTCAACCTCTGGTTAGAGTTTGCAAATGGAGTTGTCGGTGGGTCTTGGATTGCATCTCAATGAACTTCTGTAGTATCTCTCAAATTTCCCTCATACGCTCGAATCAATCCTCTAGTCTGTTTTCCATAGAAGAGAACATATCCTCTATAGTGGCGAACCTTTCTTTAATCTCAGATTCGATTTGACTCATTTTATTTCTAACTTCTCCAAATTATCTACTTTTTGGCTGTCTTTATTTTCTATCACTAGGGCTCACCCGATCTTATCGCAGCCTTCCTCGCTAGTTTTGATTTGATCGAGTCTTTCACGCAGTTCAGTGAGACGAAGATGAATGTAAGTTGGAATCCTTTAAGTTTCTCAGGTAACTCAAACTGCTGTCATATTACACGCCTTCTATTAGGGTCGGTAAGATCTCATCGTCGTCTTCCCTGCAAGTTCTGATTGCGACTGTATCGCAAGTCTCAGTCACGAAGGCGATAGGCAACCTGCCTAGCAAATTTTGATCGCGACAGAGTCGCAACATGCTTTGATCGACTGTATTGTAGAGTTCAGTCATGACAGTGCAGTCTGATGAAGACTTTGAACCCGTCATTGCTTTCTTCTGTAAGTCGTAAGCTTGTCGTTGCCTTCTCAGATCGTTGTTATCGTGACTGATCAGTAGCGTCAGTCACGCAGGAGTTGCCATCACGACTATTGCGGCCCGCGTTTGCTTCCTTCATGTTTTTGTACGCCGCGAAGCTTCTCGTGATTGTTTTAGTTCTGAATGCCGCAATCCTTTTGCTTCCTGCTATTGAGACTGCATCATGATCAACTTCCCGAATGCTCGTAAATCGTCTTGGCTTTCCCTCTCACGTCGTGGATCAAAGCTATGACTCTCTATCCTTTTTGTTTGATTCCCATAACTGACTGCTCTGTTACCAATTTGATACGATCCGATGTCAATAGGGCAAATATAATATTTTCTTCAATAATCCAAATAGCTCAACAATAATACAAAAAATGAGCACCTACAATTCGAGATGTAGGAAATCTCTCCAAACCCTAAACCTACGACTCACAATCCAATCTCATGCATAAACCTAACCCTAGACATAGCAAACCTATTTATACCCAACAAGAATAATAATAAAAGTCTAAATTGTCCTTAAAACATACAATAGACAAATTTACCCTTAGGCTAGGCACCAATGTAATAGTTTCACCAAATTGAAAATTCAACAATCATGGAAAACGAAACAGGAGAAAAATCTCTACTATGTGAGGCTGTATTCTTTTGACTGAATCTTTATTTGAATTCCATGGCCAAGCATTTCAATGTATTTGAAATTGTTCTTCCAAGCACATTGTTGTTGACACCATTGTTGTTGCCACATCATTAGTGTTTGGGTATTCGCTTCATGAATCCTAAATATCAAAATTTCTTATTTAATAACGCTTCCTTTTGTGGCAAGGTCTAGTTGAAACAGCTTTTTTGGGTAATTGATCAGGTTACTTCTTGTCTAGTGGCTTTAATTTTTGGAGTAGTCATTAACTAGGCTAAAGCTTGATGATCTCATTGCTGTTCATTGAATTAGCTAACCTTCAAATGATACTACTCCCTTTTTCATTATTCTTATTACTTAATGTCTCAATTCATGATGAATTGACTCATTCATTCTGTCTCTCTCTCTTATGTTTTTTTTCTTTATATATTTGACTCACAAATTGTTCTACATGTTTTCTTTTTAATTTATCAGTTCCTTATTGCCTACCAACAATGCTAAACTATAAACGTGAGTAATAAATGTGAGTAATTATAACTTTTGGTTATTGATCTTGCTTTTATTACTGGAGTAGTTAAGTTTATGCATTTCAATTCCCAAGCCCCTTACAATAGCATTGTGGAAATTTATTTTTATTTTGTGTGCTAGTGCTTTATTTGTCCACGTATAATTTTTGAAACGATTGCCATAAAATTTGAATGTGTATGTAATGATTCTTTTGTGCTGAGTTGCTTCCTTTGAATTTACTTGTTTGCAGGCTATTTTGGAAACAGTAGCTAGAGTCACAAAGAAAAATGACACAAATGAGGAGAAGTATATTAATTTATTATTTGAATGATAACATTATTTGTTGAGGAAGACATTGATTGATTCTTTAACTTGAGTTTCACATAGGTACGTTCTTTTTTAACTTCAGATCTTTTCAATTTCACAATGTTTTCAATAACGAGAATCAAGCAGAGGATATCCCTACTTTGATTGATCACAAGGTATTTTTTAGGAGAAGCTGAGTGTATGTTGTATAATTGTAAATTGTTGCTTTGCATTAATTTCCTGAAAGCTAACATCATTCATTTACTCTAATATTTGCTATATCAGGACAATGTTTTCATCATATCAAATCCCAAGTCAAAATATCCCATACTACAACTGGATCTGAGGTATATTTGCTGATTTTCTTACATCTTAGAAGCGTGGCTTTGTCTTTATTTTTTTTTTCCCTTCTATAAGCATAACTAAGAAACTGCTTGCAAAGTTCTCTCGTACAAATTTATGAACTTTGATAAGTTGTTAATTTCTTATAGCTTCTTATGTATATCCTTTCTATGATCTTATAGAGTGATATTCCTTTTGTCGCTTTTATTTGTGACTATTTTGTCTCTAATTACTTTTATCTCTTCTTTTATTCTAGGCATTTTCTTCCAAATATTCCATATCTTACGTTAGGAGATGATACATTTTCATTATTAGATTTCTTAACAAATAGATTATGTTGATTTACTTGGATTGTAGGTAGCACAATAAAAACCTATAGCTAAATTTAGAATATCATTAGTTTTGATGATCAGTTTAGCATTACTTATTTTGACTTTAATGGCGACAATCTGACATCATGTAGATCTGGCAGAAAAATAGCGATTTTGTTGAATTCTCAGGTATTGTATAAATTATTGCTCCTTGAATTTACGGGGGCTACAAGCCATAGTGCTGTGTTGTTGAAGTTCTTTAAGTCAGATTCCTTTTTATCTCACTTATTTTTAAAATTTTGTTGTTGATTGCGAAATCAAATCATGTTCTTTTTCATCGTGAGTTGCTTTGATGTATGTTTGTGTGTGTGTATATATTAAAGGGAAAAAAATCATAGTTGGAGGCAATGTATGCGAAGTATATGGAGTCAATCTTTGGACTTGGTCGGAAGCTACCCAAAAACCACCAACTTTCCAGAAAACAATAATGGACATCAGCTTGGTACTTTGAAGTGAGAAAATGCTCATTAGTTGGAGTTTTCAGCAGGGCCTAAAGAGTATTCCCACTTAGCATGCCATAGTTGGCGGCCCCCTGAGTTTCCCCAGCCTTATAGGCATCCAACTGCTCATTCAATGACCATTCTCTGTGAAAAGCTTCTTCGAGTCGCATCCTTTTTAGCCATACTTGCTCTAGCCAACTGTAGCTCCTCTTTAGCGTAGTCACAATTCTTCTTCACTGCCATGCTAAGGTTGAACTCCTTGGGAAGCGACTTCTTCACCTCAATTCTTCTCCAAGTTGAGTGCATGATGTCGAGTCTTTTTGTGATGAGCTAGGGTACCCATTGCTAGCTAATTGCTTATGCGTCATTATGGTGTAAGTGAGTTCTTTGGAGGATAAGCTATCGAGGTCTTGTAGTTATGAAACATAGGCAACATGTCCAAGGTTGTAGGCATCATGGGAGGTTCTCTCACCATGGCACACCATCCGGTAAGGCGCGCCATCTGCTACTAAGCCTTTTTGGCTGACAAATATCTTCACTCTTTTCACTTGAGGAACCTTTGGTTACACCATGAAGAGCTTCCATTTTTGAATGAGCTGATGTGGTCGCCCCCTAACCAACTGTTCCTTATGCCAATGCCTCCAAGTTAGCGGTAAAAGGCTCAAAAGGTACTATCAACCAACTCCTATGTTTATGAGTTAAGAGGCCTCTCCTCGATGTTTGAGTTAGGAGGAATGGTCAAAACGTTTAAAACTTTATTAGTGGTGTCACCCTAACTAACCCTCTGGTAGGGTTAATCATGGTCTGACAAAGGCCGACACTTTGGTCAGACCTACTCTCATCAGCTCTCGCTCTGAATTTTAGTTTGCTGCAACATATGTGATGCAGGTGGTGTCACCCTAACTTTATCAGGATCAGGTGGGTGATGAATTAGTCTAATTAGTTTGCTGCAACATGTGTGATCCATTGCATTTCATTATGCATTCTTATACATACTAAGAAGCATAAAAATCATATCATTCAAAACATGAAAACTATACAGAACTTCTAAATCCAATATAATAAAAGTACGTAACCAAAATATATGTACAAACTCGCAAATCTATCGTCTAAAAGCTGTACAAAGACACTTGGCGACTCACTTCGGTGCTCGCCACCTCTACCTCGAAGGCAACAACGAAGAATGAGCAACAACGAGTTCAGAGAAATAATCAAGACTAACATATGATTTTATATATGGGAAAGAAACAACGTGCATGCTCGTATGAAACTGTACATATTTACACACAGGTCATAACATGCTAGTATAATAGAGAAAATAAAAAGAGAGCATGTAGCATAAAAATCAAGACTGTAATGTAACATGTAAGTCATTAGCATGAAATCATCAGTATAATCAAAAGCATGTTCATAGGTTGTTTATCATATATAATCATAACAATGTTATTTCATAGAGATCATTTAATAATGTCACTTGTTAATGTATAGAGCTCAACTGTTTTTATGTTCGTTCATCATATGCTGTTATCCTGCCTCAAAAGCCATATAAACTATCGATAAAGGTTGAGCTTCTCCCAACATAATAGTTATGAATAGCCCATTTGATACTCACTGTTCCCTAACGTTCTGTCATCGCTTAATTCCAATAGTCCCCAGTGTTTCAACCTCGCATAAATATCAGGAGTCGGTAATACTATATCCCTGCATGATGTACTTGCAAGTACTCATATAGTAGTCTATTCATAACATTTCTTCTGATATTTAAATCATCATTCATGTATAAAACATTTATTAGATATGTACATGTATCATAAGCATAAAACATAACAAATGAATAAGTGCAGATAATTAATATAATAAAGCATAGTCATATGTATTATAGCATGATCATAATATTACATATATCGCAAGAGAAGTAAACATACATTCATATATTTAATTGCAAGAATTCATTTAAAATGTGCAGGAAATTCTAAATGCATCTTTATCAAATTAAAAATCATATGAAAACCTATAGATGATTATTTTTCTTAAATTAGCATAAGATTATTTCACGTAATTAGACAGAGTAGCCCGAAGAGTTTGCCCACACTTGTCTTGAGCTCACCGTTTCATATAGACAACCTGAGAATTCATAAGCATCGTAAGAATTCATAAACTTTGAGCTCATAAGATGTATTAATCCAAAACATAACTTATTTGCCCAAAACATATATCAAATGGGCTTCTTGGCATAAATTCGCTTTGTCGAAGGACCTATTTTCTCTCCAAATCATCCTAACTTCTTAATCTTCACTTTCCCATGTTGATTTCATGCTAAAACGCACACGGAAGCTTTCAAATCACTTTTGATGCTTCCGATATGAGTTTAGTGCCCTCGACGGTTTCTAGAACTGAGAAAAGCATGAAAAACAAGACAAATGTTAAAACTCATGTGAGAGGAAGGAAATGAAAGTCTTAAATGACGTGAAAGAGGAATTCATACCGACCGATATCTCTCTAGAGCTTCAAATCGCCCACCCCACGATTTCCTTGACTGCCGCTCAACCCGCCTACTACAGTGCAGGGTCGTGGTTCTTTTTGGGAGTTCCAGACGGCAAGATCGAATAGGGAGAGGGGAATCGCGAGAGACGAGAAATTCAGACGAGGGAGAGGAAATCAGGGAAGGAGAGGGATTAAAAGCTCACAAGACCCCCAATCGAACTAAATATCGAGTGATATGTTAGTTGTGAACAGTGCTTATGCGGGATTAAAGGAGGGATTATGATTAGTTATGTTTTAGTTAAATTAATTAAATTTATAACTTTAATATTTTATCTGCCAATTCGTTAATAATTTATGCATGGTGTTTTATATGGAATCGATTGATTTCTTGTGTAGAATTTTATAAAATTATTTTGATGGAATTCTCGAAGATGAAATGTTTGGGGTACTTTTCAAATTTTTTGCATTTTACCTGTTTCTTGACATTTGGGTGTTACAGCTCACCCTTATAAAATTTTGTCCTCACAATTTCTGACTTTACTGGAATAAGAAGGGATATTTCTATAGCATATCTCCTTTTTCCCAACTAGCTTAATTTTCAGGCTTGTGCTTCCACTTTATCTTCACAAAAAGAATCTATCTTATTTTGAGCTTCTTAACATCAGTTTCTAAAATCATCTCAGCTCTTCAATATATGTTAGATTTTTCTATACTTCAATATCTTCATGTATAATTCTCTGCTATGAATTTGAAATCTATTTTCTTAACATTGAAATGTGAAACACATCATGAATATCAAATATATCCTCATGCAACGCTAATCTGTAGGAAGCTGGACCGATTCTTTTTATAATTTCAAAAGGACTAATGTACTTGTGACTCAATTTTTTTCCTTGACTTAATCTAGCTGTACTTTTCATTAACCTGACTTTCAAAATACGAAATCTCCCATTTCAAGTTTGATTGCTTTGTGCTTTAGGTCGTAATATTTCTGCTGTCTACTCTGAGTGGTTTTCAATCTATCTTTAATTAATTTGATTTTTTCTGTGTCTTTATCAACTAGCTCGGGGCCTAACATTTGGCGTTCCCCCACTTTGACTCAGCTGAGTGGAGTTCTGCACTTTCTGTCATATAGTGCTTCATAAGTAACCATTTTGAAGTTGGAAAGATAACTATTGTTGTAAGCGAACTCGATCATTGGAATGCGATCTTCCCAACTACCTCGAAAGTCAAGAACACAAAACCTTAATAGATCTTCTAATACCTGAATTGCTCTTTCTGATTTTCCATCGGTTTTGTGGATGAAATGCAGTGCTGAAATGTAACTGCTTACCCAAACCTTGCTGAATGCTTTTGCACAAATTGGTCGTGAATCTTCCATCTCTGTCAGAAATTATAACTTTTGGAATACAGTGCAATCTGATGATTTATTTGACATTATCTGGTCAACTTTTCCACTGAATCAGTCAGTCTGATTGACAAAAAGTGAGTCGACTTTGTTAGCCTTTCAATAACAACTCATATAATGTCCTATTTGCATTGAGGAAATTCCATAAGAAAATCCATAGCAATTTATTTTCATTTCTATTCAGGTATTTCTACAATGATTTTAGCAATCCGCTGGGTCTCTAATGTTTAGCCTTCACAATCTAACATGCTTGACAGTGAGATACATATTTGTCTCTAATGTTTAGCCTTCACAATCTAACATGCTTGACAATGAGATACATATTTAAAATCCTTCTTTATAGCTGGCCATCAGAGTGCCAACGTCAAATATGTATTTTAGTTTTACTTAGAGGAATTGTGTACCTGAATGATGAGCTTCATGTAGAATTTTCTGTCTCAAACTAGATTCAGCAACTACACATAATTGTAGTTTATTTTTGATAATGCCATCATCAGCAACAGTCATATCAACTTTTCCACTGAATCAGTCAGTCTGATTGACAAAAAGTGAGTCGACTTTGTTAGCCTTTCAATAACAATTTCTGGTTTCTTTCGTTCCCTTCGCGATTCTTTACGATTCCGTTGTTGCCTTCCCAGCTAGCTCTAATGACGACTGGCGAAGGTTCGTTCACGAAGGCGATCGTTTTGGGCAAAATCGGGAGGGGGAGTGACAAGCGAGGTTCGTTCACGAAGGCCCTCCAAAGCCAATCTGTTCTCTCCGTTGAGACAAGCGACGCTCTGGCAAGCCTAATATCTGATTCCGTCCTCTTCTCCTCGCCGAGAAAGGGCTGGATCAAGAAGATACCTAATACTTTCACCTGTAGCATTATAGGGGCTGAGTTAAATTAATTTATCATAATTTTTTAAGGATCTATAGTTAATTATATAAAAAAAATTAATTATAATTAATTTAAGAATCCATAATTAATTTATCTATCATCAATTTAATTATAATAGATATATATTATAATTTATATATCTTCATTAATGTAATTAATTATTGATTAATCAAAATTTATTAGCTACTAAGTTAATAATTTATAAAAAAATAAATGATTACATAAGTTCTGGTACAAACAGTTTCAACAAATAAGGGCAGAATGGTCAATTCTCCAACAACAACTATCAATAAGCTATTCTAAATAAGCTCCCCCAAACAAAAAACCAACTTATTCTAATAATCTGTAGATTATCAAATTATCAGAATACTCTGCTTATTAGTAGATTATAAATAATCAACAGCTGCGCCGAACAGACCCTTTAATGGAAATGTCGGTAGAGTGGTAGAAGATTTCAAAAATATTTATGGTGGCTACGGTTTTGGAGTGACTAATGAAGAAGGTAGAGACATTTTAGATTTCTCTTTAGCGTGTGATTTTGTTAATACTAATACTTTATTCAAGAAAAGCGATGAGCATTTATTACTTATAATAATAGATCTAATAAAACACAAATTAATCATTTTCTTGTGAGAAAAAGAGATCGTCAAGATTGTAAAAATTGTAAGGTTTTTGCAAGTGAGGATTTAAGTACCCAACATCGATTATTAATTCTAGATTTTAAGATGAGTTGTAAAATAAATAACACTAGGTCTCATCATCATAAAATTAGATGGGGGAATCTAAATGACACTAATAAAATTATTTTTATGAGAAAAATTCAAGATTTCAAAATTTTGGATGTTCATGAAGAAACAAATGCTATGTGGGATAAAGTAACAAACAATATTAAATAAGTTGTAAAAGATGTACTTGGAGAATTAAAAGAAAAAGTTTTTATAAATAAAAATAGTTGGTGGTGGGATAATAATGTGTAAGAAAAGATAAAATATAAGAAGTTATGTTATAAAAATTAGTTTAAATGTAAAAACTTAGAGAACTGAGAAAATATTAAACGGTCGCAAGGAGTCTAAAAGAACAATCTGTGATGCTAAAAATTCTGATTTTAGTGATCTTTATAATATTATAGATATTAAGGATAGTGAATTTTTTTTATAAACTAGCCAAACAAAGAGAAAAAAAGGAAAGATTTAACTCAAGTAAAGTGTATTAAAGATGAAAATAAAAAAGTGCTCATCTTGGAAAAAGATATTCAACATAGGTGGGTGAGTTATTTTAATAAAATTTTTAATTAAGTTTCTGAAAATACGATCGACCTTAGTGATCTTAATATCGTTAATAATAGTAAAACATTTCATTTTTATCGTCGCATTGGTGAAAAAGAAGTCGATGAGGCTTTAAAGAAAACCAAGTGTGGAAAGTCTGTAAGACCTGATGATATCCCAACTGAAATGTGGAAATATTTAGGAGATTTGGGAGTTTCTTGGCTTACTGATCTATTTACTATTATTTTAAAAACTAAAAAGATGTCTGAGGAGTGGGGGAAGAGTATTTTGGTCCCCATTTTTAGGATCAATGAGGATGCACAAGAGTGTAAATTATAGAAGAATTAAATTGATGTGTCATACTTTAAAATTATGAGAGAGGGTAACTGAACATAGATTAAGACGTATTACAAAGATTTCTCGTAATTAATTTGGATTTATGCCGGGCATGTCTACTATGTTAGCTATACATTTATTGAGAGGTTTGATGGAATAGTTCAAAGTTAATAAGGAGGGACTACATTATTGATTTAGAAAAAGCATATGATAAGGTTCTAAGAGATATCCTTTGGAGAGTTCTTGAGAAGAAAGGTATTGATATGACTTATTTTTAAGTCATTAAAGATATGTATATTAAAGCTACTGATTGTGTTCAAATTGAAGGATCATTGACCAAATATTTTCCTATCTTCGTTGGATTACATTAGTGATCGGCTTTAAGTCAATATCTTTTTGCTTTAGTTTTGGATGGTCTTACTGGACATTCACATGAGGATTTATCTTGGTGTATGCCTTTTGCTGATGATATCTTTCTCGTGGATAAGATGAATGAAAAAGCCCGGGAAAAACTTGAATTATGGAGGTCTACATTGGAATCTAAAGACCTTCATTTGAGTATAACTAAAACTAAATACATGGAATGTAATTTTAGTCGTAGCTCTAGTCATAGAAGTTTAACTTTTGTTGATCAAATTATTAAAAAGTGTGAACGATTTAGATATCTCAAGTTTTTTGTTCAAAGCGATGGTGATATGGATGGGGATGTTAATAGTAGAATTCAAGTTGGTTGGTTGAATTAGAGGAATGCTTCGGGCCTTTTGTGTGATATAAAAGTACCACTTAGACTGAAAGGAAAATTTTATAGGATGGTGGTGAGAACTGCAATGCTCTATGGCGCTGAATGCTGGCCTTTAAAAGAGAAGCATAATATTAAGTTAAGTGTTGCCGAGATGAGATTGATTAGGTGGATGAGTGGCTTTACACTTAGAGACAAAATGCGAAATGAATATATCTGTGATAGGGTTGGTGTAGCTCCAGTGACGAACAAAATTAAAGAAAGTTGTCTTAGATGGTTTGGTACATTAAACGTCGACCATCTGATGATCCGATTAGGAGAATAATTGTTTTAGATTCGACTTATTTTAAGAAAGGCAGAGGTAGACTTAGGAAGATTTGGGCTTCTTGTATAAAAATGATCTTAATTTATTAGAACTAAATGAAAATATGACACTAAATATGACGCAATGGAGAAAAAAGATTCATGCATCCGAACCCACTAAGTGGGATTAAAGCTTTGTTGTTGTTGTTGTTATTGTTCCGACGCCAGTTCAGTGCCTCCTGCGGCTAATGAAAACTAAAAAAGCACGAAAATGAGGCAAATGTCAAAATGGATGTTAGAGAAAGGAAATAGAAGTCCCGAATGATGTAAAAGAGGAATTCATACCGACTAATACCTCTCTAGAGCTTCGAATCGCACCCTGTGGTCTCTTTGACTGCCGCTCAACCCGCCTGCTTCTGTGCAAGATCGCCGTTCTCTGTCGGAGCTCCAGACGATGAGATCAAGCAGGGAGAGGGGAATTGTGAGAGACGAGAAATTCGGGTGAGGGAGAGGAAAGAGGGAAGGAGAGGGATTCAAAGCTCAGAAGACCCCCAATCAAACTAAGTATTGAGTGATATGTCAGCTGTAAACAATGCTCATGCGAGATTAAAGGAGGGATTAGGATTAATTAAGTTCTAGTTAAATTAATTAAATTTATTATTTCAATATTTTATTTGTCCCAATTCATTAATAATTTATGTGTGGTGCTTTATATGTTGATTGATTTAATGCATAGAATTTTGTAAATTATTTTGATCGAATTTTGGGAGATGAAAAATTTGGGGCACTTTTAAAATTTTTCAAGTTTTACCTGTTTCTTGATATTTGGGCGTTACAAGTGGTTCCTCCCGTGAGGGAGTTGGGTCTGCCTTTGTCATGGTTGGTGCGATGGCATATATGGGGATTATCACATAGTATAGGAGACTCTGGCGAAACATTCAGTGAATCTGGTAGTTTTGGACTCTCAAGAAAGATGGGTGATGCTCCTTGTTCTTTGGCCTCTTCCTTTACTTTTGATTCCGAGAACCCCAAGAACTTGAGCACCTTTAACGTTAATAAATGTTGGAAGAGCCAACAGGAAAAATATACAGAAGTTTCTAGAAATAACAATAATGAGAACAAAAAAAAATAGAAGAGATAACTTGAGGCAAGCATAACATACTGAATAAATTTGTGGAAATTGTGCGGACATTGATGAATAGTTTAACCTGGAGTGCTAGATCTTTCCTCTTATAGATGGAGTATGTCAAACCACACCTTGAGGAATGGGGTGTTGGCTCCATTGTTACTATGCATTCAATAGCCATCCTAATAAAAATGTACGTCATTTTACAGTCATGTAATTTCATCTCTGAGCTAGTCAAGCAGACTTGGGTTTAGGAGAATTGAATGTACCCATCTTTAAACGCCTTGAAGACAAATAGATGGCTGAAAAACTTAAAGCTCCACATGATTTTCTCCTTCTGCATATGTAGAATCAAAATCACCACTCTTGAAAAAGAATTTGACATAATTTGCGCAAGCACCATCTCGTAATAGTGAGAATGCCAACTGTTTATCGACGTAACATTAACCTTAGGATGGGTCAACGTCGGTCGACGGAAAAACACAACTCCTTATTGAACGAGTTTGAAAACTTGCCTTTGTTGGGAAGAAGCACCCTAAATTTTTTATTACTGTACCAATAGAGGCCATGCATAACCGATGCATGCTCTCTTAAATTGTGAGGTCGACTTGAAATCGCCTTTTTTTTAAAGATTTTGCACTCGTCATTATAGGAGTTGTCATGACTTGAGGGAAGAAATAGCAAATGGGAAAAGAGAATCAAGAGAGCTTAGGTGTAACAAGGGCTACGCAGAGCCCAGAGGCTATGTATAACAAGGAAATTTACAATTCTTCATACAAACATTACTTCATACATAATTGAGTTCATTCACATCTTCAACTATCATTATCATTGTCATACTATGCTTACATATCTTAGAGATAGTGTGTGGATCACTTAACGCGGGAGCAGAAGAAAAGAATGAAAGCAAGGAGAACCCAAAAAGTTTCTAATATGATGAATTATAGATACACAATATCCTCTTATACGTTACACTAGGGCGAGTCCTGTATAACTTGCTAGAGAAATAAAACCAAGCTTGAAGAGACCAAAGGCAAGTGCCTCGACATTACTCACCAAGAAAGAAGATTAGGATGGGATTATTCAAAATATATATTGCGATTGCTCTATTCTATCTCAACTGATTAAAGACAAATTGACCCTCAACTAAAAAATAGATTTGCTCCGATGATTGCATCAACCAATGAATGCAAGGGTGTTTGGTTCTTAAATCCTTGACTTATCCACGGGGCTGCGAACAAATGTTCATTTAAAATTATGTAGAGGGGAACCTCCATAAGTCAACATCGCAGGCCCTCTATTCTAGTTTGAGAATCGAAGTCCAAATTTATAAGAATCGCAACATCCAGCCTTACAAGATGTTAATCGAGGAGTTTGCTCAAAGCGAAAGACATTAAAGGCACTCAACTCACCCTTTGTAAGAGTTATAAGCTGGTCACCATCCATCGGAAGTTAGCTACTTTATCTCCAACCACCTCCAGCCGCTGCTTGGTCTTTTCGGCTAAGGAGTCTAAAACTTCAACAAGGTGCACATAAGAAACATAAAGGCTATGAAATCAAAAACATTGTAAACTTCACATTGTAGTAATTGTTCAATATTGAGACATACTTGGGCTGCGACCTTCGTGATGATTCACAAAAGCACAATCTCAAAATATTATTGTTAAGAGGAATTTTATCTTCCTTTAGGAGAGGTTTTGTCTCTGCAACTCGCACTCATTTGGTTTTTTGCTTGGCAAACAACATGAATTGGATCCCGATCCAGCAGTTTGAAGGGATATACACTTCATATATCCTGGTAGGTGTGATCATTGATGCTAGCCTTCCCGGGAGGGAGCAAGTTATCACCATCTAACAAGCTGAAATTCGGTGCTGTGGCCATTCCCAGTGGAGTGCATCAGTTTTAGCTCTTTAAAGAAGAGTTCTTTGAGGTTCAAGGAAATTGGTATAAGACAAGATATATAAGGTGTCAATGCTAAAAAGAGAGGACCAACAACTAGATCGCAAGTTAAGAGATTGGAGACTAACTACCGTCTTATGACTAGAAGCAATTTGGAGCAGAATAAAGCTTAGTTATAAGGCTCTTCCATTACTAGAGTAGCAAGTATTTTCTTAATTTTAGGTAAGCTTCAAGTGTAGTAATATTCTATGGAATATTTATATTGTGGGGGATATATGTATGAGTCAAGTGAAGTGTGAGCATGGAGTGGTTGACCATATCGTAAGAGGGAGTGATTAAGATTGTGCACTAAGGGAGGACCCCCTCACCAGTTACAAGGTAGCATCATGGTGTTGTGTCGTTGAAGCTTATAGTCTCTTCTCCGATGCTTTTTTATCACTCAGTTATTCTTAAAATTTTGAAGCTGATTGTAAAATTTTATCTAGCCCTTTTTCATCTTAGTTGCCTGTATATACATGGAGTCAATCGATGGACTGGGTCAGAAGCTACCAACCTCTCCATAATCAATAAAATTATCATCCTGGTACTTGTCAGTGAGAAAATGCTCATAAAGTTGAGTTTCTAGCGGGGCTTAAAGAGTACCTCACTCAGCTTGCCATTGTTTGCGGACCCAGAGTTTCCCAGACCTTCTAGGCATCGGACTGCTCATTACATGACCATTGTCAGCAAAGAGCTTCTTTGAGAGTTACGTCTTTCTTAGCCATCCCTGCTCTAGTCAACTATTCCTCTTTAGCACAATCACATTTCTTCTTGGCTGACATGCTAAGGTTGAACTCCTCAAGAAGTGACCTCTTCATCCGCCCTAATTCCTTCTCCAATTTGATTGTTTGATGTCTAGTCTTGTTGTGATGAGCTAGGTTACTTTTTGCTAGTTAATGACTTGTTCTTTCATTATGGCGTAGTTGAGTTCTTTGGAGGATAAGCTATTGAGATCCTACAGTTATGAAGAATAGACAACATTGTGAAAGTTGGAGGCACCATGTGAGGTTCTCTCACCAAGGCTTGTCATCTCATATTCAGCCTCTTGGCTAACTTAATTCTGAATGCACATGTTCAAATCAGAGCAAACAATAAAATTCCTCACCCAATCTTATCTAAAAAGAAATATTTCACGCCAACATTTTTTCGGTTAAGTTAAAAAATTTTACAATACCTTATTCAAATTCTTACCACAAATACTCAAATTTTCCCTAAATCTTCCTTCCCTTTTCCTTTTCCTCAAATTCATTATTTTCTTCCTTTTTTCTTTCTCTGATTCCCCTCTATTCCCTTCGGTTTTAGCTCTAGTAAAACATGAGAGCTGCCCTTCATTTCCCACTATGGTGCTTGGGTCGTGAAATTGCTCAGGCTGGCGAAAACATATAGTGAGAGGTTAGTTGAAATTAAAGGGCGGTAAATTAAACGCTGCTGCATGAACTTGTAAGTGTTATTTCTCCACAGTAACCATGATTAACCGATCTAATTAGTGCTTAAGATTTATCTAATCAATTTACTTATTTATTTAAAATCAAATATATCAATAATTTCTCGAAGGTACTATCTTCAAATTTAATCAATTCAAATTGTAGAATTTTATAAAATATAGTTTGGATGGATTTTTGGGAATGCAAAAAATGGTGCATATTTTTAAAATTATTAAAATTTAGCTGATTTAATTCAAATTGGGTGCAACATTTTATAGCCAAGTTTGTATACAGTCATCCATCACTTGGTATACTAGCATGAGTCAATTCGAGATTGTTATAGGGATTTTTAAATTCAGAAAAGATTTCATTAATAACCTTTAACAAGTTGTATCTATTAAGGTAAGCCCATTTAAATTTATTCAACACATTAGAACTAATGTTTAAAAATAAGAAATTTCATAAAATTATAGTATAAATCTAGTTTTTGGCGTTTGATTTAATTTTTTTCAATGAGCCTACCAGTTATTCCTTAGATTCAACCCCTTTCCACCACGTAATTCCACATCCAATTTTCTAATTAGATACTTCTATGCAATTTATTCCTGAAGCTGTTTTCATGATGAGATTGTACTGATGATGGTAGACATAAAAAATATCTTATTCATTGGCAAGATAGACATGATAATGATGATTCATGGATTACACTGTTAGAGGCACATAATTTATGTCAAATTTTGCTTGATGTGTATCAAATGCTAAATTCATTAATGCCACATTTATCCAAGCCTCCATCTCCACGCTTATTCTTGTTGGAAATATCACCTCAAATATTAATTTTTGGGTGGTTATGTTTTTTTCTTAGTAATTGTTTTCCGTTTTGGTATTTCTGTATATGCTAATGATGAAGGCCAAGAAGTTTTGTTTGCCAAAAAAGGTGATATTTATTTACTAGCTTCAGTTTAGCTTCTTTGGTTGGGATATACTTTCAATTTTTATTTAGTTTAGGTTAATTTTCACAAAATATTGTATGGGTTATTCGATTTGTCATCATTGAATATTTTAAGCTGGGCAGCTTGGTGTAATGTCTATTTATTTGCTTGTCATTTCAAGCGTTGGATTTTGACATTATTCATTAAGAAATTAGGAAAAAAAGTTAAACATGTGGCAGGACTTAACCTTGCTTACTGTTGACCAGGTGACGTGCAGCTTTGTTTTCACTCTTGATGTGCGATTTTGTTTGTCTTTTATCCTTGAATTTTGGAATTAAATAAAGTATAAGCTTCCATAAGCCCTTGAAGTTTGAGATCACCTTTTTATATTCAACTTTAAACGGATGCGATTGGTGACTGAATTGGAGATTTCATGTTGCAGGTGTGAATATTTTATTTGGTGTAATTAACTTAAATTTAAAGTGAAATTGAACCTGTCTCAAGCTTTTCTAATAACCTAAGGTTTATGAGGCTTTTATGAACACTGGTTTGAGTCATTTTTGACTAGAAATTTTTTTTTCTTTCCATTTTCAATTTTGTGATTGCAAGTTTTTTTTTAAGTGGTACATTCTTGATGATTGATTTCGGGAAGCCATCTTCTTGTATCTTTCATGATTTAATTATTTATTTTTATGTAATTTATTATTTTTTTAGGGGCTGTTTTGGTCACTTTCTGTTTTTTATTTTATGTTTATTTTATTTTTGTTTTGTTTTTAATTTAACATAAAATAAAAATATGTTTGGAGCACTTAAGAATTTTTGTTTTTAAACATTAAAAACAAAATCAAGAAATTATAATTGCCCCCTATACCTCTAGCTCCTCCTCTTCCCTTGCAATCGCTCTGACGACTTCCTTGCCATTGTCAGACCCATCGCCGGTGGCCCCCAATTACCTTTATTTATTTTTATTTGGAAAGATTTACATTCATACCACTCAATTCTTATGTATTTACATATCAAACACCTAAATTTCAATTTTTACATGTATGTCTATGCTTGAAAATGTGTATTGCATTCTTTTTAAAGTTAAAATAGTAAAATTTTTTATGTGATATTAAATTATTGGGTGGTGTAAATATAAAAATTAAAGTTTAGTTGTTATTTATATAAATACTTAAGAAATAGGTGGTAATCATGTAAATTTCTCTTTTTTTTTCATTTTTTCCGAGATATCCCAAAATGTGGTCTTCTTCCGTTATTAAATAATGTATCCATAACTTATTTAACAAATAATAAATTTCTTTTATTAAAATTTGTTCAGAGAATGAAATATAATGATATAACAACTCATAAATTCTTCATTAGCATTTAGATTCACACGCTTCATTTAAATTATCATCTAATAGTTGTTAATTGGCTGCTGCATAAATCTTATAGCATATCAAGGGATGTCATTGAAGACATCGGCGTCAGCGTTGAAGAAGGCCCCAGGGTTGGGATGGTGGGAGTTGTTTTGAAAAAAAAAAAAAGGTTTTTCCTGTTTCGTGTTTTTGAAAAATAAAAACACTTTTGTTTAAAAATGAAATAAAAAACATATAGAAAAACAAAAAAAAAATTTTATATTTTCTTTTTTTTTTTTGAAAAAAGCAGAAAAGAAAGTGATCCCGAAAGACATTTTAGTTTCATGCTTGATTTTGGTCAAAATGAGATTTGTTGGAAATATGATTGCATTTTATCATCTCTTAAATTCTTTGATATTTATGATCATTTCATTATCAATTTGGCTTAAACTACACACTTATCCGTGACATGGTATTTGAGGGTTTAGTTTCGTACCGTGAAATGACAAGTTTGAATCATACATATTGCCTTTTGGGTTGAACTTTCCAAAAAAAAAAAAAATTGTCTTCAAACTTTTATTAGTTTATTTTCTTGAAAGAAAGCATGTTATTGGATTAATTGGTTACTTGTGCTCTGTTAATGCTTAATTTTCCTTTTCACTAAGACGTTACTTCAGATTTTATTAGTTGCCATTAAACAAACCCAATATGTAGTTCATCCTTTGTCAAAATATTTATCAATGGTGCTTTCTCTCATTTATATTCACTGTGCTATAGTTTTATTTTTTTCAGGTATTTCTGCTTTCTAATTTATTACGTTGGCATTCTACATCATACGTTGTGCCTACGCTAATGTGTGAAATCATATGTTCAGGTTGATATCTGATCTTGTAGTTGTCATTGTATCTGCAACTTGTGGTGGAATCGCCTTCGCTTGTGTGGGACAACCGGTTTGTGAGACTAGATGTCTTCTTTCTTATAATTATTTTTTCAATAAAGAAGTAAATTATATGCTCTATTCTTCTTGAAGGAATAATGAAAGTATGTGCTGAGCGTACATGCTTTTATTGGTCTCAGAAAATAGCATACTTTTGTTTAGTTATTTTTTTATGACATTTTAAAAACTATTGCAGGTGATTACTGGATATTTACTTGCAGGTTCTCTCATTGGACCTGGAGGTCTTAGCTTTGTTAGTGAAATGGTTCAAGTAAGACCTCTTTGTTCGATATCATTGCCAATAGAGTTTCTCAATTTCATGGTTGCTACAGTTTGTTGTATTTACTGCTCATGCAACAAAGATTGCGGAAGAAGCACTTAATTCATGAAGTAGGAATCAAGCCAACCTGTAATATAAGTGATATGTAGTAATTTATTTAGCATAGTTTTACATATCTATTCTGATGGTGTAGCTATTTGCTGTTAAAAGCTGTTGGTGTTGATTTTTACATTTATTTGTCTGATTCATGCGAGTTGTGTTGAATTGCCAATAAGCTGTTGTACTTAAATTTGTGATCTAGGATTAACAAAAATAGAGAAGGGAGAGATAAATACAAATGAAGAAGATAGTGGCTTTTGGTCTAGAGTTTCTTACATAAAAAGGGCGGCATATGAGCAAGAAAACTTAAATAGGAAGGTTATTGGCAGTACTATGTGCAGTTTTATGACATCCCAAATCACAAGGCTTCAAGCAAGAAGCTCTTGTCAATTTTTGCTTCAAGATCAAATATTTTGCATCTTAAAGAACAAATATATTCATATTTGTAATGATGCAAAATATTGTACATCATAGCACATATAGCGTGGTGTATCCTCAATGCCGTTTTTTTGGTGTGACATGACGCACCAAAATGACGCACGCTACTATCCCATGCATAGGCAATGTTACATGACACATAGCCCCTATGGAGAGTGCGGAGTTGTATTTTGATATTTAATATGAAAAAAATAACGGAAAATTTATGTAATTATAATTCAATTCTTATATATTTGTATATCTAACATCTAAACTTTGATATATATATATAAATTTTTATATAAACTTTTGATAGTTGATTTAATTATTTATCAAAATATTAGATTTTTAATAAAACATAATATTTTGAATTTGAAGTAATTGAGATATTGAAACTTGAATTTAAGTATTATTTCTATTATTTTTTTTTTAATTTAATCTTATATCATATTTATCGGCATTTTTTAATATCTTGCGTCATATTTAAAGTGGCACACACTAATTATGAGATATCAGATAGCTTGAACCTCTTTCATATAGAGATAAAACTAATGAGTTTAAAATATTTCAAAAAGAATGCTAGAACCCAAATACTATTTACCGTTCAATTAGGAGATATCAAGAAAGAATGGGCCTTATAATAGAAGAAAATTGTGATGACATAATTATAATTATTAAAAGCAAGAAGATAGTAAGAGCTAAGGTGATGAATATATTTAGAAAGTAAAAAACTCACCATGATGACGATTGATTACTAATAAAATCAATGGGAACTCATTCCATGTTGAGGAGAAGAATTGTGAGATACGCTCCATAGGAAAGAAAAGTAGAATGTAGCATTCACTGATTAGGGTTTTTAGGTAGAAGAATGGTGTGATGGGCTCCTTTTCATCACGCTTTTAAGGGTGGAGTACTATGAAGTTGAAACTAATAGCATGAGGCAAGAGAGAGAGTGGGGAGAGAGAGGGATACTATTTTGTGCAAGTAGAGTGAAAATTGTTGAAATCCGTATAATAAAATCCTTATGATGGGTGGGAAGTTTTATTTGATCAATAGTAGATTTGATTGTGGTATTAAGATTCATTAGTCCAATTAGTGTTCCTTGATTTGCATGGACCAATAAAATAAAGAAGAAACAGTTTGAGGATGAGAGATTGAACCTAAACTAGATATCAATGAAAAGGTCACAAAATTTTTGGGTAAACGATATTAATACTTTCATATTATATATGTAGCTTGAATTACATTTTGAGCAAGCCATGTTGGGCTAGAAATCTTCTAAAAAAGCTCATCTTGGAGAATTCGCTCGTAGCTTGATTTGAATTTTATTGATTAAGTTTTGAATCGACTTAAAGTTCATGAAACATTTGAGATTTTAACAAAATTAAAAGTCCTAATAAGAAATTTCCAACAATGAGAATTACTTAACTTTTGTAGAGCTTAGTAAAGTAGTTGGAAACTGAGTTGACCGATGATTAAATCAAACAAATATCTAGCTTGAAGCAATGGGTTAGAAACTATTTTGGGAAATTAAGTGACGCTGAATATATTGCACTTGTCGAGATACTTTTTTTTATTTTTGTCCATTTGCCGATAATCAAAGATTAATTGGTGACTAAATGTTTTGAGGAAGATTTTTAAATGAAGAGAATTGTATCGTCCTACTCACAAGAGTCGCAATTAGATTGGAATTATGTTAATTGCTATATCAAACACTACTGAATAATAAATGATGCCATCGTGCTTGAAAATACACTTGGAAAACAAGAAAACATACTTCTGTTTGTATTTCTTTGATGTTATGCATTAATAATGCAATGCTATAGATGGGCAAGTAACTTTTCACTTTTTGGAAGACTCTCTCCTGCAGGGATGGGTGGAGGTTTTGTATTGTCCACCTATTAAATAAAAACAAAAGAAAAATTTGAATGAGAGCTAAGAGATATGAGTTTCGGTAATATGCCTTTGATTGTGTTGGAGCTGCCAAATTTTGCCAAATTTTGATTGATGCCCTCGAATATTTTTTTTTAACATTGAAATTGCGATATGTTGAATTTGCTTGATATCTCATGAACATGGAAAATGCAATGATAAGTTGCTTTTTCTCTTGTGGTCTTTTGATTTTCAAGTAAGTTGATATGAAAGTTACAGATGATGTTTGCCAGATTCCTGGCAATGAGATTCTGTAGCAAAATAGTGAAAAAAAGAATTTTTTTGGGAAGGCTTCTCATTCCTAACTGGATTTAGAATGCTGGTATTTTTTTTGTGGTGAATGAATATACCTTTGTATTAGATTCAAATGAAATATGACACTCAATAGGACACAATGAAGAAAAAAGATTCATTTAGCCGACCCCTTTTAGTGGGATAAAAGCTTGTTGTTGTTGTTGTTGAATGAATATCCAATTGTAAAGCTTTTTTTTTTAGTGATGTTATAATATGTTATTTTTTATATGAAATTTATTTTATTTTTATTTTATATTTATGAAAGTTCTTCGCGTTGACTGTATTTTCAAAGACCAAATCTAAAAAAACATTTACTTTATTTTCTACTTTTTGTGTTTTTTTTTTAATTTTAAAATCTTATATTTGGATAACTTATTATTTATGATTGGTGATGTGTGTCGTTTAACTTTTTTTTGAAAATAATTTGAAATTAATTTAATATAAGAGGTATATAATTTTTTATTTTGAAAATAGTGGTATTTTAATTTTTGGTGAATGAATTTCATCTGTCTAATAGTTCACATGATCGGTTAACTTCCCAAACTATCCTACTATGTGAGTGCGTTTTGGAGACGATGTTATTTAATTATTCAATTTTGCTAATTTTATTATTTGGGGACTTACACTTGTATAATGACTAATTATGCAAATAGCCTTTGGAGATAGGAGGGTTTTTGTCGTACTAGACGTCAACCTCAGAATATAGGGTACGACGAAAACCTCAGAATATAGGGCGAGTTAGGACTTAAAACTTCACAACATGGTTGCACAGGAGCCTAAAGAGGGTGTGAGGATTTACGTTGCGCTGGGCGAGCTACCTTGAAGTCGTATGAGTTGTTATTCGATCCAAGCTCCTCGCCGTGCTGCCTACGAAGTTGACTCTGAGCCTCCTGTTGTAGTAGTAGCTCCAGGGTTTAAGGTTTGGAGGTTTGTGGTTCATATGTCAAATTCTGGTTTGTTAGTTGTTGTTGTTCAAATGTTGGAATGTTTAGGGGGGGATTTTAATTTAATTTATGTGCTTCAGTTAAAATTTCAAGGTTCCATCATTCCTGCATCTCAATTTTTTTTTTGAATTTACTTAGTCTAAATGAGTTAAACCTATTTAAATCGGAGAATTTTCGTTAGCAACCGTGGGTTACCTCATTCGAGTGATCATCTTAAATCCAAAAGGGGTGGATTGAGGGCTTTCACTAGGTTTAAAAGTGTATAAATTTTCGAAAATGCATATTTGTTATTTTGTAGGTGTGTAATGTAAGCACAACATAAATGGTAAAGTAAGAACATTACAACAAAATAAATTAGTAAGAGACTGCAGTAAATAACTATAAATGCGTACTTGAGCCTCGGCTACTCCCAAACAAAGACCTATGCAAAGCAAACCGGGAACAAATATGGGTTGCTTTGTTACATTCTCTATACACAAAGAAGAAAAAATCTTGTTTGAAAACAATTAGAAATTCTATGTCAGGATTTGGGATAAGATGTTTCCAAACCTTGCTTTTCATAAAGCAATTGATGGACGCCTCGTTGTCCCCTTCGATGATATTTCTCTTGCTTTCAAACATCCAAGACCCTAAAAATGTACCACAAGAAAGGACTATAATACTCAACTTGTGAGCTATCCCAATGAACTAACCTCTTCCCAGTGTTTTCCATTTCTAATACTTACTAGGAAGCATTATAAGATCTTAAGAGGAAGCAGGCTTTGTTGATCAGTTTTACAACCTCAATTTGATGATCATGACTTTTTTGATGGATACAACCAAAGGCTTTACTCAAATTTATGAGATGGACTATTTTGACACCTTTTTCTACTCTGTGCATATTCTCATTTATCTGCCACTATCAACCAAGGTTAACCGATACTACAGTTGGAAGTAATGATTATGATGATCTCACTTAAGTTGCTTATTTGAAATAATCATCAAAACACGTTGTTCAAGGGAGATTACAGTTTGCATGTTCAGCAAATCTATGTATGAGATTTGAACAAAATTACTTTGGATATAACAGTTTCATTAAAAATGTATTCCTGAGATAAACCAAAAGAAATATAATGAAGTAGGACGTGGATATCAAAATTTTAAACGCTAAATTAGATGTTAATGCAACAAGAGGAATTACTAAGAGGTGATGCAATTGATGTTTAAACTATTGATTTGAGACTTTGCTATTTTGGGTTGTCATGTATGTGTATAGTCATGATGTGTACAACCCTTGAAGCGATTGATGGTAATGGAATTGTAGAGATTCTTGGTTTTGATGACGACCATAAGGATGTGTGACAGAATTGGGATATCCTTGGTTGAGTGAACGAAACTATTCTATGCATTTATTCAAGAACAATATGTTTCTTCTTTTAATCTTAGTTGGAAGCTTGCCTTATTGGAAAATTTATCTGGCTGCTGATGATTTTCGAAATTCTATAAATCGGAAATTGTTTTAGCTCTTTAAATTTGGTGATGATCCAATTAATGACCCTATATGGTTTGGTTGATGACTATTGTAGCTGCCAAGTTTCCACCCTCGTTCAAGATTCTTCTTAAATAACATTTTTTTATTTTTCATTTCTAAACTTATTTATTTGTCATTCTTATTCATATGGCTTAATTATGCTGGTCTTGCTGTTTTTTTTCTCAGGAATTTGATCATAGGAATATTGACATTCTCTTGAGCTTGATTTCTTTTTTACTAGTCCTAAATTGCTTCTCTCCCTGTCACAATCATCATTAGATTTTTATCCATTTTAAATAAAATATTGGTAATTATTGATTTTTACAGGCACTTTGATCATGTACAACTACTTCAGTTAGAACTTTTCATTAAAAAAAATAAAGGAAAAGCACTGCTTCAATTAGAAGTGATCTAATTCATAGTGCATTGGTCAATCTCAATATTACATATTTACCGTTGTGTTCTTATGTTTTTTATAGTTGATCCTCTTTCTCGTGGCATTTTTTTTCTGCTGTAGGTTGAAACAGTGGCCCAATTTGGAGTTATTTTTCTTCTTTTTGCACTAGGATTAGAGTTCTCGACGGCAAAGGTAACATTTTTTTTTTAAAGTTGATAATCAGGTCAAAATATCTGCAATTTCTAACATGTAATTAAATCAAAATGCTTTTGCAGATCCGGGTAGTCCGTGCTGTTGCTATTCTTGGTGGCCTACTTCAAATTATTCTCTTTATGTGCTTATGTGGAATCACTGCCTCGGTTTATTCTAAAGCTCTAATATATTTTAGTTTAGACTATTTTTTCTGTCCTAATGTCCAATAGTTATATAGTAATCTTGTTCAGTTATTATTGTATATGCACGCCTATTTATATGTTTATGTAAACCTGAGAAAATTACAATAACTTTTTTTAGATTTTTCATGCCAATCGGAAAAACCTTATTGACTGGGTTAAGCTGTTGATTTTTGTCATATTTTATCATTTGTTTAAATAATTTTGCTGAATTTCATTATTGCACGTTGTTGTCTTCAAGCGACATATTAGCTACTTGAGGCTGTTAATTTCTTAACCAAAAAATTTATTGATGGTTGAATTGCTGTTGTTTTGTATGGTAGATAGTTATGTAAATAAATCTTGGAATCTACTTAATTCTGATAAGATTTTATGAATTATTGGTAAGCTTGTTATATTATGTAAAGCAATAGGTCTGCCTTGTGAGGGAAATGAAAGGATTCTGTAAGCTTTATAATTTTAGCAGTTGCTGCACCTTCATGCTATATTGCTGAAGGTTTAAATCTGTTTGTTTCTTTTCTTCTAAGCTTTCTATAATCTTATTTCCTATTCTTTATTTATATTACATGCTGTTAAGAAAAATGGTTAGTATTCTCCTTCTTTGCAACCAAGTTATTTCATGTTCATGTTTTTTCTTTTTTCTTTCATGTTCATGTTTTTTCTGTTTTCTTTCATGTTTGATTCAAAATCTCTACTGTAACAATTACTTAAATTTTGACCTGTCTGCATGCCTATTCATATGCAGTTGTGCGGGGGTAAAGCTACAGAAGGTGTATTTGTCGGCGCTTTCTTGTCAATGTCCTCTACAGCAGTGGTAATTATTCATGGCATTTCTAGGGTCCTGGGAAGTTGTGGTTGAATATTTCACTGTAAATAATGTTATATTAGATTAGCATCTGTTTGGTTTTTATGAACCAAAACATTTCTTCTGGTTACTCATTGTTGAGAAATTAGTGTCTGTGTGACATTAGTGTTGTCTTCAGAGAAATATTTGCGTACGCCTAACGTATGCAAAGCTGCGTACGTAGGTTACATAGAGGGTATTGGAGGGTTATATTCACGTTATACTCCCTGTAATCTCTCTGTAACTGGTAGGCTACAGGGAGGTCCCTGTAACCTACCGACGTACGCAGCTCTGCGTACGTTAGACGTACGCAAATATTTCTCCTTCAGAAGAGCACACATTTTTGTAGCACTACATGTGAATTCTCTATGGATATTATTCCTGTTACACCTGTCATTACCTTTCAATCTTAGAAAAGCTAGTTTAGAAGGTTGATAGTGTTTTTTAATAGCATTTTCCTTATGTGCGCGTCTTCCTATGTCCTTCACCATTTTCTAAATTTTGTTACTGATGTTTTTCAGTTTTGGTCTTAGTTATGCCAGTTATTTTGAGCTTAAAGTAACTCCTACATGATAGACGTTGGATATCATCCTTAACATTTAATTTTTCAGCATTTATACAAACTTTCATCCATTTAACGAATATTTCTTATGCCTGACTTCAATATCAGGTTGATATACTAGAATTGCTTCCATGGTTGATATTATTCCTGTTACACCTGTCATTACCTTTCAATCTTAGAAAAGCTAGTTTAGAAGGTTGACAGTGTTTTTTAATAGCATTTTTCTTATGTGCGCGTCTTCCTATGTCCTTCACCATTTTCCAAATTTTGTTACTGATGTTTTTCAGTTTTGGTTTTATTTATGCCAGTTATTTTGAGCTTAAAGTAACTCCTACATGATGGACGTTGGATATCATCCTTAACATTTAATTTTTCAGCATTTATACAAACTTTCATCCATTTAACGAATATTTCTTATGCCTGACTTCAATATCAGGTTGATATACTAGAATTGCTTCCATGGCTATCTTAGGTTATAGATTTGAAACTTGAAAATCACCTTCATGACAAAACGTAGGCAGAAATGCTTTACGCATGTAATCCTCCCAAATCTTGAAGTCTGTCGGAATGTTGAGGGCTTGGTGCAGCCCTTTCCTGTTCCAAACAAGCCAAAAGATAGGAGAAGGTGCCAATTGACGTTGACAATAGTTATGATTATTCAAAAAATTGTTTCCATATCTTAACATCGAGTTCTACAAATTTTATAGCGTTGAACTTCATTTCTTGCAGCTTGTACAGTGCAAAACAGCTAAAACGTTCCTAAAATGTTCTGCACAGGTTTTAAAGTTTTTGATGGAAAAGAACAGTATCAATGCCCTTCATGGTCAGGTTACTGTAGGAACGCTTATTCTCCAGGTAGTGTGACATTTGCTGAAGATTATCTCTATTATAGTAAGCGAGAGATTCTGAAATTTTGATTTGTAACATATACTGTCTCCAGGATTGTGCTGTTGGTTTGCTGTTTGCTCTGCTTCCTGTACTACGTGGCACTTCTGGCATTCTTCAAGGTGCAATATCAATGACCAAATCGTAAGTGAACTAAGCTAACCCGTTGATGTATATTTTTTACTGTCTTTTTTTTTTTTTTTTTGTATAGGCATAGGAAAATGCCATGGCCACCCTGTGACCAGTTTGAAATGTTGCAAAAGTAGGATATTTTGAATGATCTCTTGCTCAAGTTTCCTCAATGCTAGGCTTCAGAAATAAATTCTAGGACTGTATCTCCCAAGCAATATTCTCTTATAAGGTTTTTTTTGGTATTTTTGTCGTTCCTTATGAGTTTTGCGCGTCATCTGATATTAATCAATGACTTGGTCTGCATGTGACTATAATCTGCAATTTGGTAACTGGTTCCATATGTAAACCTGAAAGTTATAATCTTTCTGTCTGTAAAATGTATGTATGGTTCATTATGTTTGACTCAATGTTCTCTATATTTTTTTAAATATTTGGCTTTTTTAATATAAGATATTTATTCTATGAAAGTCTTCTTTTCTAATTATTAATTTGGTAACCTGGGAAAAGGTGTTAACATTGAGTTCTTGAAAAAAAATTTTTTTTTTTCCTCTATTTGTTTCATATTACCATTTCGGAAAGTCTCAAATAACTTTTAATCAAATTGCTGAAGAAAATCTTAGTTCTTCCACGTGATATTTAAGTTTAAAAGCAGTACTTCCTTCATAAGACCGTGTTGCTTGCACGTGGATTTTTCTAGATCAGTCTTTTGTCCGCCCAGTGATCTGTCAAAGCTCTGTTGCTCCATGTGGCACGAGGTGGTTGTATAATGGGAGCTATAATGGGTGGAGAACCATTAATCTCAGTTTAATCAAACTCTGTACAGACAGTACATTAAATAACCTTTTATCTGTGGGGTTTTTCTTATTTTAGCTTAATTTTCATCATTTCTCTTTTACTCTGACTGCAGAGTTGAGGTTTATAATTTTTTTGTCATTGCATCTTTAGCCTAATGATGATTTCTGCTTGTTTTTTGAAAATTATAGACATGAATTTTTATGCTAATTCTAATTGCTGATTATGAAATACCTTTTCACCAGGTTGGTTGTACTCTGCACTTTCTTGTCAATTCTTTCTATCCTATCCCGGACATGTGTCCCTTGGTTTCTTAAGCTAATGATAGCCCTTTCATCTCCGGTATGTTATCCTTAGCTGTGTTTCAACCGTAAGGATGGGTTGAGGCTATGATATATTTCTATACTTGAGGTTTTTTCTAACACTCTGCTCAAATGCAGACCAACGAACTTTACCAATTGGCCTCAGTTGCTTTCTGTTTGCTTGTTGCTTGGGTTTGTACTCTGAACACTTATCTTTGATTTAAAAATCATATTATAATTGGAATAAAAATTAAGTTTTCCTTTCTTAAAGTTGGTTATATATTTGTGTATTTGATGGCGTGTACAGCTGGTGTTTTCTGTATTTTTTTTTTGGCACGATCCATATTCTTTGCTTATGCCATACCTTGATTGTGCTGTTCCTATGCATCAAAGCATGGAATTCTTTGCCTATCAAGTTGTTATTTGTTAACTATGATTCTCATCTATATGGGAGAGATTTGTTTGGCTAGAATGTTAGATGGGAAAACAACGTCATCGTCATTCAAATAAAAAAAAATCATTTAATTTGCCCTTAACAATGCCTCATGAGTTGCTTTTATCAACTCTAATCCTCTTCTGCATTGGAGAGAATTGTTTGACTAGAATGTTCAAAATTAATATTGGGAACTTGCCCTCTAACACTGAAGTGAAGAAATAAATTACCTAGTTTTGTGTTTTGCTCTTATTGTTTGAATGTTTTCTTTTACTTGAACTTCATTGAATGTTTTTTGAGTTGGTAAATCTTAGATTAGTTTGGTGATCTTGTGTTGTAATGCAAACTATATATATAAGAGAAGACATTGTTATTAAAAATGCGCTTCACAGCTCGTTGTCCATGTGATGTGAAGCAAAGCAAGGGTTTTTTGTTGTGCGGTACTGATTAGCGAAACACGTGCTTCACACTGAAAGAGCAATTTGAAGTATTGAAATGAGCGTGTCGGTGAGTTCATGAGCGAGTGAGAGGAAACAAAACTTATAAGTTTCAATTTGATGTTCGGAGGAGCTGCAAGGAGCATAAGTCCATGTGTTGGAGACTTTGAGGGAGAGCATCCTCTTTGATCTTGATTTCGAGTCAGAGTTTGAAGCAAGCTTCTATTCAAACACTGGATTTTTCCTTTGACGTCATTTGCGGGATGCTTTCGACTGCAGGCCACAAGCGCTTTGGCCGCAGAAGGTAGACACTCAGGTTACAGGAGAAGTTTTGATATTTGATCGTTCTGCAGGAGACACTTGGATTGATTGACCGCATGAGATTCTTCAAACTTTGACCGCATTGCAGGATAAGCTTCGACCTTCGATCATAGGAGAAGCTTTGATAGATTGACTGTAGGAGAAATTTCAATTTGGAGATGCTTCAGCGCACATCAACCTTCAACACTGCATGAGAAGCTTCTCCTTCGATTGCAAGAGGTTTGAGTTTGATACATTCGATCGATTGACTGGGTGGTATGTATGTAAACGCCCCGTTAATTTACCAAAGACATTCTTTCAATTTATCCAATAATTTGATTTCTTCTACCAACCATCAGAATTTCTTTTTTTCTTACGCCCGAGAAACTCCAACACTCTTTTTTTCAGAATTTTGTGAAATATTTATCAAATACCTTCTATTAATTGGTTGACATTTTTAAATTTCAACTATATATCAAAATTTAACCTATATATGAAATTGCATTATTTAATGACAAGTGATCCACCAATAAAAATGGGAGTTTTTTTTAATTAATTTTGTAAAAGATCAGCTTTTTTTTTTTTTTTTTTGGGGTGGCGGTGGATAGTATTTATTTAAATAATTTGTTTTTTGGGGGAAGATTTACTTACATTTAACTTAATTCTTATGTATTTACATATTTCACCATTAAAATTTAAAATAATGATATTTTGATGTAGTATTAAAATAAATTAATTAATAATGAATGGAGGTATATCTCGAGCCAAAGAGCACCTAATTTGTAATAACCGTTTTTTTTTAAATAATATACATATGCCAATGTCGTTTATAAGAGAAGTGCTGCTTGCAAGAAAATAAATGAGAATTTAGGGTCTGTTCGGGGCAGCTGGAGTCTATCAAGCTTATCCAGATAAACAACTTATTTTGATAATATGCTGTACAACGGCCTATTCTGATAAGTTGACTGATTGTTTGGTTTGGATGTTTGGAAAATAGTTGTTTCTGGATGAATGACCATTCTGCTCCTGATTTGGATAAGCTATTTAGCTGTTTGGTTTGTGCGTTTGGAAAACAACTGATTTGCAGTTTTTTTGGGTAAATGACCATTATGGTATTGCGCAGTGTTGCTGTTTGCACCAAAACTATAACGGCTACACATTTGACAGTTGTGAAAAAAAATCACTTCATAACAGTATAAAATTATGATATATACCCCACTTAACAGTGGTATCAAGATACCTAAAAAAAACATATTGAAATTACAATAAATAAAAGAATGATAATATTCATTCTAAACTGCAAAAGAAACATATCATGAGCAATGTTGTCCGGTTAGGACACCATCGAACTCCGACCAATATTTTTCGTTTGGGAAACTGTCGAATCACAATCGACGTTCTCCGGTTGGGATATCGTCAAACCCCGAGCAACGTTGTCCGGTTGGATACCGTAGAATGGATGGACTTTTTACTCATCTGAAGAACTTACAATCATCCAGTCTGTCTGCCCATCGTGGGCACCTGTAGAACTGTGACCCGTCACTATGTGGCTTGCACGGTGTGAGTAACAGAAAAGGCTGCCGCAGCGGCATTACACTCGCCTTAAGTTCCCTGAGAACTTGTAGCTCATCTGCCTACAATTATTTAAAAGAGACCACTTCAGTCAAAAGATTAGATGAAATAAAAAAAATTGTCGAAATTGAAAATATGAATTGAAAGTATGAGTAAAAAAAAGGCAGACAATATGATCATGTTTCTAACAAGCCCACGAAAAAAATAAAACAGAAAAATATACTGCGAAATTTTCAAATCCAAAAATATATCAAATATAAATATGATGAATCAAAACAAACAAATAAAAAAAATAGCTGGTAAGAGGCCCTAGAGAGCTAACTAAACCAACCAACGAGTTTGTCATAACATGCAGACATTAGACCTTGTAAAAAAATGAGTTCTTTGTTGTCTTTAACTCACGTGGGACCACAGTCCAGTGCCACATGTGCTTATCTCAAAAAAAAAAAAAAGCCATACAGTAGATCCTTTTATATCGACGCACAACCGAGAAGAAATTACCTTGGTTGCCTTCATTAGAATTTCACATGCAACCTCAACGGGTAACTCACGACTTGTGGTACATATGTATATCACTAAAAAGGGTCATGCCCGTGGATACTCATAATCTGAAACACCAAAAAAAGGAGAGGATCCTGATTTTCTTTATCAGGATTTCACATGCACCACTAAAACATCGACGAACTGGCCATACAGAAGAA